>OZ035835.1:21100478-21536148 GCA_964034765.1 Knipowitschia caucasica
TTCACTCGTATTTTCATTTATGCGCCTTCTTCGAACAGTTGCAGAGTCCACTGGTGGTTTGTTAGTGAAACACATGTCAAAAAAAACACAGAAATGATCCGAAAGAGCAACATCGACCACGTTTACATTTGAAATAATCACCCCCTTTGTAACTAACAGATCTAGAGTGTGCCCTCTGCTGTGGGTGGGGCCACTTACGTGCTGAGTGAGATCAAAGGATTCAAGTACAGAACTCAGCTCATTTGCATTTCTGTCATCAACATTATCCACATGAATATTAAAATCACCTGTAATAACCAAACTATCAAAATCTGTGCATACAACTGAAAGCAACTCGGTAAAATGATCAATAAAACTGTGACATGACTGCGGTGGCTTGTATAGGACAACGAAGAGTATTGGAGGAGATTGTTTTTGTTGTATTTTAAAAGACACATATTCAAATGACGAAAACTTCCCTAGAGACATTCTAT
Organism: Knipowitschia caucasica; assembly: GCA_964034765.1. Classification (NCBI taxonomy): domain Eukaryota; kingdom Metazoa; phylum Chordata; class Actinopteri; order Gobiiformes; family Gobiidae; genus Knipowitschia; species Knipowitschia caucasica. The sequence continues at coordinate 21,100,952 of OZ035835.1, forward strand.
GGGAGACAAAGTGGTCTCTAAAAATGGCAGCTAAGCCTCCTCCTTTTTTGTTTTCCCGTATTTCAGATTCAAACTTGAAATTTGGTGGTGATGCTTCTATTAAAACTGCATTTTCTGAATTTTGGTCAAGCCAAGTTTCAGCCATGAACATAAGATCAAGATTATGAGAAGAAATAAAATTATTGATTAAAAAAGACTTGTTACAAAGAGATCTGACATTAAGCGTAGCAAGTTTCAAAGTTTCAGTATCAGCGGTTGCGGTCGGCTGATTCTTACACGGAACAAGAATTAGATTTTCCAGATTAGACTGATTAACTCCAGATGTTTTTCTGTAATGTATTCTTTGTGTTATCACTAAGGGAATGGCACAGGTGGCTTCATGACAGGGCCCCAGCCGGGTCTCTCCTCTAACTAGACTGCCAGTGGCTGCGAAGCAGAGACCCTGTGCATCCTAGTGTTTAGAGAAAAGAGGGGTAGGGGAAGGCGGGGGAGGAGGATGGAGAGGTGGGTGGCTTTTGGGTGTTGAACGAGGGGGGCAGGGAGGTGGATGGGTTTTTGGTGATGGGTTAGGGGAGGGGCAGGCTGAGTCGGGTGGTGGACGAGGGGGGAGTGGAGGTGGAGGGTTTCTTGGTGCTGAGTTAGGGGGGGGGAGGTGGGCTAAATGAGCAGGAGGGGGGGGTGGAATACTTATGGGGTTAGAGGAGGGACGGGTGGATTTTGTGGGAGAATTTGAGTTGGACGCCCTAGGTGGCTTTGGAGGTACGTATGGGGAGTAGTTTTGAATGTTAGATAGGACTCTTGATCTGGCTACAGTGGGTGTGAGAGGAATAGTCTTCATCGCCGATCTTATCATGCCTGCAGAGTGTTCCGGTAAATCCAGTAGTGAAGGCGGGGATAGAAAACAAAGGGAAAGGTCGTCCTCATTTTCCCTAGATGGAGTGGATGTAGCGGGGGGGACCCAAGCCGGGTCCATGGAAGGTGATGAGGGAGTCTTTGGTGGAGACAGAGGTGGTTGAGGAACCCCCAGTACAGGCCTGACTGTAGCCTGGAGTAATGGGGGAAGCTTCACGGGAGCTGTAGGTGGGGAAGGTGCTGCTGAAGATGACGGAGCAGCCACTGCTGCTGCTGAAGATGATGGAGCAGCCACTGCTGCTGCTGTATCCACTGCTGCTGGTGAAGATGATGGAGCAGCCACTGCTGCTGCTGAAGATGATGGAGCAGCCACTGCTGCGGCTGTATCCACTGCTGCTGCTGAAGATGATGGAGCAGCCACTGCTGCTGCTGTATCCACTGCTGCTGCTGAAGATGATGGAGCAGCCACTGCTGCGGCTGTATCCACTGCTGCTGGTGGTGCTGTATATGCTGATGGCGCTGATGAAGATGTGGCAGCTGCTGATGATGCTGGGGGTGGAGGCGTTGAGCTCTTTCGAAGCCGTGGAGGTGTTGAGTTCTTTTGGAACCTTGGAGGTGTTGAGTTCTTCTTGAATCGTGGAGGTGTGGAGTTCTTTTGAGGCGGTGGGGGTGCAGAGACCTCGGGAGTCGGTGGAGATGGTCGTGATGTCTGTGCCCTTTGCTTCTTCTTTCTCCCTTTCAACGGCTGCACGCGCTGCGCAGGCTGAGGTCTTAGGGCAGATGCAAAGTTATCCATCAGCACTTTTACTCCGTAGTTGTTCAGATGTGGGCCTTTTTCTTCAAAAAGCTCGTGCCTATTCCAGAACAGATTAAAGTTTTCAATGAAGCCAAGTCCTCTGCGTGAACACTCATTGAGTAGGAATGTGTTTAGCTGATACAGACGGCTAAACTTCTCCATTTTTCCATCTATATTTGGCAGTGGGCCACTAAGAAAAATTGTTATGTCCATTTTCTTGAGGTCATCCAGTAACAGCGTTAAATCCATTCGTAACTTCTCGCTTGCCTTCTCATAGATATCTACCGCCCCCGTGTGGATCAATAATGTACGCACACCACTGTTCTCAGATAACACTTTAGGCAGGAGAGTTCTTATCTCAGCAACTTTAGCAGAGTGAACTGAGACAGTGAGCATGGACTCCATGTTTACATTTTTCACCGAGCCATCTCCGATAAGGACACAGTTTGTCCTTGGTGGAGGCGCTGCAGTTTTTAGCAGCTTTGTTGTAGAGACTACTGCTGATTCATCTTCCAAAAGTGGTGAAAAGGGGTTTCTTGTAATTAAAGATTTTTGCTGTGGCATTATGACACTCTTGTTATCATTAGCTTTGCCTTGTTTGGGCTTGGCACCATATGTGTTCCAACAATTGTCTCTGTTGATTTTGGGAAATGAAATAGCGTCATCATAACTTACGTTCTGTCCATGTGGTCCATTTCCTTTCACTGGTATTGTTGTGTTCAGCCCCAATTCTGATTCAAGCACAAACATTCGGTCTTGAAGAAGTTTTAGCTCCTGTTTGAGTGAAAAACAGCCGTCGCAAAGTTTTGTTCTTTCCCGTCCTCCCGACATGCTGTAAGTTAGGTAAATTCCACAAGTCTTGTGTTGAAGTTTGTAAAAAGGAGTAATCCGTGTTTTGTGGAATAAAAATGTAAGCAAAAATGATTAAAGGAGATAAAAAAGCAGCAAGCGAGGAGCAGCAAGAGAATGCGACTGCTCTGTCCAGAAGCAGGAAGCATAATGTCCGTAGTAGGGCGGCGGCAGGGGCAGATGGGAGCCTCGGTTGAGTTTAATGTGACACGTGTGGGCCATCTTCGACGCAGAGCCACCTGGTCCGGGAAACGCCGACGTGGGAAGGTCACGGTGCAGGCCTCCGGGAGGAACGGCTACAGACGAGGAATACTCCCGTCTGAGCGGCTTCTGGACAGATCTGAAAATACAACAAAACACATCTGTATCGGTGCAAGCAATGGGCCAAAAACTGGAGTGGACTTTGCTGATTTGTAACTGTCTACCGGTGTGTGTGTGTGTTTGTGTGTCTGTGTGTTTGTGGTTGTTGTTGTGGTTGTGTGTGTGGTCGTGTCGGTGTTTGTTTTGTGGTTGTGAGTGTGGTCGTTTGTGTTTGTTGTGTGTGTGTTTGTTTTGTGGTTGTGTGTGAGCGTGTATGTGTGGTATATGGTGTGTGGTTGTGTGTGTGTATTTGTTTTGTGGTTGTGTGTGTGTTTGTTTTGTGGTTGTTTTGTGTGTGTTTGTTTTGTGGTTGTGTGTGAGCGTGTATGTGTGGTATATGGTGTGTGGTTGTGTGCGTGTGGGTTTGCTTTGTGATTGTGTGTTTGTTTTGTGGCTGTGTGTGTGTTTGTTTTGGGTTGTGTATGAGCATGTATGTGTGGTGTGTGTGGTTGTGTGTGTGAGTGAGGTATATGGTGAGTTCAGTGTGATGTGTGTGATGTTTGCTTTTTAATTTTTTTTCTGATGGTCTAAAATAAAGCAAAAATGCAATATACTGTTTATATTTACATAAATTATTCATAATGTAAAAATACATATTATATATTTACATTTAAACCTGTTCTGGAGGATATGTATTAATATGTTGAATAATTAATCATAAAATAATCAGGCTGAATATGCATACTGATAGTAGTCTAATTAAAAATGCAGCGTGAGGAACTTAAATCTGGGGCACTTAGATACTTAAATAATACATACACTACGACTACAACGCATTTGAGTTTATCTCTATTAGCGTGTTTATGGAGATTCAAAAATAATAACTCCAGAAATGCTTTTTATGAGAAACCAATGCTGTAACTTAAATGGCCACGTGAAATATCTCCTTTAAAGGCTGTCAGACTGTACAATAAGTCAATTTAAGTCACTATTGTACTCAGACTGAAAAACCTGCACTACTGTTGCCACTCTTTCTTTAATGGCACTTTTTTATTGTACATAATTATATCCTGCACAGACTATATTTTTTAACCTGAGTGATTCCATCTCTGCTAATTGTGACATGTACATTTCTCCAGTGTGAGATCGACATCTTATAGCCCTATATGTCTCCTGACACAATTACATATTTCTGTTCAGGGCCCCAATTTAGTTAAATCAAATATCTGAAAGAAATCTGGTGCCTGGGAGGGTCACCAGTGTGTTCTCCGCTGTGGACCCTCACGCCGTTTAACAGTCTTCACCAACAAACCAGCCACTTGCACATTGTCATTGAGTAGTCGAGAGGTGCGTATCCACAGCAACAGTGACCCGGAGTGAATCTTTTATGACACTGCTCATTAAACAACAGTCTCACATGTCGACCTGAACTCAGAGGACCTGCATCTCCTGTGTTGTCATCGCCTGCAGGTGTAGACACAGGGATCTTTGTTCTCATACGGCCTCATACTTGCTTTGTGGAATTTAACAAAGCTAGATATGTGTAGATAATCTTACGCTGCTATATTTAAAAGCGGTGGGACTGACAGTGTGGCCAGATCTCCTATACCACTAAAGCCTGGTTCACACGAGACGATTTAAAAATTGTCGGATTTTTTTCTCCGTGTGAGACCTCACACACGGAGATAAAAAATCACGGGTCTAACCACTTTGGTCGTACAGTGTGTGGTGTGCAGCCACACGGCAAAATCACACACATCACACAAGAACCGATTTCACCCCCGAGCATTCAAGGAAATCTCACAACATCTCTCGAGATCAAGCGTGACTTCAGAGTAAACAGAGTGTGCGGGCCTCTTCGCTTCACGCAGCCTATAGAGACTCTCGTCTGACCACAGATACCATGAGGACAAACACATACATGTGGATTTTACTGCTCTACAGTTCTCTGGCCCGTACTGTCTGTTCAACAACACAGTTTGTACGGACTACCTTTGAACGCATCACACACACTGCTAGACATGAAACTTACATACGCGCAAACCAACAAGCACGGCTGCAGTAACGGCTGCATCAACATGCATCTGTACTGTGTTAGGACAGAGTGCAAAGTAAATGTAAAAACACAACCCATCAGTCTGATCATTCAGTGTACTAATCCCGTCCAAATAGGGCTTATGCCAACACTACCTGTGCAGGAGCAATTTCTGGCCAATTCTTCTCCTTGTCATTTCGGTGATGATATTCTTTACACGACACGTCATACATACATTCACGGTGTCGCCGAAAGGTCAACTAGTTGTTCCTCCATCTCTGATGTCCACCGAAACTTTCTGGTGCGCCATGCCGCTGACGTTTCCTCACCGGCTTGTCACCGTGTCTTCTGATTGGCTACATGCCACAGTCATGGCAACGCGCTCGTCTGTCCCCGGGGGACACCACACACGAAGAGAAATCGGGCCAAAACAATCCAACATGTTGGATATCCCCGATATTGAGATCGGAGCAGTCCTGAAGTCTTTCCGAGCAACGAGCGCAGACTTAAGACACCACACACGGCAGGAAAATCTATCAGATTTTTTCTTACGATATTCGGAGTGTTCTTACGATTGTCGTAGGGGTACATCGGGTCCAAAATCGGCCTAATTATCCTGCCGTGTGAACCAGGCTTAACACTCCCTCACTGGAAGAATCAGTTCATCTTTAAACCTTTATTATTCAATCCTTGAAGAAAGCAATGAATTTATTTTGGATTTTCCAAAATGTAGAAGCACTAACACATTTTTTTTGGCCTTTTCAAATGTTTTTTAAACCCCTATTTTTTTAGGCCTTTATCAAATGGTTGAGATGCATCTTGATTGTAAAAGTGACTAAAACCATAGGTGAAGCTCCAAAGAGGTATTTTTCAGTTCCAACCTAGCCTGGTCGTACAAATTACAAATTAATTTCATACTAAGGTCTGGAGGTGCTCCATTGAGCTCCTTTAACCAGGTGGGAGGGGTCAACTCCTTTTGCAGATTGAAACGATTGGATCTGAGTTTGCCGTCATGTATGTAATGCGCCCAAGTGAGTTGCTAGCATTTAGCAATTAGCCTAGCCATCTCCTTAGCCGCTAACAGAGCCCATGGGGAGTAGCACCACAATTTTTGCCAGCAATTACATTTTCTAAACATTCCTCTTGCTCCGCCTTCAATTACTTGATAGAACGAGACCGGAATACTTTACTATCGCATTCTTCGGCATTGCCAAAGTACAACCTGCCCGTTCAGTGCAAACTCTTGACGTTACTCACATCTAACTACAACACCCGTCTCCCGCGCTTGCAGATTGGTCGGATGGAATTCAACCAATTGTAATCGCAAACACAGGGACCAGACCCAGACGTTACATGCAGTGAAATGATGATTGAGCGGAGTGTACGGATGGCTAAGGCCAGGCTAGTTACAAACATGTTTAAAGTAGATACAGTATATTGACAAGTGTTAAAGGAGATCCATAATGCATTAATTTGGCCATTACACACGATAATGAGACGTTTTACTGATAATGGAAACACAATCTTTAGTAGAACGTATAAAGTGAATCAAATGTTAAGGGTAAACAATAGGTGCCCAATCACTATGCTAGGACCAGAGGAAGGCGCAGAATCACATACTGTATCTGTGCCAGAATTTGCCGGTATGAGCATGGATCCTGTACAGACTATATTTTTTGCCTTTAACATGTTTGCACACTTCTTGAGTGATTCTATCTATGCCAAATGTAAATTTCTCCTGTGTGAGATCAATAAAGTCTATCTTATCTTATCTTATCTATAGTAACTCCTGGTCTGTTGTTAATGGAGGAACAATTTTAAAACATCTCAAAGAAAAAAATCATGAAAATAGGGCCATTCCTTAACTCAGGGGTGTCCAAACATTTTAGTAAGAGGGCCACTTTAGTTCACCAGACTAGTCCAGGGGGCAACGTCACAGACTGAAAAACTGTCTTGACTGGCATTGGGCTGTTCTGAGGTTTAAATTGATCTATAACGGAGCTGAAGTTGGCTGAATGTTTACCGTCTCACCAGCTCACAAGTCAACAACTGAATTCCAGAAGTACAGGGCTTTAGAACTAGTTACGACATGTCTATATTGGCTGAGCTGAAGTTGGATGGATGACACAGTGAACTTGTGTTAATGATCTCAAACACTACTTTGGGTTGAAAAGGCAAAGGACCACATAAAATAACACTGAGGGCTGCAATTGGCCCCAAGGCCTAGGTTTGGACATGACTGCCTTAATTGTTTGGAATCACATTGGGCTGTTTCATCTGTGTCCACGGTTCCATTCGTCCTCTAGAGATGTTTGTTGATGTTTTAGTCATGACATATCATCTGTGAGGGTAGACTGGTGTAGTATATCAGTATGTTAAATATACTGTAGCACTGAAGGTTCGCAGTAACACCTCCCCATCCCTCACACACCAGATGCACAGTCTGACCTTTCACTTGATTAGCTGGAGCTATGTGCGTGCGTCCATGGAACCAAAGGATATGATGAAATACATACGATGTCAGACCAACCAAGATGATTTCACAGTATTTGAATTTAAATGTATTGTCATCAAATAGAGTGTAGGGATGCAGAAAATCTCCTGCGTTTTGTTTCAATGATTATTTCATGTAAATTACCATTTTAATTACATGTCTCCTCATGTTCTCAGTCATAATAAGTTTATTCAAGTAATTTCTCCTGCCGTGACTTGTTATCAGCCCAGACAGATGTGTGATAATGTAATAGATGACACTTCAGATGAAATTAAAACCTGGGATTAAATTGTCTCTAATTACATCCACCGCAATTAATTTAATAAGCCACTTTTTTGAAACAAGCCTTGATAAAAAGGTCATTCTTATCGGTTCCCATGTAATTCAAACAATCATTTATTAGGTCTCCTGCGGAAAATTGCAACACCGGTTTAAACTAAATGAATTATTAGTGGGTGATGATAAGTAATTTCTATAATAATTTAGTTGTACATATGCAAACTACAGCTGTTGAATCTACCTTAAAGAAGAGTCCATTGACAAAGCCTTTAGACTTTTCCTGAAGGACCTTCTGAAGAATATTTCTATTCCAAGTATTAAATTAAAGAGCATCAAACTCAACACAAATCCATCATGTGAAGTGCAATTCTCACCACTTTTCTCCAAATAACTGGCCGTGAAGTGGTCGCCTTGTGTTCAGATAGATAATCACTGCTACTACCTCCTGTATCGCTCTCTCTAGTTTCAACAGCTATTTTTTAAAAATTGGCATGGCAACCGCCATGTTTTTTTTGTGTCTCGTTCCTTCTGTATAGGAACATGCCTGGAGTAGGAGTTTTTGATTATTGATATCAACGCCACCGTTTTCATAAAATTCCTTAGATGACACTCCAAGTCCCAGTCTACGTCTCCATTTTTATTTAATTTTTAAAACCCAGCATTGCTTTTCCAATATTACATCATTTTTTTTGGACTGAATAAAAAGGAAAGCGCACAAAAGCAAAACGATTCTGGCGCACTGTCGATAACGTTCAGGTCTCAAATGGGTTTTTAAGGCTTCGGTGTGATACATTGTGGGCAGAGGGGAGACCTGTGCTTATGGAGGAACTGAGGAAGGGGAATAGCAGCTGACAAAGGGCTGATTGGGTACAATAATAGAGCAGCTGTATCGTCCAGCACAAGAGGATTTGTGGTTAATGGGAGCTGGACCTGAATCCTAATGATTTGTGTAAGCCATAGGACTTTGATCTCAGCGAGCATCTGTATTAGAAATCTTATTTGTAGACATTTATACATAACATCACCATATTATTCTTAAATGTGTGTAACATGTGCCTTGGTGGCTTTGTCAGGACCTTTTTCCACGGGGTTTGGGAGTAAGCACGGATCACTCCATTCAATTCAACTTGTATTTTGGTATAGCCAAAATCATCAATGCTGTCCTTAGACCCTCCTGTGTTGGCAAGGAAAACTCTTAAAAACCCAGATGGGGAAAAGTGAGTCCCACATTGAGAGATGGATCCACTCCCACGAATAGACGGGCTATAGATCCGGGACTCACTTGGTTCTGGGAGATTGTGATTGTATCAAGAGCGTAAAAAGTAAATCCCACATCATGAAAAAAATGAACTTGTTTTTGGACCTATCCACGCTGATATCACTATACAACTTTAGTCACAAACATGTAACGCCGCTCGTCTGTCTAAAGGCTTTTTTCTCAAACATGTAATGATATGATGTATGAGGCTGTGTTTGCAGTCAGTCATTTTCAATGTTGAGAAAAAACAGCAAAGCTAATTCAACTCCTCCCTCTATGAAAGAAGAGGGAGTTGCATGTAGATTATTTTGTATCCCTGAAAAATCTCTTGTCCATATATGTTTTACTTTAAGATGCTTTTTCATATTCTAAAACATGAACTAAACATACACAAAGTAGTTCCATGATCAGTTTAATGGCCATAATGTTACTTCTTTAGATAAATTGCTTCTCTATCTGAGACAAAATGGGTAGAAGGCAATATTTGACAGGCCTGAGATCAAGAGAGTTAATTGAAAGAAATGCAAATTAATAGCTGCAGACAGAATAAGAAAAATAGAATGAAGAAACTAAAATCCAATATCTACAGTACCAGTGCAACTTTTGCCATCTTAAAAAAGTTCAGAAATACAAGGTGTTCAGTGCTGGGAGAAATTGCTAATGTGAGAAATGCACAAAACCGGCCTCCACTGAACAAGATACACAAGCGAAACCTGTGTATCTTGCGTGGAGATTCTTATCCACGCATTTGTCTCCAGTCGATTGGACTACTGCAATGGCTTGTTCACAGGTCTCTCTAAACAAGCGGTAAAACAGCTGCAGTACATCCAAAATGCTGCAGCTCGAGTCCTGACTAGAACCAGGAAGTACGACCACATTAGTCCGGTCCTCAGGTCTCTGCACTGGCTTCCTGTGGCTCAGAGAATAGATTTTAAAGTAGCTTTACTTGTGTACAAGTCTCTCCATGGCCTCGCACCAGGGTACATCCGCGACATGTTGGTGCCATATGAACCAACTCGGGCTCTGAGGAGCACAGGGACTGGACTTCTGTTAGTGCCAAGAGTCGGAACTAGACATGGGGAGGCTGCGTTTCAGATTCATGCAGCTAGAGTCTGGAACCGTCTTCCCGAGAGTGTGAGACAGGCGTCTACTCTAGCAGTTTTTAAAACTGAACTGAAAACAGTTCTTTTTAGCTGTGCATACAAGTGAATGATTTTTATATTTGTTTTTATCTTTAATCTTTTTAATGCGCTATGATTATTTATGATTATTTATGATTGTAATCCCTTGTGTGATTTTAATGTTTTACGGTTTTTAACTACTTGTGTGATTTTATATATCTTGTGCTCTTAATCTGTCTTTTTATGTTTACTTAAATTCTAATGTTTGATGATTTATGCATGATGTTATATGGGTTGTGAGGCGCTTTGCGTTGCCTTGTGTAGGAAAGGCGCTCTATAAATAAACGTTGATTGATTGATTGATTGATTGATTATAATAAAGATTTATGGACTGATGGCATGATAGTGACTCTGTGTGGACCAAGGGGTGTACCCATAGTGGGATCAGTTATGCAAGATCGAGGAGGCGGAGAAAGGGCTGCTGGTGTGGGAAGATCTCCTTAAAGAGGAGTGTGTCGGAAAGTTTTGAGTTGAAGGTGAGGTAGACTGAAACTCAAATTTAAAAGTCTTTGTGCAAAATGTTTATTCAAAATTCTTGTCTCATGAACTAAAAGTAGCGGTCTCCAAACCAGCCCTAAAACCTTGCAGAGGTACATCAGACTCCCCCCATTCTACGAGTCTGAACTTGAAGAGCTGAAAAAAGTGTAGTCTGGTACTTTGAGAACGGTTTGAAGACCATTTAAGTATTCCACGGCATGGCTCGCCAAAAGAGTCTAGATATGGCAAGATATGTGGATAAAAAGCTACTGCTGCTTTTACTGACATTAGTGTCAGCAATAATTTGGATGGATGAAAATAACTGTTTTAACCCTTTAATGTTCAATTCTTGAGAAAAAAAAATAAAAAAATTCTAAGATCATCAAGGAGAACTAATAACAAAACTGAATTTGTTTTTATTTTAATTTTGTTTAACCTCCCAGTATTTTTATTATAGGCCTCTTCAAAATGGTTGAAATGCAGCTTGATGGTTGATGATAGTATATAGTGACTCAAAAAGAGATACACTAAGGGTTTAGTGACCAAAAAATGCAATCCTCAAAAGGGAAACTTGCTTGACACATTCGTACACACTGTATTAAAGCAGCGTATACAAACCCACATACCCGCAATAGGGAGAAGCACAAAGCGGGGTTAAACGGCCATCACAAACAGAACTGAGCTTAACAAGGCTTTCTGTTGCTCAAGTGACTGTAGTCGTCAGTGTTAGCGCGCTCCGTTGACTGCCTCCCGGGCGTTCCATGCACTGGTATTCGCCGTGCCAAGAGCATCCCAGCTGGTCCACATTAACCAACCCATACACTAGAGGGCCCCGCCATTGTTTTTTATTCTATTATTATTATGCAATGTGACGGTGAGGGTCTGGAACAATGCAGTGCAGTTGAAGGAGCTGTCAAGTTGTTTTAATTTCAAGGTTGTTCTTGAAGGCAGTGAATGGTTCTCTTTGTCAGATAGCATCCGGGGTGGAAAGGGATATTATCATAATGTGAATTAATGCGTTGCTCATATGTGAAGGGATCCGACTAATGTTTGTGCAGCCTTATATTACGCCGGGCCCCAGAGGTATCCGCCGTTGTCTGCCAAGATTGGTTCTCAGTGATTTTTTGCACGTAAGGTCGAAAGTTCCACTATATGTTGGTGCAAATATAGACTTCACGTATAAATGCATATTCTTGATGTTTTACATATTTTATTAGTGGCGGGTGATCACGTAATGATCACCTGCCACTGTTGTGTCTTTAATCAGTGTTTCCCAACTGGTGGTACACAGAGCCCTAGAGGTATGCAAGGGTATTTCAGTGGGTAAAACTTTCAAAAAGAGCAGACATTTATAGCCTGAGGTTAATATGGGCTATATTATTGGTAATTATTGGTCATTTTTCAAGCTACATTTCTCAAGAAAACACCCATATTATTTATTTTATTCAAAATATTGAACCCACAATTATACATTATACAGAATAAGAAAAATAATAGAATGAAAATAATTGGTGCAAAACATTATATTGTTATAAATTCATATTCCATAAAGAAAGTAGAAGATATTTGTATTGCTGCAAGAATGCTTGGTTTTGTTGGCGAGGGGGTACACGGGGCATAAAAACTCTTGGATACATTTTCCTTTTGTTAAAGCATAAAGATTAGGTTATATACTTTTGATGAGTTAAAATGACTCAGATCACAGAGCCCAAGAGTGCACATCTTGTCAAACTTGAACTGAGATTTTATAAGTTGATGACAAAAAGCAAATGTTCGATACTTTTCAAAATGTGGAGAGCGCGTGAAAAAAAGTTGAAGACAGGCACTGTTTAGACCCGCCCATGCTCGCCTCCACAGCCTCCTGATTGGTCAATATTTTCCTTAAATGCTTGAGGCCCCTCATCATTGGTTTAACTGTTCTCATCCAGCAAATCTATATGTTATGCAAAGGAGTCTGTTTGTAATTTATATAATTGTTGAAAAATACTAAAATGAAATACAATTTAAACGTCACTTTAGCTTCCTTGTTTTGAAATATGATTTAGAATGTGAAGAAGAATGATCAATTTGATATTGTGATTGAATGATAGTCAGCCGTCCATATGCCATCGATCATACTCATATTCAATACACCTCTCATTGCGCTTCTATAGATGTAAAGAGCTTGAACGTGGTCTTATTCCCAATACCATAGCTTTCATTTTGTTGACATTGCATATTGATCAGCTGCTCATGTTTTGATGCAGGTCGGACATGTAATCCATATTGACAGATTCCAACGTTCAAACGCTAATGAGATCTGTTTAAACACCCACATGAAAAATAGAAAAATACAGGTCATAGAAGGCTACATGCAAACTCACAACAACATTGACCGCCTGCCACAGAAAGGCTTTAATTAACACAATGATTTCATACAAACCATACAGCTAGTTCTATTCTGTTTTCACGTGCATTTGAACGCATGTATTTGTCGCCTCTGTCACATCTTTAGACAAGCTTTTGCAGACAGAAAAGTGACAAAGAGAGGACCACCCTAACTCAACCGATGACTTACATGGGCTCTTACATGATTTTAATTAGTGCTCAATATTTAAGACATAAACGGGGCATCTGATAGTTTTCAATGCCATGATAGTTCTTCCCATTACCTGCTGCTGTTCCAGATCGCCACAGGCCAACAAGACCGCACTCAAATCTTTCAGATCTGTGCGTAATCAGGCTTTAAAGGCACTTGACAAATACGCTCTTCTCTAGCTTCAAAGAGATACATCCTATAAGTACCCGGGGTTGGGCCCGATGAGAAATGCACTTTTATGAATTGTGCAATAGTTTAGTCAAGGTTCTTATTCTCAGAAATAAATCATGTATTCCATTGAATTTTTGAGCATAAATTGTTCAGGCAACTTTTTTTTCCTGTTCAAGAACATGGGATATTATTTTTATGCCAGCATCCTCCACTGCACTAGATTGGGTTGAATAGGTTTTTTCATTCTGCCCTAAATTTGATCATGTAACGGTTTCAAAACACTTGCAGGCTGGCCTTCACTGTCACTTAGAAGAGAGCAGCATTGTATTACATTTCTTCACTGAGGATTTTTTAAAAACCTTGCTTATATTGTTCTTGATCTGAAAATAAGGATATTTTGCGTCTCAAAACTGTATTTGCTTTTAAAGGTTTGCGTGATTCGATTCTTCCGTGCGACTGCTGTATTGTATTTTTTGCTTTGCCCATATCCAATTTATTTTATTTTTGTATAGCCCTAAATCAACAGTAGTTATCTCGGAGGACTTTACAAAACCGTCAAATTCACCAACACAGGTCAGACAGTGGCTCAGTAGAGCATTGGCCTTCAGGCCTAATGGTCGTGGATGCGATTCCCCCACAAAACCTACAACATACACCCACTGAGCAAGACACTTATCACCACTTTATCTGAAGCCCCGCTGAAAGATCAAGGCTGTGTTGTTGCTGATGTAGCAGCCATCCTTCCATGGACTCACAAACCTACTGGAGAATCGAGGGACTAAATTAAATAATAAAGGGGATGTTGTATGAAAATCAGAGAATCAAACTGTTCAAACACAAGAAATGCAAAGGCTAAAGATTAATGACCATTAGTCCATAAGGGGCGTTCATAAAGTTCATAAATGTTGTTGAATGTCAAATGTCCTGGATCATCACCAATGTCCTTGGACCCACCTGCATTGGCAAGGAAAAACATATGTAGGCAGATGTATTTGTTTAGCACAGTTCATACACAAGGCAACTCAAAGGTCTTAACATAACAGTAAAGAAACAAAATCATACAAGGCATTGAAATCATGAATAATCACAGTACATTAAAAAGAGCAAAGATAAAGTTATTTGTCCGCTGGTATTTTGAAAGATCGACTACCACCTCATAATAAACCGCCAGTAGTGCTGTGGCCGCTCCTGCATATATCACCATTTCTGTTTCCAAAGGGTTTTTTAAAAGCACGGATTCCCAGTTTAATTCCTCCAGTCTGAGACGAGCCATGTGAAGCGTGGAGGTAAATAATCTTTTGCAGCGGCGTGGTTTTCGTGCAGCCTGATGAGATCAATCTACAAACGATACAAGGCATTAAAATCAAATCAGGACCTTCCAAGGTTACATGGAGTGGCAGCTGCACCCGCACATTATTGACACCCATGTTGCCGGGGAAGTATTTGATGCACGCTACATCATACTAAAGGCGTGCGTCTTTATAGCTGTTTGGATTCATTTTTAATATAAGCTAATGACGGCAATTAGCTGGAGAGCATGTATCGAAAGGCGGGAGGTGTCAAATTAGCATGTCACAGACCTATTATCTGCTGAGATTGCTCAAGTGGAGTGCAGGTCACAACTCATTAGCACGTCACTGACCTTATATATAGTTAGGCCGTTGTTTCTAGGTTTGAAAAAAAAAGACCCTCTGGTGGTAGCTTAGGGAGTTACAAGTAGACAGCATTTTTCTACCCTTCATACAATACATGTTTCACTATATCCATCCATCCACTTTCTACCCCTTAATCCATTTCTGGGTCGGGGGGGGTGGCCTGAGATGCCACCCAGTCCACAGAGCACCAGTCCCTGTTTCACTATATATTTATTGGAAAATCCTGCATAATCCTATTTTTCTTTATGTTTTTTTCCATGCAAACTCGAGTACAAAGAACATTTTCCAGCTGCCAGCTTTTCTTATAGTTGCTATACAGAGGCAAAGACTAAATTATATGTTCTGTATATCAAAAGGTGCATTGTGTAAAACGTTACACTATATTATCAAAGTGCAATTTGCCAGCCTATGTTTTTCTAAGTCTGTTGTCATGGTTAAAGCGATGGAGTGTTGCACCTTGAGAAATACATGTTCTACAGTATACAGTTCGGTGTCATATCTTCGCACTATGGTTGTAGTGCTCTCTCTTGAACTCTTTCAGATATTTCAAAACTCATCATTGATAATGGATTACAATAGATACAAATGCACATGTGTGTCTAAGAATAGTTGAAATGTACATAATTGAACAGAATTTCAAATGCACAACTTTCTCCAGAAGGTAATAACTACTGTATCGACCTGCTCACTGGTCTCTCATCTGCAGTATATTTAAAACGCTGCAGCTCGAGAACCAAGAAGCACCATCTCATTAGTTCAGTTCACAGGTCTCTGCAATGGTTTCCTGTGGCTCAGAGAATAGATTTTAAAGTAGCTCTGCTTGTGTACAAGTCTCTCCATGGCCTCGCACCAAAGTACATCTGAACCATATGAATCAACTTGGACTCTGAGGAGCACAGGGACTGGCCTCGTGCTGAGACTCTGATGAGCACAGGGACTGGCCTCCTGTTGGTGCTCAGAATCAGGACTGAACAAGGGGATGCAGTGTTTCAGATTTATGCATCTAAAATCCGGAACGATCTTCCTGAAGTAGTGGTTATATTAAAGTTTAGGCTGAGAAAAGGTCTTTCAGCCATTCCTATGACTGAGCACTCATTGTTGTTTTTAAATGTTCTTTTGTAAGTTTGTATGTTTGAGTTGCCTTTTGCATGAGCTGAATTTAGTCTTGTCACAATTTCTTGGATAATTTCACTGAGTTGCTTTCAGTTGTTTGCACCGATTTTGATAGTTTAGTGATTACAGGTGATTTTAATATTCATGTGGATAATGGCAATGACAAAAATGCAAAAGAGCTGAGTTCTGTACTTGAAACATTTGGTCTCACTCAGCACGTGAGTGGCCCCACCCACAGCAAAGGGCACACTCTAGACCTGCTGGTTACAAAGGGGGTTAATATTTTAAATGTAAATGTGGTTGACGTGGCTCTGTCAGATCACTTCTGTGTATTTTTTGACATGTGTTTTGATAGCAAACAACCATATATATCTGAATCTGCAATTGTCAGACACAGACACATAAATGAAAACACAACCGAACTATTCATGGGAATGATAAACTTTGAGAACACATTGTGTTCTACTGTTGACGAATTGTTTAACTCTGTCACCGCCAATGTTATAAATGTTCTGGACATCATCGCTCCTGTGAAGGTTAAAATGATTACAAATAAGCCAAAGGCCCCCTGGACTAAAATGGACTCAGTCATGGTACAGAAGAGAGAGTGCCGTAGGGCCGAGCGGAAGTGGCGAAAATCCAATCTCCAGGTTGATCATGATATCTTCAAAAATGAGTTGTGCAAGTTTAACAGGGTGCTACGTAGAACAAGAGAAATTTATTTTTCTAAAACCATTGATGGCTGCAATAATAATCTACGACTTATGTTTTCAACAGTTAACGGATTAACAAACCCCCCTGTTCAGCTGCCATTCGAATTTGCTTCAGAATCTAAATGTAATGAGTTTGCACAATTTTTCAATGACAAGGTTCAGAGCATCAAAAACGCCATCACCTCCAAGGCAGAAATAACATTACAACAGCCGGTGAGGCTGTTTGAGCTATCGCACTTTGCACCAACAGATAATGAAACTGTCCAAGATGTTGTCTCTAGCCTTAGTTCCTCCACATGTAGCCTGGATGTACTACCCACTAAATTTTTTTAAGTCTGTTTTGAGCAGTCTTTTACCTTTGCTCACACAAATAGTGAACATGTCTTTCTCATCTGGAACATTTCCAATGGCCCTGAAAACGGCAGTCATCAGACCCCTCCTAAAAAAGAGGAGTCTAGATGCCACAGTTCTTAAGAATTATCGCCCCATTTCAAATCTGCCGTTTATGGGAAAAATTCTGGAAAAAGTTGCTTACCAACAACTTACAGAATTCTTAGTAACTAATAGTTCGTTTGATGCGCTCCAGTCCGGCTTTAGAGCCAATCACAGCACTGAGACTGCACTAGTGAAGGTTACAAATGACATCCGACTTAACACCGACACAGGAAAAGTCACAGTTTTAGTAATGTTGGATCTGAGTGCTGCGTTCGACACAGTCGACCACGAGATCCTCCTGCAGAGACTAGAGCACTGGGTGGGTGTCACTGGGACTGCCCTAAGTTGGTTTAGGTCTTACCTAGAAGACAGGAAATACTTGGTTCAGATAGGAAACTGTGTCTCAGATCATATGGCTCTGACCTGCGGAGTGCCACAGGGGTCAATTCTGGGGCCTCTTCTGTTCAATATTTACATGCTGCCATTAGGTCAGTTAATACGCTCCAACAATGTATCCTACCACAATTACGCTGATGACACTCAAATTTATGTCTCACTTACTGCAGGAGAACATGGACCAGTGGAATCACTCCTTCACTGTACTCAACAGATTAGTGATTGGATGCAAAATAACTTCCTTCAGCTAAACGCAGACAAAACAGAATTGATTGTCTTTGGTCCTCAGAAACAAAGAGAGAGCGTTATTCGTCACCTCCAGTCTCTCTCCCTGGAACCTGTAGGCAAGGTCAGAAACCTAGGAGTTATAATGGACTCAGACTTAAATTTTAACAGTCATATCAAATCAGTAACATCAGCAGCATTTTACCATCTGAAAAACATTGCCAAAATTAGAAACATAGTGTCTAAATCAGATCTGGAGATTCTCATCCATGCATTTGTCTCCAGTAGGTTAGACTACTGCAATGGCCTGCTCACAGGTCTCTCCAAACAGGCTGTAAAACAACTGCAGTATGTCCAAAATGCTGCAGCTCGAGTCCTGACCAGGACCAGGAAATATGACCACATTAGTCCAGTTCTCAGGTCTCTGCACTGGCTTCCTGTGGCTCAGAGAATAGACTTCAAAGCAGCACTGCTTGTGTACAAGTCTCTCCATGGCCTCGCACCAGGGTACTTAAGCGACTTGTTAGTCCCATATGAACCGACCCGGACTCTGAGGAGCACAGGAGGTAGCCTCTTACTGGTTCCAAGGGTCAGAACTAAACATGGGGAGGCAGCGTTTGAGATTTATGGAGCTAAAATCTGGAACAATCTTCCTGAAGATGTGAGGCTAGCATCTACTCTGGCAATTTTTAAATCGGGGCTAAAAACTGTTCTTTTTAGCTGTGCATACGGCTGAAGGATTCTATTGATACATACATACTCTTTTTTTTTTAATGCATTGTGGTTATTTATTATTTTAATCCCGTGTGTGCTTTTAATATTTTAAGTTTTTTTTTTTTTTATTTTTTTTTTTTTTTTTTTTTTTTTTTTTTTTTTTTTTTCCATTATTTGTGATTTTATTCTGTTTTTAATGTATTTATTGATGTCTCTGATTTGTGTGATACTATGTGGGTTGTGAGGCGCTTTGAGTGGCCTTGTGTTGGAAAGGCGCCATACAAATAAAGTTGATTGATTGATTGATTGAGCTGTGCTACAGAAATACATTTATATTGATTGATCGATTTGAGAAGCCCAATGCCAATTACTCAAATAAACCTGTTTGCAGAGAGCACTAGAAATCAGATACATTCTATGCCAAGTATGTTATTAACAAATGTCATGAAACGAAGCTATTTCTGTGTTCAAATGAGATTTCTGAAGTGTGTCAGAAAACACCCATATGCTTTAGCTAATGTTTACGAGCCACACATTTTTGTATTTAATTGCTGTTAAATCTGTCAAATCTGAGCACAGCTGGCTGCAGAAGTGTTTTCCTCCATTATGTACTTGTGTTACATTGTTAGTTTTAGTTTAGTTTTAGTTTTAGTTTTAAAGATAACTGTCAAAATACACGATATCTTCTTGTTAACGCCGGCGCCTACCTATTTAAATCAAGTGCAAAATGTCATGCTGAATCGTGCGCAGTTCTTAAATGGCCCCGCAGCAGGTGTATGAGGCTGTGGTGTTGCAGGCCCAGGGCGCTTCAAGCTGTGTGGGCTTTAGATGCATTTAATGTATTTCTCCTCCTCGGCCCTTTTCAACAGGCGCACCTCTCTCAAAGACCTTTTGATTTACACTCCAGGCGTCGCGAGCACCTCCTGGCCGACCCACCTGGGCTTTTTGTTAAATCTCAATGAATTGCCTGTACTTAAATTTTTCTCTATTCTCTCTGCAGGCTGTGGAGACCAACCTGGCATCCAAGGACAGTCACTGGGTGTATGCCAATGAGGTGAGTCCAACACAATCTCACTCTTGTGCACGCCAAAGCGGGGGAAGAGAGGTTATCTCAGGGTACAGGCGGCATCTGTTAAGAGTCAAGTTGCTGTATAGATACATTTTATTTGTCTCATTAAATGTGTTGTTTGCCATGGCTTCCTGTAGAAAGTATTTCCCGTGAGAAAAGCTTGAGATGCCATGACTTGCTGATTTGGACATGTGATAATGCAAGATGATTGTGTAACTTTTTAAGTTTAATAGAACATTGCACGTCTTTTAGACTAGATCAGTGTCTCCCAAATTGGGGTCTACGGGTATTGCAGGGGGGCCGCGAGAGGTCATTAAAAAAAATTTTTTAATGATTATTGTATGTTAAATTAATAATACTTTGTTTGTAAAAATAAAATATTTGTGTTTATTATTTGACTTGAATAATCAAATTGTAATCATTTTTGTATTACACAATGGGATGCATCATTTACATGTTTGTAGCAGAGGCTATTTCCCCCAAATAAAATAACAAGAAGAGCCTATTTTTAATTAGGGATGTACCGAATCCAGGTTTTTGGGGTTCGGCCGAATACCGAATCCACTGGTTAAGATTCTGCCGAATCCGACCCCGAATACCGAATCCTATTCCATCCTCAGTCCATTTATGTTTCATACGCAAATGTTTTAACAGCGGCGGTGTTGTGTACTGTTAGGGTCCTTACCACCACGAGACAAATCGGCATTGCAAATTGGACATGTAGCTCGACCAGAATCTATTATTATAACATTTATAATAATCCCGTTTATTATTAAACACAAATACATTCAGTTCACAGCGGTGTAAAACTTCAGTGATAAAGTACATATATTACTGTGCATGTCATGTAGAAATAAGAGCTAGAGAAAAAAGGAGTAATCCGTGTTTGTGGAATAAAATTGTAAGCAAAATGATTAAAGAGATAAACAAGCCAGCAACGAGGAGCGCAGCAGAAAATGCGACTGCTCTGTCCGAGGTCGCACACACACCGGTCAGTGGACAGTGGTGTCATATGAACCGTCTCGACTCTTGAGGAGCACAGGACTGGCCTCCTGCTGTGCCAAAGTGAAAATCAAACATGGGATGCACGTTTCAGATCCAGCAGCTAAGATCTGGAACAATCTCCTGAAAATGTAGGGAGCGTCTACTCTGTCAATGTTCAAATCCAGGTTAAAGACTGTTCTGTTTGCCTGTGCATACAACAGAAGGATTTTATCTGCATTTTCGAATGCACTGCTGTCATCTTATTATAGTTTATTTATTTTTACTTCTTGTGTAATTTTGAAAGTTTTAATGTGTTTATTCTTTTAGTGTATTTTAATGTTTAAATTGTTTTTAATCTTTGATGATTTTACTGTTTATAATTGTGTTTATAATCTTTGTGTGATTTTAATGTTTTATTTGTGATTCTGGTGTATGTTTTTATGTGATATTTGTGATGTGGACTGTGAAGCGCTTTGTGTGCACTGTGTAAAAGCGCTCTACAAAAACTTGATTGATTGATTGATACTATAAAAGACCACAATAAAAACATATTACACAATGAATAACGTATATAATCTTGGTTGTTTAATACTTCATGGGTTTTTCATCAGTAAACTTGAATATAAACATTACCCACATTTATTACTTATTGCCTGCAAAGTTTCTGTATGGATAGAAGTAAGGGCTCTAATACTTGTTTCAACAACTTTTGCACAGCACAGGATAACTACTGCAACAACACATCAGTAGAGTAAAACTAAACCGGTCTCACCACGGTCTAACCCTGTACAAGTTTCATAAAAGTGGAACAAAAATCCAATGGTGAATTCTGCTTCAGGAAGAATCAACGTTAAAGGAACAAAAAGAAAAGATAAATAAGATGCTTTATTTATCTCACAGAGGAGAAATTTACAAAAGCCACAAGCCCGTTTATCCCTGTGGTAAAAGTGTCTGACACTTACTGCTACTTTAACAACTTACTAGCTACGTCCTGCTTCGAGCACGTTTATCGTCCAAACAAAACCATGCAAAGCGTAGTTTCAGTGTCCTATTCCGCAGGCTACTGTTAAATGCAAGAAATAATGTCGGTGCATTCTTTCACGTCTTTGCGGCGGCCCGAGGAGATGTTTTGGAAGTGGATCTACCGCTGGGGGGTTGCGTTATGTCGTGCTGGTAGCGTTCACTTCCAAGACTGCAACCTGACGAGTGCTAGAACTACATATTTCCGTTGTCGTGTAAACGCGAGCACTTGAATACGGAGCCTGGCCGTTTTGGCATAATTGCTTTGCAGCGAAGATCTAAGAAAATCTTTAGCCTGTTTGGGTTTTTAATGCAGCAAGAAGTGTCAGACACTTACAACAGGGAGAACTGGCTTGTGGGCTTTTTGTAAATTTCTCCTCTGTGATAAAAATAAAGCAATCTTATCTCTATCTTATCCTTTGGAATCCTTTAACGTTGATTCTTCCTGAAGCAGAATGCACCATTGGATTTTTGTTTCACTATAAGAAACTTGAACAGGTTTTAGACCTGTGGTGAGGACCGGTTATTTTACTCTACTGATGTGTTGTATGCAGTAGTAATCCGTGCTGTGCAAAAGGTAGTTTGCAACAAGGAATTAAGAGCCAATAACTTTATCCACTACAGAAACTTGCATGCCATAAGATCATAAATGTGTAACTGTTTATATTCAAGTTTACTGATGAATAAAACCCAAGAAGTATTAAACAACCAAAATATAATACTTCTCATTTGTGTAATACTGTTTTTAATCTGGGTCTTTTACAGTAACAATCAATCAATCAAGTTATATTTGTAGAGCGCCTTTCATACACAGGCAACACAAAGCGCTCAACAGTCCACATCACAAATCATCACATAAAACAAACACCAGAATCACAATTAAAAACTTAAAAATCACACAAAAGATTAAAACACAATTAAAACATTAAAATCCACACAAAAATTAAACACAATTAAAACATTAAAATCACACAAAAGAATAAAACATTAAAACATTCAAAATTTACACAAGAAATAAAAATAAATAAAAAATAAAGGACAGCAGGTGCATTAGAAATGCAAAAAATCCTTCAGTGTGTATGCACAGCGCAAACAGAACAGGTCTTTAACTGGATTTGAACATTGACAGAGTAGACGCCTCCTCACAATTATCAGGAGATAGTTCCAGATCTTATCTGCATGGATCTGAAACGCTGCCTCCTCCCTGTTTGGGTTCTCCACTCTTGCACCAATCAGGAGGCCAGACCCGGCTCCTCATATCCGAGCCGGTTCATATGACACCAAACATGTCACTGCCGGTGTGTGTCGCGACCTCTGTCAGAGCAGTCGCATTTCTCTTGCGCTCCGCCACTCGCTTGCTGCTATTTTATCTCCTTTAATCATTTTTGCTTTACTTTTATTCCACAAAACACTGATTACTCCTTTTTACAAACTGCAAACACAAGACTGTGAATATTACCTAACTTACAGCATTCAGGAGGACGGGAAAACAGAAACCAAACTTTGCGACGGCTGTTTTTCACTCAAACAGGATCTAAAACTTTCGTCAAGACCGAATGGTTTGTGCGTGAATCAGAAATGGGGGCTGAACACAACAATAACCAGTGAAGGAAAATGGACCAAATGGACAAAACGTAAGTTATTGATGACGCTATTATCATTTCCCAAAATCAACAGAGCACAATTGTTGGAACACATATGCTGCCAAGCCCAAACAATGCCCAAGCAAATGATAACAAGAGTGTCATAATCCACAGCAAAACTTGAATTACAAAAACCGCTTTTCCCACTGTTGAAAGATGAATCAGCATTAGTCTCTCAGATCTCCATCTCAGTCTCAGTCCAAGACAAATGCAGCTGAGATCGCTCTTTATCGGCGATTCGGCGATAAGACACGAAACATGCGTACTCTCAAGGTTCACTTCAGTACACTATGCCAAAGTGGATTGAGAGAAGGCGCTGGCTCCGTGGCTTTCTGACTGAGACCGGCGGGGTGTAAAAAGATAGTTGATCCACGTGGGCAGTAGACGTCTATGACCAACACAATGTAAAGTTGAAACGGGATTACTCTCTCTATTGGACGACCACTTGCAAAATGGACCAACTATCCGTATCATGGCCCACTACCATAACAAGTGGGACAGGACCAAATGAAATTCATCGTCTGTATAAGCTAAATACTTTCCTACTCAACTAATGTTCACGCAGCAGGACTTGCCTTCATTGAGAATTTTAATCTGTTCTGGAATAGCATGAGCTATTTGAAGGGAAGGGCCACATCTGAAACACTTACGGAGTAAAAGTGTTGGATGGATAAACCTTTCTTTGCCCTGAGACCTCTACCTGCGCACCGTGCACCATCGAAAGGGAGGGAAGCCGACTCTAAAAGTCCCTCAGCAACCTCCACCACCATCGAAGGATCTCAACACTCCACCACATCGAAGGAGCTCAACACACCTCCACCAACCTCAGGATCTCAACACCACCACCCCCTCGAAGGATCTCAACACCACCAACACCTCGAAGGATCTCAACACCCCACCACCACCCTCGAAGGATCTCCACACCATCACCGCCCTCAAAGAACTCAACACCTCCACTGTCATCAGAAAGCAGCTGCATCAGCACCAGAAGCCAGAACCAGCAGCACACGACACTGCGGACCACGCACCACCCCCAACATCATCATCCCCATCCTGCTCCAAAGCACCACGCCTTCTTCTTCTACAGCGCCTCTGAACCCCCATCCTCACCCCAGATAACAGCAACAGGCCTGTGCGGGGTTTCCTCAACCACCCTTCCCCTCCATCAAAGACTCCCTCGCCACCTCCCATGGACCTGTCTTGGGTCCCAACCCTGCACTCCACTCCATCAAAATAGAAAGGGTACACGTCCCTGTTTTTTTTCAACCCCAGCCTCACTGTAGGAAACCTACCTGAACATCTGCAGGCTAATCAAAATCGCGATGAAGACTATTCCACTCACACCCATATTTGCTAGATCTAGAGCCAGTCCACCATGCTAAACCACCTCCCCATAATGTTACCTCCAAAACCACCTAGGGTTTCCAATTCACCTACAAAAACCACCGTCAGCCAGTCCCATCCCCTAACCTCATGACCATTCCAACCCCCACATTCCCTCGTTCAACACCCCAAAACCTCTGCTCAGCCCACCCCCCCCTAACCCTCACCAAAAAACGCCCTCCACCACCCGCCCCCCTCGTTCAAACACCCAAAGCCACCCACCCTCTCCATCCTCCCTCCCCCGCCTTCCCCATCCCCTCATTCTCTAAACACTAGAATGCACAGGTCTCGCTCGCAGCCACTGGCATCTAAGTATAAGGAGAGACCCGGCAGGGCCCGTCATGAAGTCCACCTGTCTCATTCCCTTAGGCTGATAACACAAAAGAAGACACTTACCGAAAGACATCTGGAGTTAATAAGTCTAATCTTAAAATCAATTCTTGTTCGTGTAAAATCAGCCCGACCACAAACCCGCTGATACTGAAACTTTGAAACTTGCGCTACCTAAATGTCAGATCTCTTTGTAACAAGTCCTTTTTTAATCAATAATTTTTAATTTGTTCTCATAATCTTGATACTTAATTTTTCATAGCTGAAACTGCTGACCAAAATTCAGGAAAATGCAGATTTTTAATAGAAGCATCACCACCAAATTTCAATTTGCATCTGAATAACGGGAAAACAAAAAGGAGAGGCTTAGACTGCCTTTTTCAGTAGACCCAACTTTGTCTCCCATAGAATGATCCAATGGAGAAGTTTCGTCTTTTGAATAATGTGTCTTTTAAAATACAACAAAAAAAATCCTCCTCCAATACTTTTCGATGTCCTACTATACAAGCCACCGCAGTCATGTCACAGTTTTTATTGATAATTTTACCGATTGCTTTCATTGTATCACAGATTTTGATAAGTTTGTTATTACAGGTGATTTTTAATATACAGTGGATAATGTTATACAGAAATGCAAAAGAGCGAGTTCTGTACTTGAATCTTTGATCTCACTTCAGCACGATAAGTGGCCACCCACAACCAGAGGGCACACTCTAGATCTGTAGTTACTAAGGGGTAATATTTTCAAATGTAAACGTGGTCGACTGTATGCTACTTTCCGATCATTTCTGAGTTTTTTTTTGACATGATTTTCACTAACAAACCACCATGGACTCTGGCAACTGTAACGAATAAATACACATAAATGAAAATACGATGAAACTAATTATGGAATTGATAAACTTGGAGAATCATCGTATCTACTGTAGATGAACTGTTAACTCTGTCACCTCTATGTTTTGAATGTTCTGGATACCGTTGCCCCCTGTGAAGGTAAAAAGTGAAAAATAAGCAAAGGCGCCGTGGGCTAAAGCAGGAACTCGGTCAGCGGCACAAAAGAGAAGTGCAGGAGGCCGAGCGGATGTGCGCAAGTCCCAAACCTCCCGGTTGATTACAGATCTTCAAAAGATAAGTTGTGCGAGTTTAACCGGGTGCTACGTTATACAGAGAAAGGTATTTTCTGACATGATAGAAGGCTGCAGCAACAATCTGCTTAGTCTGTTTCCCACAGTTAATAGATAACAACCCCCCCTGTTCAAATGCCATTAATCTTACGTTCCAAAACGTAAATATGCATGAGTTGCAACTTATTTCAATACAAGTTCAAGCATCAAAAAACGCCATTTGTCACCAATCCACAGATAACCATCCAACCGCCAAAATGCTCTCTGACTACCTCACTATGCCCTGTAATGAAAAAACCTGTCCAAGAGAAAACTCCAGTTTGAGCTCCTCCACATGCAGCTTGGATGTACTACCCCACTAGATTTCCTGAAGTCTGTTTCTGAGCATCTGTTACCTTCACTCACAAACAGATATAAACATGTCCGCCTTCATTCAGGAATTTCCCAAAGGCCCTGAAAAACTGCAGTCATCCAGGCCCCCTGCTCAAAAAATGAGCATTCTCGATTGACTAACAGTACATAACAACATCGTCCATCTCAAATCTGTCTGCCATTCTATGGGGAATTCCTTGAAAAAGTTGTCCTACCTTCAGCTACAATTTATCTTATAATCAACAACACAATTGGATATGTTCAGTCCGCATTAGACCCCACCCACAGCACAGAGACTGCTCTCAGTCAGGATACAAACGATATCCGGCTGAAACACAGACGCAGGCAAAGTCTCATCTTAATCTTGTAAGATCTAAGTGCTCAAGCCTTTGACCACCGTCGACCATGAGATCCTCTTACAGAGATATAGAGGCCTCGGTTGGAGTCGCTGCAACCCGCCCTAAGTTGTTTAGTCTTACCCTGAGACAGGAAGTACTTTGTAATTGAAACTGTGTCTCAGATCATATGGCCCTACCTGTGAGTCCCACAGGGTCCATCCTGGACCTCTTCTGTTCAATCTCTACATGCTGCCGTTAGGATCAGTTAATACGCAAAACAAAGTTTCCTATCATAACTATGCAGACGACCACTCAAATCTATGTCTCAACTGACATGCAGGAGAACATAGGACCAGTTGACACACTTCCTTCACTGTCCCACAGATCAGTGATGGATGCACAAACAACTTCCTTCACTAAACGCAGACAAAACTGAAATGAATGTCTTTGTCACCAGAAACCAAATAGAGAGAGCGTCATCTGTCACCTACATTCTCTCTCCCTAAAACCTTCAAACAAGGTCAGAAATCTAAGGGGTAATACTTGAACTCAGACTTAAATTTTAATAACCACATCAAATCAGTAACATCAACTAGCTTTTAACCATCGAAAAAACATGCCAGGATCAAAACATAGTGTCTAAAGCAGACTTGGTGATTCTTATCCATGCATTGTCCTCCAGTAGGTTAGACTACTGCAATGGACCTGCTCACAGGTCTGTCCAAACAAGCTGTAAAACAGCGCAGTAACATTCAAAATGCAGCATCCTCGAGTCCTGACTAGAACCAGAAGTACGACCATATTAGTCCGGCTCCTCAGGTCTCTCACTGGCTTCCTGTGGCTCAGAGAATAGACTTTAAAACAGCTCTGGCTTGTTGTAACAAGTCTCTCCATGGCCTCGCACCAAAATATATTAGTGAATGTTATCCCAGAATAACCAGCCCGGACTCTGAGAGCACAGGGACTGGACTCCTGTTAGTGCCAAGTCAGAACAAAACATGGGGAGGCTGCTTTTCAGATTCATGCTGCTAAATCTGGAACTCTTCCTGGATATGTGAACAATAGGCCTCTCTCTGAACAATGAATAAAACCAGGTTAAAGACAGTTCTGTATAGCTGTGCCTAACAACTGAGGATTTTATATTAGTATCTTTCTTTTAATGTTCAGTGATTATTTATGATTTTATTTAAATGCTTCTTGTTTTGTTTCAGCACACTTTGAAGTTGCCTTGTGTTAAGAATTGTGCTATATAAATAAACTTCCTTGCCTTGCCCTTGCCTTCCTTGCCTAATGTATTTTGGTGCAGGCCATGGAGAACTTGTACACCAAGCAGAGCTGTTTTTAAATCTAATTCTCTGGAGCCACAGGCACCATGCGATACCTGAGGCCGGACTAAAATGGTCATACGTCCAGTTCCTGTCAGGACTCTAGCATCTGCATTTTGGAATGTACATGCAGCCTGCTACATGTCTGTTTGGACAGACCTGTAAGCAGGCCATTGCAGTAGTCCTAGCTGCTGGAGAAAATGCATGGACAAGAATCTCCAATTCTGCTTTAGACACAAATTCTAACTTTGGCAGTTCTTCAGATGGAAAAAGCTGTTGAATGTATTATTTTAAGTGGCTAATGAAATAAGGTCTGAGTCCAGTATTACCCCCAAAATTTCTGACCTTGTCTTGAAAGGAATTAGGGAGAGAGACTGAAGTTGACAAATGACGCCCTCAGTCTTGTTTCAGGGGACCAAAGACAATGTTTCGGTCTGTCTGCATTTAGCTGAAGGCAATTAGTTTGCATCCAGTCACATGATCTGTTGGATACAATGAAGAGCAAATCCATGGTCCATGGTCTCCTGCATCATGAGACATAGATCTGAGTGTCGTCGGCGTAATTGTGGTAGGACACTATGTTGTCTTGTATTAACTGACCTAACGGCAGCAAGTATAGATTGAAACAAAAAAAAAATAGAGATGGATCCCAGATCTCGGACGACCCTTTTGTCCTCCACAGTCAGGGCCCACATGATCCGAGACGCAGTCTCCAATCTCCACAAAGTCCTTCCTATCCCCAGTAAACCCTAAACGCGTCTAAGGCTGTGCCAGTGATACCAACCCAGTCCTCCAGTCTCTGCATGAGGATCTCATTGGTCGACACCATTGTCGAACGCGCACAAAGAACTAACATGACCAAAACTGTGACTTTAACTGCATCAGTGTGAAGTCGAATGTCGTTTGGTTCACCTTCCTAGACGGTCTCAGTGCTGTGTGAGGTCTAAACCCAGACTGAACAATCAAAAAGAATTCTTCATTGTTAAAATTCAGGTACGTTGATGTGAGGCCACTTTTTCAAGAATTTTATCCAATATATGGCAGATTCGATAAGGGCGATAATTTTAGTCCGCAGGATCCAGACTGCTCTTTTTTATTAGAGTCTTATGACGCTTGTTTTTAGGAGCCATAGCAATTTCTCCGACGACAGAGACATGTTTACTATTGGTGTCAGTGAAGTAACAAACTGCTCAGCGACGGACTTCAAAAATTAGAGGGCAATATATCCAGGCTGACATGTGGGGAGAGATCTCAGACTCATGATTATCTTTTTGACAGTTTCAGTATCCCATCAAAAGTGAGTTAGCTCAAAAAGCTTCTCGCTGTTGCATGGGTGTTATACGTCTGTGAGGTGAAGTGTTTTTGATTCCTTGTAACTTTTTGTCATCCGAAAAACAGTGCGAACTCATTAACAACCTAGAATTAGAGGAAAATTCAAGGGGCAACTTACAGGGGGTTTCTTAATCTACCAACTGTTGAAAACAACACGAAAATGTTTAACTTCGCAACCTCCAAAATTGTCAGAAAAATACATTTCTCTTGTTCTAACTAAGAACCTGTTAAATTCACCCAACTCCTCTTAATAGATTCATAATCGCCCTGGAAATTGGACTTATCGCCACTTTCCGTTCGCCCTCCGAATACTCTTCTTCTGTGCCCTGACCGATCCCTGGCCTAGTCCTATGGGGCCTTTTTCCTACTGGAACAGTTTTAACCGTCCACAGGCAATGGCCGTCCAGAAACAGTCAGAACACTGTGGTGGACAGAGTTATCCAATCATCAACCGTAGAGCATGGATTTTCTCAAAATTTAGCATTCCCAAGACAGTTCACCTTGT
This sequence comes from Knipowitschia caucasica, assembly GCA_964034765.1. NCBI lineage: Eukaryota > Metazoa > Chordata > Actinopteri > Gobiiformes > Gobiidae > Knipowitschia > Knipowitschia caucasica. The sequence continues at coordinate 21,130,898 of OZ035835.1, forward strand.
GTTTTTCATGTATGTTCTCTTCGAATCAATTGTTAAAATCCAGCTGGTGGTTTGCCTAAGCAAAACAACATGTCAAAAAATACACAGAAATGATCCTGACAAAGCAACATCAACTACATTAACATTTGATCATTAATCCCCCTTTGTAATTAGCAGGCAAGAGTGTGCCCACCTGCGTTGGGTGGGGCCCCTTAACGTGCTGAATGAAACCAAAGGTCTCAAAAATACAGAAGCCACACCTTTGCAATTCTGTCATCCACAGTATCAACAGTCCATTAAAATCACCTGTAATAACTAAACTATCAAAAACTGTGCACAAACAAGACGAATGAAAGTAGTTCAGTAAAATGGTCACAATAAAATCGCAAACCCATTGACTGTGGTGGGCCTGTACACAGGACATGAAAAGAGTAGAAGATTGCTTTTTGTTCCATTGTAAAGAATATACTCAAACGATTAAAAATTTCCAGGGCATATCTCGGGAGACAAAGGGCTCTCTAAAAACTCAGCTCATGCCTCCCCCCCTTCTTGTTTTCTTCTCGTATTTCGATTCGAAATTTAAAATTGGTGTAGATAGCTTCTATTAGAACTGCATTTCCTGAATTTTGTCCAAGCCAATTCCTGTATTTTGGTCCAGCCCATGTTCAGCCATATTTTATGCATATGGCTGAAACATGGCTGGACCAAAATACAGGAGAATGCTGGACCAAACTACAGGAAATGCAGTTCAAATAGAACAACACCACCCAAGTTTAACTTCGAATCCGAATACGAGAAAACAAAGGGGGAGGCATATGTTTTTAGAGAGCACTTTGTCTTGATAATGTTTGATACAGACAGTCAAATGACATTTTACAACGAGCTGGCAGGTGATTTTAAATTCTGTATTTGAGACCTTTGGTTTTCATTCAGCACTGTAAGTGGCCCCACCCACAGCAGGGGCACACTCTTGACCTGCTAATTACAAAGGGGTTAATGTATCAAATGTTAATGTAGTTGATGTTGCTTTGTCAGATCATTTCTGTGTATTTTTTTGACATGTGTTTTTGCTAGCAAACCACCAGCTGAATTTTTTTTTTTTTTTTTTTTTTTTTTTTTTTTTTTTACATTGTTCGAAGAAACACATACATTGAAAACACAAGTGAACTGTTCATGGAATGCTAACTTTATGAGAAAACCCATGCTCTACTGGTGATGAATTGTAAAACTCTGTCACCCACACAGTGGTTTTCTGACTGTTCTGGACGCCATTGCTCCTGTACGGTAAAAACCAGTTACCATAGGAAAAAGTCCCATGGACTAAGGCAGACTCGTCAGGGCACAGAAGCAAGAGTGCCGGAGGCCGCACGGAAGTGGCGAAAGTCCAATTTCAGGCGATTATGAAATCTTTAAGATGAGTTGGGTGAATTTAACCCTGGTTCTACTAGAACCAGAGAAATGAATTTTTCTGACATTATTGGATGTTGCAGTAACAATTTTCGTGTAATTTTCAACAGTTGTAGATGAACTAACCCCCTGTAAAGTTGCCCCTAGAATCTTATCCTCTAAATCTAGTGTAATGAGTTCGCGACAGTTTTTTCGAGTGACAAAGTACAAGTGAATCAAAAACACTATCACCTCCACAGCACGTATAACAATGCAACAGCCCAGAGAAGCTTTTTTGAGCTAACTCACTTGCACCTGTGGATACTGAAACTGTCAAAAAGATAATCATGAGTCTGAGCTCCTCCACATGTAGCCTGGATATATTGCCCTCTAAATTTCTGAAGTCCGTCCTGAGCAGTTGTTACCTTTCACTGACACAAATAGTAAACATGTCTCTGTCGTCAGGAACATTTCCTATGGCCCTAAAAACAGCAGTCATAAGACCTCATCCCTAAAAAAGAGCAGTCTGGATTTTCCTGCGGGACTTCAAAATTATCGCCCCCCATATCGAATCTGCCAGTCATTGGAAAAATTCTTGAAAAAGTGGCCACCCAACAACTTACTGAATTTTTTAACAATGAATAATTCTTTTGATATTTGCCAGTCAGGGTTTAGACCTCACCACAGCACTGAGACCGCACTAGTGAAGGTAACAAACGACATTCGACTTCACACTGATGCAGTTAAAGACACAGTTTTGGTCATGATAGATCTTAGTCCGCGTTCGACACTGTCGACGCATGATACCTCCTGCAGAGACTGGAGTACTGTGTTGGTAACACTGGCACAGCCCTAGACTGGTTTAGGTCTTACCTGGAGGGATAGGAAGTACTTGTGGAGATTGGAGACTGCGTCCGGATCATGTGGCCCTGATCCTGTGTATTACCACGAGGTCGATTCCTGGGACCTCTTCCTATTTAATCACTACTATGCTGCGTTAGGTCAGTGAATACAAAAAACATAGTGTCCTACCACAATTACTCCGACGACACTCAATCTATGTCTCACTGACTGCAGGAGAACAGGGACCACTGGATTGCTCCTTCACAGTATCCAACAGATCAGTGACTGATGCAAAATAATTTCCTTCATCTAAATGCAGACAAACCGAAATCATTGTCTTTGGTCCCCAGAAACAAAGAGAGGGCGTCATTTGTCAACTTCAGGTCTCTCTCCCTACATCCTTCAGACAAGGGATCAGAAAATTTGGGGTAATATACTGGACTCAGACCTAAAACTTTCAATAGCCACATAAAATCAATAACATCAAACCGCTTTTACCATCTGAGAGAACATTGCCAAAGTTAGAAATATAGTGTCTAAAGCAGACTTGGAGATTCTTGTCCATGCATTTGTCATCCAGCAGCGCATAGAACGTACTGCAGGAATGGCCTGCTTACAGGTCTGTCCAACAGACCTGTAAGCAGCTGCAGTACATCCCAAATGCGCAGCTAGAGTCCTGACAGGAACCAGGAAGTCTGACCATATTAGTCCGGAACCTCAGGTCTCTGCTCTGGCTTCCTGTGGCTCAGAGAATAGATTTTAAAACAGCTCTGCTTGTTGTCCAAGTCTCTCCATGGCCATTGCACCAAAATACATTAGGCAAGGCAAGGCAAGTGCAAGGCAAGGCAAGTTTTATTTATACTAAGCACAATTCATACACAAGCAATTCAAAGTGCTGAACAAAACAAGAAAGCATTAAAATCAAATAAATAATCACAGAACATTAAAAAGTAATAAAAGATACAAATAAAAATTCCCTCATTGTATGCACAGCTAAACAGAACTGTCTTTAACCTGGTTTTAAACATTGTCAGAGAGGAGGCCGTGTCTTCACAAATCTCCAGGAAGACTTGTTCCAGATTTTAGCAGCATGAATCTGAAAAGCAGCCTCCCCATGTTTAGTTCTGACTCTGGGCACAAACAGGAGTTCCAGTCCCATGTGCTCCTTCAGAGTCCCCCGGCTGGTTCATATGGGACTAACATGTCACTAATATATTTTGGTGCGAGGCCATGGAGAGACTTGTGACACAAGCAACTGTTTTAAAGTCTATTCTCTGAGCGCAAAGGAAGCCAGTGCAGAGAACCTGAGGACCGGACTAATATGGTCCCGTACTTCCTGGTTCTAGTCAGGACACGAGCTGCTGCATTTTTGAAATGTACTGCAGCTGTTTTTAACAGCCTGTTAAGGGACAGACATGTGAGCCAGGCCATTGCAGTAGTCTAACCTACTGGAGACAAATGCAATGGATAAGAATCTCCAAGTCCTGCTTTAGACACTATGTTTTTGATCCTGCAATGTTTTTTAGATGGTAAAAAGCTGCTGATGGTTACTGATTTGATGTGGCTATTAAAATTTTAAGTCTGAGGTCCAGTATTACCCCTAGATTTCTGGGACCTTGTTTGAAGGTTTTAGGGGAGAGAGACTGTAAGGTGACAGATGACGCTCGCTCTTTGTTTCTTCTGGGGACCCAAAGACAATCATTTCAGTTTTGTCTGCGTTTAGCTGAAGGAAGTGGTGTTTTGCATCACCACTACACTGATACTGTTGGATACAGTGAAGGAGTGAGTCCACTGGTCCATGTTCTCCTGCAGTCAGTGAGACATAGATCTGAGTGTCCGTCTGCATAGTTATGATAGGAAACTTTGTTTCTGCGTATTAACTGACCTAATCGGCAGCATGTAGAGAATTGAAACAGAAGAGGTCCCAGGATCGATCCCCTGTGGGACTCCACAGGTCAGGGCCATATGATCTGAGACACAGTTTCCAATCTCCACAAAGTACTCCTGTCCTCAGGTAAGACCTAAACCAACTTAGGGCGTGCCAGCGACTCAACCCAGTCCTCTTAAATCTCTGTACAGAGGATCTCATGGGCGACGGTGTCAAAGGCAGCACTTAGATCTAACAAGATTAAGATTGAGACTTTGCCTGCGTCAGTGTTCAGCCGATATCGTTTTGTAACCTGACGAGAGCAGGTCTCAGTGCTGTGGTGGGGTCTAAAGCCGGACTGAAACATATCAAATGAGTTGTTGATCTATAAGAAATCTAGTAAGCTGTAGGTAGAACAACTATTTTTCAAGGAACTTTCCCCATAAATGGCAGAGATTTGAGATGGGACGATAGTTGTTAAGGTACCGTAGCATCGAGACTGCTCTTTTTAGCAGGGGCCTGATGACTGGGCAGTTTTCAGGCCTTTGGGAATTATTCCAGAATGAAGGGACAGTGTTTACTATCTGTGTGAGTGAAGGTAACAGACTGCTCAGAACAGACTTCAGAAATCTAGATGGGTAGTACATCCAAGCTGCATGTGGAGAGCTCAAACTGGAGATTATCTCTTGGACAGTTTTATCATTTACCAGGTGCAAAGTGAGTTAGCTCAGAGAGCCTTTCTGGCTGTTGGATGGTTATCTTGTGGATTGGAGACAAGTGGCGTTTTTGATGCCTTGAACCTTGTCATTTGAAAAAATTAGCAAACTCATTGCATTTACGTTTGGAAGTAAAGCTCTAATGGCATTCTTGAACAGGGGGGGGGGTTTTTTTTTTTGTTAATCTATTAACTGTTGAAAACAGAACACGCAGATTGTTGCTGCAGCCTTCAATCATTTCAGAAAAATACCTTTCTCCTCTCGTACTACGTAGCACCCGTTAAACTCGCACAAGCTTAATCTTTGAAGATCTCGTAATCAAACCTGGAGGCGTTGGACTTGCGCCACTTCCGCTCGCTGCCCTCCGGCACTTTCTCTTTTGTGCCCTACCACACCGAGTCTGCGTTAGCCACGGCGCCGTTCTGCTTATTTTTCGACTATTTTAACTTCACAGGGGCAACGGTATCCAGAACATTTCAAAAACACTAGAGGTGACAGAGTTAAACAGTTCATCTCTGTAGAATACGCGATGCATTCTCACAAAGTTTATCATTTCCATAAATAGTTTCACTCGTATTTTCCATTTATGTGTCTTCTTCGTACAGTTGCAGAGTCCACTGGGTGGTTGTTAGTGAAACACATGTCAAAAAAAACACAGAAATGATCCGAAAGAGCAACATCGACCACGTTTACATTTGAAATATTCACCCCCCTTAGTAACTAACAGATCTAGAGTGTGCCCTCTGCTGTGGGTGGGGCCACTTACGTGCTGAGTGAGATCAAGGATTCAAGTACAGAACTCAGCTCATTTGCCATTTCTGTCATCCAACATTATCCACATGAATATTAAAATCACCTGTAAAACCAAACTAGTCAAAATCTGTGCATACAACTGAAAGCAACTTCGTAAAATTATCAATAAAACTGTGACATGACTGCGGTGGCTTGTATAGGACAACCAACGAAAAGTATTGAGGAGATTGTTTTTGTTGTATTTTAAAAGACACATATATCAAAAGACGAAAACTTCCCAAGGGACATTCTATGGGAGACAGAATTGGTCTCGGAAAAAGGCAGCTAAGCCTCCTCCTTTTTTGTTTACCTCCCGTATTTCAGATTCAAACTTGAAATTTGGTGGTGATGCTTCTATTAAAACAGCATTCCTGAATTTTTGGTCAAGCCAAGTTTCAGCCATGAACATAAGATCAAGATTATGAGAACAAATAAAAATATTGATTAAAAAAGACTTGTTACAAAGAGATCCTGACATTAAGCGAGCAAGTTTCGAAAGTTTCAGTATCAGCGTTGTGGTCGGCAGATGGTCTTACACGGGAACAAGAATTAGATTTTCCAGATTAGACTTATTAACTCCCAGATGTCTTCTGTAATGTATTCTTTGTGTTATCACTAAGGGAATGGGACAGGTGGCTTCATGACAGGGCCCCAGCCGGTCTCTCCTCTAACAAGACCTGCCAGTGGCTGCGAAGCAGAGACCCTGTGCATCCTAGTGTTTAGAGAAAAGAGGGGAAGGGGAAGCGGGGAGGAGGATGGAGAGGTGGGTGGCTTTTGGGTGTTGAACGAGGGGGGGGAGGTGGAGGGGTTTTGGGTGATGGGTTAGGCCGGGGTGGGCTGAGGCAGAGGTTTTGGTGTTAGAACGAGGGGGAAGTGGGGGTGGAAATGGTTCCATGAGGTTAGGGGAGGGACTGCTGAGATGGTTTTGTAGGTGAATTGGAAACCCCCCTAGTGGTTTTGAGGTACATATGGGGAGTGGTTTAGCATGTTGGACAAGACTCTAGATCTAAGCTAATATGGGTGTGAGAGGAATAGTCTTCGCATCGCCGATTTTATTAGCCCCTGCAGAGTGGTTCAGGTAGGTCTAACAGTGAAGGCGGGGATGAAAAACAAAGGGACGTGTCCCCATTCTCTCTTGATGGAGTGGACGTGGCAGGGGGGACCCAGACAGGTCCCTGGGAGGTGGCCCCTCTTTTCTCTAAACACTAGGATGCACAGGGTCTCTGCTTCGCAGCCACTGGCAGTCTAGTTAGAGGAGAGACCCGGCTGGGGCCCTGTCATGAAGCCACCTGTGCCATTCCCTTAGTGATAACACAAAGAATACATTACAGAAAAACATCTGGAGTTAATCAGTCTAATCCCTGGAAAATCTAATTCTTGTTCCGTGTAAGAATCAGCCGACCGCAACCGCTGATACTGAAACTTTGAAACTTGCTACGCTTAATGTCAGATCTCTTTGTAACAAGTCTTTTTTTAATCAATAATTTTATTTCTTCTCATAATCTTGATCTTATGTTCATGGCTGAAACTTGGCTTGACCAAAATTCAGAAAATGCAGTTTTAATAGAAGCATCACCACCAAATTTCAAGTTTGAATCTGAAATACGGGAAAACAAAAAAGGAGGAGGCTTAGCTGCCATTTTTAGAGACCACTTTGTCTCCCATAGAATGTCTCTAGGGAAGTTTTCGTCATTTGAATATGTGTCTTTTAAAATACAACAAAAACAATCTCCTCCAATACTCTTCGTTGTCCTATACAAGCCACCGCAGTCATGTCACAGTTTTATTGATCATTTTACCGAGTTGCTTTCAGTTGTATGCACAGATTTTGATAGTTTGGTTATTACAGGTGATTTTAATATTCATGTGGATAATGTTGATGACAGAAATGCAAATGAGCTGAGTTCTGTACTTGAATCCTTTGATCTCACTCAGCACGTAAGTGGCCCCACCCACAGCAGAGGGCACACTCTAGATCTGTTAGTTACAAAGGGGGTGATTATTTCAAATGTAAACGTGGTCGATGTTGCTCTTTCGGATCATTTCTGTGTTTTTTTTGACATGTGTTTCACTAACAAACCACCAGTGGACTCTGCAACTGTTCGAAGAAGGCGCATAAATGAAAATACGAGTGAACTATTTATGGAAATGATAAACTTTGAGAATGCATCGTATTCTACTGTAGATGAACTGTTTAACTCTGTCACCTCTAGTGTTTTGAATGTTCTGGATACCGTTGCCCCTGTGAAGGTTAAAATAGTGAAAAATAAGCAGAAGGCGCCGTGGGCTAAAGCAGACTCGGTCAGGGCACAAAAGAGAAAGTGCCGGAGGGCCGAGCGGAAGTGGCGCAAGTCCAACCTCCAGGTAGATTACGAGATCTTCAAAGATAAGTTGTGCGAGTTTAACCGGGTGCTACGTAGTACGAGAGAAAGGTATTTTTCTGAAATGATTGAAGGCTGCAGCAACAATCTGCGTGTTCTGTTCTCAACAGTTAATAGATTAACAAACCCCCTTACTTCCAAACGTAAATGCAATGAGTTTGCTAATTTTTTCAATGACAAGGTTCAAGGCATCAAAAGCGCCATTGTCTCCAATCCACAGATAACCATCCAACAGCCAGAAAGGCTCTCTGAGCTAACTCACTTTGCACCTGTAAATGATAAAACTGTCCAAGAGATAATCTCCAGTTTGAGCTCCTCCACATGCAGCCTGGATGTACTACCCACTAGATTTCTGAAGTCTGTTCTGAGCAGTCTGTTACCTTCACTCACACAGATAGTAAACATGTCCCTTCATTCTGGAATATTCCCAAAGGCCCTGAAAACTGCAGTCATCAGGCCGCTGCTAAAAAAGAGCAGTCTGGATGCCACTGTACTTAACAACTATCGTCCCATCTCAAATCTGCCATTTATGGGGAAAGTCCTTGAGAAAGTTGTCTACCTACAGCTTACTAGATTTCTTATAATCAACAACTCATTTGATATGTTTCAGTCCGGCTTTAGACCCCACCACAGCACTGAGACTGCTCTCGTTAAGGTTACAAACGATATCCGGCTGAACACTGACGCAGGCAAAGTCTCAATCTTAATCTTGTTAGATCTAAGTGCTGCCTTTGACACCGTCGACCATGAGATCCTCTTACAGAGACTAGAGGACTGGGTTGGCGTCACTGGCACCGCCCTAAGTTGGTTTAGGTCTTACCTTGAAGACAGGAAGTACTTTGTGGAGATTGTAAACTGTGTCTCAGATCATATGGCCCTGACCTGTGGAGTCCCACAGGGGTCGATCCTGGGACCTCTTCTGTTCAATCTCTACATGCTGCCGTTAGGTCAGTTAATACGCAGAAACAAAGTTTCCTATCATAACTATGCAGACGACACTCAGATCTATGTCTCACTGACTGCAGGAGAACATGGACCAGTGGACTCACTCCTTCACTGTATCCAACAGATCAGTGAGTGGATGCAAAACAACTTCCTTCAGCTAAACGCAGACAAAACTGAAATGATTGTCTTTGGTCCCCAGAAACAAAGAGAGAGTGTCATCTGTCACCTACAGTCTCTCTCCCTAAAACCTTCAAACAAGGTCAGAAATCTAGGGGTAATACTGGACTCAGACTTAAATTTTAATAGCCACATCAAATCAGTAACATCAGCAGCTTTTTACCATCTAAAAAACATTGCCAGGATCAAAAACATAGTGTCTAAAGCAGACTTGGAGATTCTTATCCATGCATTTGTCTCCAGTAGGTTAGACTACTGCAATGGCCTGCTCACAGGTCTGTCCAAACAGGCTGTAAAACAGCTGCAGTACATTCAAAATGCAGCAGCTCGAGTCCTGACAAGAACCAGGAAGTACGACCACATTAGTCCAGTCCTCAGGTCTCTGCACTGGCTTCCTGTGGCTCAGAGAATAGACTTTAAAACAGCTCTGCTTGTGTACAAGTCTCTCCATAGCCTCGCACCAAAATATATTAGTGACATGTTAGTCCCATATGAACCAGCCCGGACTCTGAGGAGCACAGGGACTGGACTCCTGTTAGTGCCCAGAGTCAGAACTAAACATGGGGAGGCTGCTTTTCAGATTAATGCTGCTAAAATCTGGAACAGTCTTCCTGAAGATGTGAGACAGGCCTCCTCTCTGACAATGTTTAAAACCAGGTTAAAGACGGTTCTGTTTAACTGTGCATACAACTGAGGGATTTTATATTTTTATCTTTCTTTTTAATGTTCTGTGATAATTTATGATTTTAATGCTTTCTTGTTTTGTTCAGCACTTTGAATTGCCTTGTGTATGAATTGTGCTATATAAATAAACTTGCCTTGCCTTGCCTTGCCTTGCCTTACTCCCTGCTCCCTGCGTGTAGTTCACTTCCCAAAGGCTTCGTACACTAAAGCAGGAGTGGAATGTATAATGCGCAGCTCGGATACTCACCAGTTGGCACATTAGCCTCGTAATGAAGAAACAATAAAGGTGCCACGTGATGATTAGCGGTGAGAGCGCCGTCTATGGAGGTGACATCATCAGAGCGCGGTTTAGCAGAGGTGACATGTGGGACTAATGCGTACAAGCAAATGGGCAACAGGATTAAGTCAAGTATGCAGTGGTTCTCAATCTGTGGTGGTTGAGGTTCTTTCAACAAAAATACAGTGTTCAACGAATGTTTAGTCCTGCTTGGGCTTAGTTTTTTGTATTAACATATTTGGATATTGGTCATATGCTCTTTTGTGGTTTTAATCATTGCATTTCCTGAGTTTGAACGGTTTGATTCTCTGATCCGTGTTGGCAAATTGACAACTTTGTAACGTTTAGAATGACTTCTGCTGAGATTGAGGCTAATACAATAATACATTTAATTGCATTGTAATCTAGAATACATATAAGATAATTTAAATTTTTAGATTGGAGAGAAAATTGATTCAGTCATTGATGTAATATACATTTGAATTGGAATTGTTTAAATAATTATGATCAATGAATAATGTGTGATATTGAGAGAGGACAAAGGGACAGGACTTAACCTCAAACAGGAACAAAAACAAAACTAAATATTTCGGACATTCAGGTCATGAAAAGAGAACTTATCCCTGAAGAATTATGTCTCAGAGTTTTACAATCACAAGGCTGAAGATGATTGAACAAATGTTTACTTCACTATAAACACAGTACGGTAATAATCCAATACATGAACACACAAACACACACACACCCTGCCTTAACAGTTCCAATATAAAACCTTACCCCTATCAGTTAGGGTCTATGACAAACAAGAGAGAAATCTGTATCATTGAAAATGTGATAATCAATTTGTATCACAAAATTAAAATATGCCTCCATTTGTGCGCTGACCCGTGCTTTCAGATAACAATGTCAGTGAGTACGCTTGACTAATTGCCCCGTTCTGTGACAAAACTGCTGGGAACATGGGTTATTTCATGGATAACAAGCCTTAATAAGACATTGTGGCTAACCACAACAGACCGGCTCTCATGCATCTCTTATGAGTGTGAATATGGAAAAATAAAACCACGTTTATTGTACCACATGAAATGAAAATATATGCACAATTAACACTAGAAGTCTTATAGCAGTACATTTGACAGCATTTCACTTTGAATGTGCTATTACTCTTTTGAATGTGCCATTACACTGTTCATGTATGTTTTTGGTCTTCTTAACTTGACTTTTCCAATGCGTAAATGTAGTTTCTTTCAATGTTATTTACCTACTATAAACTAACCATTGTTAGCATGTATAGTTGAAAAAACAAACTGTATAAATAACTAAAGTATGGCATTTTTGGGAAGATTTTTCAAAATTCTATATATTTGAATGGGAGCCGTCAAAATGACTGCTCTGGGAGCGCTAATAGTTTCAAAATTCTGGGAGTCCTAGTGTTAAGCAACATGGACACATCTGGAACCACATATATTTGGAAGACCTTCTTGCCATCGCAACAGTTCACCATTGCATTCACAGCAGTTTCTAAACAGACAATACCGTTGACACACACACAGATATACACACACACACACACAAATGCACACACGCACAACAACACCGTTGACTACTTCAGACGAGATCAGGGTGAACACCTCACTGGCAAGGAAAACACAGGCGCAAAAAAATAGTTGTTGAACAGGAGATAGCAATTTCAGATTGGAACAACAGAGGTGTGGACATAATATACCTCTGACAGCAGAACGCCCACACGAGTCTTTATTTCTTTACAAGGATAAAACATCAATACGCTCTTTACAATTTAAAAAAGGGGTTCTTCACTTTAAAGACTTTTGCAGATGATGATATAACACAGAGAAGACAAATGTGGGAATCAATTCGACAGGAGAAAGTTTGTCCAATGTCACACTCATACATGTTTGGACTGGTTAGCCATAATGCCAATAGCCAATAATGAAATAAAATGAATGCCACCAGAAAAATAAATACAAAATAAATAAAAAACTGAATTCAGGGACAACCCAAGGTGAAAAAACAACAGTGGATCGATAACAAGAGGAAAGGAGTACAGGGTCTACACACAGGGTATACTCACAGGGTCTACTCACAGGGTTTACTCACAGGGTCTACACAGAGGGTCTACACACAGGGACACACAGATGGTCTACATACAGGGTCTTCTCACAGGGACACACACAGGGTCTACACACAGGGACACACACAGGGTCTACACACAGGGTCTACACACAGGGTCTACTCACAGGGTCTACTCACAGGGACACACACAGGGTCTACACACAGGGACACACACAGGGTCTACACACAAGGTCTGCACACAGGAACACACACAGGAACACACACAGGGTCCACACACAGGGTCTACACACAGGTCCTACTCACAGGGTCTTCTCATAGGGACCCACAGTTGTGTAGACCCTGGTGAGGGGCCAACAAAGTTGGAATATATGTGTCAAATAAAACCAGGTATAAATAATGAAACAAAAAGTCCACACCATGACAGCTAGTTCAGTGTGGGATATCAGGGAGAATCTGCGTCTCCATGTTTTGATAGTTATATTCTTTGCTACTTCAAAATTCTTCTTACGAGGGTTTCAGAAATTATAGTGTTTTCCAGACAATGCTCAAAGGAATCAAAAGTTATTTTCAACTAATGATGATGAGAGACATTAAAGGGCCTATGGATCAATGCTTGTATTGCATTGCCTGTGTTCGAACTGTTTGATTGACCCCAAACAGAGACACTGCAGGGTAGATCAGGAGAACGCTTTTAGCTTTGAATACAAAGCTTTCAGCTTTGGAAAAACATGTTTGATACAAGTTCTATTGAGTACTCTTTTAAACTATATTCAAGTACATTACATTGAACAGAAGACTAGCCACAGCTTGTCCTTGATGATCCACCAAACATAAAGCAGCACCTGGGACACATTTCTGTTGTGGATCTTTAATGATATTTGCATATTGAATTTTTATGACACGCTGATGGATGTAATAAGGGCCCGATAATTAAGAGAGAGGGAAAGTGATTACCTCTCCTGGAGTTGGTCTGCTCCTGTCCCTGCACAAGGACACCTGGGCTATACGGAGCCAGTCTAGTGTTTAATGCGCCCATCGCTTACAGCGTATTGACGAAAGTGTAATGTCATTGTACCATTATACAGTAGCGTATAGCAGGAAGTCAAATTTATCAGCCGGGTTAAAAGAGCCGAGGACGACGACTCATTACAAAACATTGGCTCATTTACATAGCAGAAAGCAAACAATGACAAGAGGCTTCCATTTTGAAACATAATTGTCATAAAGAAAAAAAAACAATTTGACCTTTGCCGAGAAATTGAAAAAACTAATTCCAAAAGCAAGGGTTATTTGAATGAATGAATGGATGCTGTTATTAAGCATTATCAGGGTCTTTCGGGGTCAGGGCTAATCACTGTTCAAAAAGTTCCTCCATTGCCGTTGGAATATGCCATAATTACGAAAGAAACTTTTTTGTGTCATGTCGAACTTTGCACCTGAAAATAGAACAACTTAGGAGACGCTTTTGAATTTAGAAGCATGAATATTTAATCATGCCCGACCGGACTTGTTTGGGAAGAAGAGGAGGCGTGCAAACCAGAAGTCTATTCAAAGTTCTCAGCAGCGTAAACAATGCTTCTATAATGGCCCTATAAGCAGTGGTTTAGCAGAGCACCAGGTTGAGAAAGACACCAACAATAAGTAATGTGTTTATTTCAGGAGAGATTTTGTTTTTGAAAACTTGGGATAAAATAGGAATTAGTTAGCTTATACCCGCACAGCATATCTCAGGGTGCAGTAACCGGTGTAGGCGGGAACCTGCACAAAACTTGTTCAATACAATAAAATGTATCCTTGTATAGCCCAAAATCACAACAGTACTTATCTCAGAGGACTTAACAACAATGGTAAATTCATCAACACAGATCAGAAAATCAAACACAAACACAAGACATGCAAGGATTAAAAAAACACATAGAGGATAGAGCCTTGGTCCATAAATGTAGTTGAATGTTGAGTGTACTGCATCATCAGCACTGTCCTTGTGTTATACCCTTACAAGGCTCTAACAGACCCTCCCGCATTGGTAAGGGAAAACTCTGAAACCCAGTGGGACAAGGTGAGAAACCTCGGTGAGGTGTTGACGGTAACTGCTTCAATTCAAAAAGTTATCTTGGCAGGTCACTACGGCGTCGACACCGAGAGCCTTTCCAGAGTCTAACCCAAGTCTGAAACAGTTTTAAGAGTGTAAACCCCCACATCACAAACGTGTTGACGACCGCAGCCCAGATCTGCTCAGGCTAATGATGGCGCTGTGGCCATATGCAGTCAAGCTGGAGGAGCTAAACTGTGTATTAGCATTTATTTTTCCATTGTATTTATTCTTTCTCTCTTCCTCTCTCTGTTACTGTCTCTGTTGTGATTTGACAGAGACAAAAATGCATACATGTGAAAACTTGTGATAGAACCAAACAGTTTTGACAGCAACAAACAAATTAAACAAGAGTATTACATCTAGCTAAATAGCTATTTTTATAGTTCGCAATGTGAAATGAATTATAGTAAAAATATTGTGGTAATAAAAAAAGCTGCGACAATTTGAGTCACAATAAACATCAGTTGAAATGTTTACGCCCCGATCTCCCTCGTCGTTACAGTGGACACATTTACATTGTAAAGAGACCATTTTAAATTACATCTGCATCTTTGATAATAGGTCAACATGTAAGAACCATTTTATGAAAATAATTAAGAACATTGGACATGATGTCCATAAAATCTATGTTTCTGGTTTTCAATCAGACTATGCAATCAGAGAGAAGAATGTGTCTGTTTGGTTGCCAGTTTCTTAGTTGACATTTTCTGGGTTTGGCTTACAGATAAACTCCTCGCAGCATGAGTTAAAAATTGTCACAGTAAATAAATACAGTGATGGCATAAAATACGTTCCCATCATTCGTCTTGGCAATTTCCCATCTGAAATTGCCTTTTTACAACCGCATACTTGTGGTTGTAGCCGGTTATGTTACAATTTTGAAAAGTTACAGACGGAAAGGATTTTTTAGACTTTCATACTTGTTTCACAATATGTTCCTCTTAAATTATGATTCTAAACATGAAAGGACAAATAACCTCGTTGTCATGCCCAAATAATATGCATAATTCTTTAACTCAACTCAGACAAGTTCCTTCATCAATTCTAAATATTCCTTTTCCTTTCCTTGAACTTTTCCTTGTCCTTTGCACCGGACTTCACCCGAGGATAAATCTTTCAACAAATGAAAAGCATGCATGCAGATAAACTCCCTTAGCACGAGTTCTTCAAAAAATCGTCAGAGTTAATAAATCCACTGATGCTTTTAAGTGTTTTGTTCGCATTAACATCTCACCGAGCAGAAAGCCTTGACCTAATTGCGGCGTTGGTTGCTTCCAGAAATAGCTCTGTTTGATTTCATGCCGAGATGCTTCCACGGTCGTCCTTGTGAATAGTTTTGTGTTCAGCAAATATAGATAATTACCACAACGTTCTAATTCACTGCATATGTACAATATTATCCTAAAACTTCCCTGGATCATGGCATAGACAGGATTACCACAGACAAAGTCCAACAAAGACAGCATTTTAGTAACAAAACAAATGTGAATGCAGCTGGTTTGAATTTGGACAAATGTCTATTATCACTGCGAGGGGAATAATGTTCAAGCGTTTAACTTCGGAGAAAACTCTTTCATGAAGTACATGTTGATAGAACTAAACCACTCAAAATCCACTCACTAGATTACTACGCACCTGGATGGATGAATTCACTCCCAAACGGATCACCGTGATTCTGAAGCTTCGCAAAACATAATAATACAAAGGCCACAAATGTGTTTGGATTCAGTACAGCCTCATGATGTCACACTTTGCCAACTCATTTCAGTGATTATTTCAAACTGATTTTACTCATTCAGCAAAACAAATCAAACTACATACAAACGTTTGATTTGAAATATACAGTGGTTAGACAAAGCATCCATCCATCCATCCATCCATCCATTTTCTTCCCCTTAATCCATTTCTGGGTCGGGGGGTGGCAGTCAGAGCTGCACCCAGTTCACAGAGCAGCAGCCCCTAAGACAAAGCAAATGGATTATAATGTAGGATTATAGTAGAAAGAATCGGCGTTGGCCTGACTTCATTACAAATGTGAGTGCTTTTGATCCGGAAGATTTGATCAATTAAACATTTGACCACTATTAAGTCAATGGCACTTTCTGGAGCATTTGACCAACATAACCATTCGTTCTAGTTATTACTCTGTTCTATAGAGATGATGTCAAGACTGACTTTGCAACTTTTGTGGTGGGAGATCAGCCACCTGCATGCGTATCAATTCATGACGGCATTAAAGCTGGGGTACCTTACTTCAAATCCACATACAATAACTCAAAATCCATGTATCTAGGTTCTGGAACACTTTGGTTCTATCACTCTTTTTCACATGCATGTATTTCACATCTTTAGTACCAGTCCCCTCTCAGCCAATTAGCTCTCAGTACGTGAAATATGAACACATGTCTACTAAGATTCAGAAAGACATCATACTATGGTCTGATATGTTCACAAACTGTTACTTAACCAAAGTAGCAGATTTGCTACAGCTTCTCTTTCATACAGGACACTTTCTATACAGGGACACGGCTTCTACAGTCCCTACATTTTTGTACACATTGTTGTCCTTTATTTCTTTTCTGTTATAGATTTTAGTGGTCCTCAATCTCCATTAGAAAGTTTCAAGGCTCGATCTTCTGTCTGTTTTACATATTTCTGAAAAACCTCTGGCGCCTAAAGGGTTAAGCAAGTCTCCTTCTGTGGGACAAACAGAGGTACTCAAAAAAATACTGTGCAGCCTTCTTAAAGCAATAACATCTCTATGGTTATGAAAACCTGGACCCGTCTGTATAAAACCTGTCTGTAGTGGAGCAGTTTCAGGTTCAGACAATTGTATAATCGGTGTGTTTTGAGACCTCTTCAGAACAGAGCCGTGAGGGGATGCAGGCCAGTTCAAAGGTGACGGACGTGGACCTGCTTTTTTCACAAGATCAAACATCTCCAAACAGCAAGTTCCAGTTCAAATGCACCGTCTTCCCACTGCGAGAAAAACGCCATTTATACATTCCGTTGTAACTCAACTTTGAAAGAGCACTTTGACCATCTCAGATCAAAAGAAATATAAAAAAATACATTATTTCATTTTCAGCCTTGCTAAACCTAACCCCTGGTATAATCCAATCTTTCTTTCTAATGTAATGCTTTTTTTGCCTGCTTTTGAAAGGAGAAATTGAAAGCCGCAAACGGATTGATATTGATTTGGACAATTTTGACACATTCCTCATTCGTGGTGTGTAGGATTTAATTAATCTGGTTTCAGTTCATAATTAGTGCTTAACAAAACCATTACATTCACTCGTGTCCAATCCAATCTTCTGTTTGATGCAGTAATCTACACAATGGGCTTTTTGGCCCATTTTCTTATTTTAATGCAACAACATACCACAACAATGCAACAAGTACAACTGTAATACATTCCATGAGTACAGGAGAATGTGTTACAAGAGTAGAAAGAAAAAAAAATCTGATGAATTCCTACCTCATTATTATATAAGTACATTTACAATAAAGACAGCCTAACCGGCACCAAAACTAGGAAAAATATTTTGAAGTACAGAATTGGTTAAATGGACTCTTACCTATCGTTTCTTTCCTCGGTCATGGTGACGAGTCCGAGAAAATAAGGAAAATCAAAAAGACTACCTTGGAAACCTTCGCTACAATAAAACCCTTGGATGATTGAGGTTATGTAATCCCTCATTTTTGTTGAAAGGCCTTATCTTAAAACTCAGAATAGAATTGCTGTCATACTGTAGGTTTCAATCAAAACGAGAAAAAAAAAAAGCATCATTCTGACCACCGGACGTCAGACTCTGCACAGGCAGTGGAATACGATGACAGCCATGAACACAGGCTGCTTCATGAAGTTACACTGGTTTGAAGTCTCGCTCAGAGAAAGAGAAAGAAGGGGTCCCCGCGGGAGTGAGAGAGTGGGAGAGGGCAGACGAGGCAGCTCTAGAAGGTTAGAGCAACATGAATCTGAACCTAATTATTGTGAGGCAGCAGGGAAAAAAATGCCACGAGGAAGAAGAAGAAGAAGTGTTATCGCGAGTAGGAGTGTGAAGATTTAAGTTTGGACATTATGTTAATTCCACACAGGCCTGAGAGCCGCAGGGGGCATGAGGGAGGGGGAGGTATGAGGGAGGAGGAGGTGAGTTCTCCTCTGAGGTTTGTACTGTTGGACTAAGACAATAACACACAAATGCAACAGGCAGAGGTGGAAAGCCCTTCTACATTCATTTGTTTATTAAAAATACAATATATTAGATTCTATGGATTTCAGAATCCACATACATGCATACATACGAACATACAGTACATACATAGATAGATGATGCTGCATACATACATACATACATACGTATGTACATACATACGTACATTGAGAACTGGTTTGAAGTTTATTTGTGATTATGATTTGTTGATATGCACATTATGAGAATGTAGTCAACTTTAGTTCAGGGGTGGACTGGCCATAGTTGCATTCTGGACAAGCACAAAATGGCCGCTGGGCTAAACACCATAGATCAATGCACAGACAGCAGGGACACAGCCAATGCAATTAACATGTGCGGCCAGTGCGCGACAAGACCAATGCATATGAATCACCGCCAGAGTTCTTACTTTGTCCTCTGCATCTGACCCATCCTGTAAGGCCTTTAGGGTCTCTGTCAGGAGCAGTGGTTGCCATGGTTGCCATGGTACATCGCCTGGCGTCCATATCCAAATTTTCATACTCTGCTTGGTCAGGACTGGAGCTGGAGGATTTTACCTACTGTGCCTGAACTGGAGGATTTTACCTACTGTGCCTGAACTGGAGGATTTTACCTACTGTGCCTGAACTGGAGGATTTTACCTACTGTGCCTGAACTGGAGGATTTTACCTACTGTGCCTGAACTGGAGGATTTTACCTACTGTGCCTGAGACCGGAGCACCCAGAGGATACCTGTGCAAGACAAGGGGAGGACATGCAATCTCCATTCAGAAAGGTTGTTTTCCGACTAAGAATTTTAACCCGTCGTCTTTTTGCAGAGAAGTGTGAGTGCTAACCAGAGACAGTTCACTCACAATCAAAGAATTAACCACAAAGAAAGATATGTTTGTCTTTGCTTTGACCATTTAAAATGTCAGTAACAGCTTAATCTGTAATTTTCCCGGTGGTTATCACATGGACCTCCAACGGAACAACGTAAAAGCACACATGAATATTGGATTCTTTACAGTTATGTGATCAAGATAGTTCAGGCTATTGACATCATTTAACCAGACCACACTGCAGGGGAGTTTAGTGCTGCCTCTATGAATAAAGTAGGCATTTAAAAAGTGACAATAAGAAATTAAACATATATGTCAATTTCTTTCTGATCTCTTTCTACTCTCATGTTTGGCAAGACACATGACCCCCATTGTTCATACGGTACATTCCTGGGGCAAAAGTGCATGTCATGACAATAATAATACTATTAACTCTAACTATATAAACTCATATCCGGTTTCATTTTAAATTTTGAGCGACAATTTGGCAATTTTGACACATACCAAAATATAAACTCTACTCATGGCAACAATTCATTCATAATTGAAGTGGTATGGGGTTTGATCAATATTGCAGGAAAGCCATTTCACAATATGACATTTTCTCCGGAGCATTCTCGTTCTTGCTGCCGGAGTGTGAGGCCCTTCTCCCACCTCAGTGCAGAGTGCTGGATGTGCACATGTGGTCCCGCTCTGGGCTTCTGAGTGTTTTAATAGGCCTGTTATGGACGCTTATTCCCAGTAAACAACACTCAGGGGCAATTAGAGCCACGATAAATGGGCCTACTGTTTTTTTTTTTTGTCTTTCTTTTTTTAGGTTGTTATTGTAGTCCCTGAAGACGACACTTATCAAAGACACCAAAATAATGTCTACTGTAAGGCATGTTTAGGAGGTTCCTAATTGTGATGGTGGGTATACGACTCAATATGGCTTTAAAGTGAACGCAAGAGAAAGTGAGAGAGTGGATTTTTTTGGAGACAAGCACTAGTTGGACCCGCCCATGCACACCCCCTCCAGCTTCTTGATTGGATTAACTTAATTCAAATCCCTGAGGCCCCTTGTTATTGATTTAACTATTCTCCTCCAGCAAATTTTACTGGTGGTACTGGTAGTTATGCAAAGGGGAAGGACTATTTTGAATAAAGTGTTGTTGAAAAATAGTTGCTTTTACCTAATTGTCCAGTGTCCCATGATCTGAAACATGCATTATTGAGAAAGACGCAATACTATTGAAGTTGATGACCTTTCACCAAAAAGAGGATTTTATTATACTGTTTAAAGCAGGAACTTCAACTACAGTTATGTTTTTATTGTCCAAATATAGAGATGGTCCAAACAATCAGCAGCTAACCCCCTTTTGATATCTTATAAATCTTCTTTAAAGTAAAGGTCAGTTAATTTTCCAATTGTGAAGATGGAATCGCCGGTTCGACCTGCCCCACGATCAGACTTAATGAATTCAAATCCTTGAAAGATAACCGAGGCCACGCACCTTTGGTCCAACTCTTCTCCTCCGGCAAATCTACTTAATTTAGATGATACCACAAGGGCATATGGTCAATAATGTATTATTTCCTAAATTAAAAACAAATGAAGCAGACATCACCTTTCATACAGTCCATGTGGAAGTTATTTCTGCATACAAATATCTCATCCATCCAATTTATATTTTTAGTTTTTTTCCACAGGAATGCCAAACGATTTACAGTGATAGAATGCTGCAGAAAAATTCCAATACACAGAATGTAAAAACAAGTGATGAAATCTGACTTGTACTACTGAAGGGATCAGGGGTCCCAAAGCCGAGGTCTTGTTTGACGTTCAGGTTGTTTATTAATGTATTTAGTTTTTTCTGTAGTTTTTCAGGCTCCCCCAGAAACACTTAGTCCTAAATGAATCCCTCTCATTGCGGTCGATAGATGTGTCTGAACTGTGACACTTCACGGGGACAGACGGGACTGTTAATGGCACACAGTCATTTTTAAGTGATGGTTTCTCAGGAGCGTGGAGTCTTTATATATATATATATATATATTATATATATATATTTATACGGCTGGAAACTGTCCAAGAGAGAGGTGCAGAAGCAGAGGACGGTGTCACAGTACAAAAGACAATCAATTCTATTTGCAACAGAAGTGTGCTTAAGAATGAGGACAGTGGAACATTAAGGACTTTGCGATTACAGGAGAAATGTCCGTCAGGGCTGTTTGGAAAGGAGAACAACTTTGTACTTGAAAAGTTTTAATGCTTTTTTTCAGTTTTAAAATTAAATGCACAGACTGGTCTTGCGACAGCTGTGGTCACGTTGTTTCTCTGATTTAATCTTTAGCACGGCTCTGACCTGAAGCTATAGATGTCCTCAGGTTCCTTGAGTGACTTCATGGTTTGTTGATATGGATTTTGTATTTTGAAAAAGTCAGCAATAATTTTGGAATTAGTCTGGTTGATAAGGGGGCGACATTGGCTCAGTAGGTAGAGCATTGGTCTTCGTCCCTAATGGTTGTGGATTTGTAAGGGATCACCAAACCTACTACACCCATAAACGTTCGCTGTAGTTGTGTCCCTGGGCAAGACACCATTTTGCCTGAAGCCCTCGTCGAAAGGCCAAAGCCATGTTAGCTAGCAGAGCAGCTATCATCCTGGGACCCATCACCTGCAGGAGGACCAGTGAGGGGCTAATGCCATGATTATTGGGTGGCAGTTCCCGCCCTAGAAATGGATTAGGAATGGAGATAAACATGGATGAATGAATGAGTTTTTCTGATCAACTCACATCTGAAATTGAACACAGTCTTCTCAAAAAATATCACACTGCATTATTTGATGAGGTCATCAAAGTGTTTCTCTCATTAATATGGAAAATTATGCACTTTAAGGCATGGAAGTGTTACAAAAAAAGATACATCTGAGATGATTAACAGCTGTAAATATGACCACATATCTGTAGGGTTCAGACTATAGTATTCACAGTGATGTTTACCTCTGTGTATAAGCAGCATGAGGATATGGACTGAATACATACAGTATATAAGTCATATTGGAAATACAAGTGTGTTCACTATTAAAATTAGTAGGATATGGACAAAATAATTAGATCAAGTAAAAGAACATCAGGAATGGTGCAAACACTTGAATTAAAAGGCGAGTAAATAGAGAATGTGTGGTACTTCACGCTAAATACTCAGGTTGTAGAACTATTGTGAAAGTAACAATACTGCAACAACTGTACAACGAAACTGAAACTTCTGGAACTCATTCTCCAGATATGCAGATTTGGATATGTCTGCTCATATTTGAAATTCTCCAAAAGTGTAGGGTGGGGGACGCTGCGGACAAGGGGGCGGGGCCTCTGCACTGAGAAGGGGGCGGGTATAGAAGGGAGGCTGGAGAAAGCTTGATCAAAGCCTATATTTTGAAATCACTTACTTCTCCATTAGTTTGATTAATGGGGCCAGGCTCTCCGTCAGACAGTGGCAAGGGCCTTGAAAAATGATGCAATTACAGCCTTTTGAATAGAGGGCTGAAAGGCTCGTTGGAGACGGGGATCTGCAGGAGATTCTGTGCTGCGTCCTGGACATGAGACCATCTCCTCTCCATCCATCTATCTATCTATCCACCCCACACTGCCAACCACTGCGCATCCAGCAGTCCCCCAATGCTATAGCTGCATGCTCCAGCGGCCCCTCCTCAGTATACATTGTGATTAATATGTATGTTCTACCCCACTATCCACACACTTGATGGTCCCGTATGCGGTGCTCTAACTCATGTGCTCTCTCAGATTTTTCCACCAACAGCCATCAGCCACGCCAAAGGGAGGTTATGTAAGCACTTCAGCGATAATAAAAAAGTCTCAAGTGCCACTTACCAAGATGTTACAATGGAACACCCGCGCTTAAATACTTGTCCGGCATAATTGAGATCAAGTAATTAGCAAACAAAATAGAGGACGCCATTCATGTTTGTAAGACAAGGATGATGGAGGCAAGCTAAAACAATAAATCAAAATATTTATAATTTCAGCTAAAATGTTCAGTGACAGTATTTAAATGTCAGAATTTGGCAAAAATGGTTGTTTGGGATAAAAAAGGATGTTTGCTCTAATATGCTCTATGATTGTGGTTCAATGTACAAAACATGGCAAAAGTAACACCTACACTGCAAAAAATATGAGGTAATAATTGCTTGAAATTAGTGTTTTTTTATCTTAATTTGAGTACATTGTTGCTTTATTTTCTCATTCCAAGGGAGACATTTGTTTTGTCCCATTGGAAAATCTTGTTTTAAGGCAGTCAAAATGTGATACATTAACAAATTAAGATCGACATTTTGCCAAATTTGAGCAAGTTTTGACTTATTTTTCATCCCTTTTTGCAGTGTATTTGTCTTTCAATCAATGAAATACAACCTGTGAATGCTGTGTGGAATATTTTACCTACATTTGGAATAGATTACTTGGAGTGAGGAAAAAAATGGGATTTGTTGGACAAACCATCTAGATTGAAGGAGAATCACTTTAACCCTATAATGTTTACTTCTTGAAGAAAGCAATGTATTATAGGCTTTACACAATGGTTGAGGCATCTTGATCATAAAAGTGCCTAAAACCAAGTGATATAGATTTTGAATTGAGGCAGATCTTCAATATAGTGACTCAAAAATAGATGCACCAAATGGTTGAGCAAACCAACAAAGGCTTAAAATCATAAGCTGAAAATCAAATATAATATCTATTTGGATAGATCAGCACATCCATACCTACTACAAGACCATCTGCTCCTCCTTCCACATCCGTACAGAAGCCTACAGACATTCTACAGTCCCATTTATAACCTGGCCTTGATGTTGGCCGGTCATTTCAGGTATATGACCTTATACACACACACAAAACATAACTATATGTTTTGATTTCACTGTGTTTTTTAATGCTTTTTGAATCTGGGCTACAATCTGTTTACTTTGGCTGTGTTTTTTTTGTGCGAGGACGTGGGCTGCAGGACATAGGACGCCGAGTACCAGAACTCTTAGTCGCATTCGCTTTAAACTAATGAGCTCCATTACTTCAATACGACGGCAGGGAGGCGTGCAGATAACGGCCTGGAAGAGCTGGGGAAGACAGTAATGCGTTTGAGCCCCTGAGCCAAATTCTGCCACTAGTCTTTATTATTTTTCTGCGTATGAGGTTTTTTTCACTCTTGTAAAGGCCAGGATGGGTTCACCTTTGGTCAGTGTGGTTTTTAAATGCCACATGGCCAAGGAGTTTGGAATAACTTCTTTCAGCGTTTCAGGTGGAGACAGTAATGAGATGAGAAATGTCCAACTTCAGGGCGAGAAAAAAATATAAATTAGTCGCAAGCCCAAAAGGTTGTGTTTGAGAATTTTGGAGCTTCAACGCCTTTAGATAAATGCAAGATTATTTTGTAACACTCAACAGGTTTTAAAATATTCATTATTTTGATTTTTTTGAACAGGGACAATACATATTAATAATTTCTGTAGAGGTGCCCTTTTTAGCTGGAAAGCTAGTTTTCAACTGTGGGCAACATGTTGAGTTGCCAGATATGTACATTTTACCGTACATACATACACATTTTTAATTATTAGCACACTTCACAAAAATCTACTGAGAACATAAAGTGGGACAAACATAAAGTGGGACAAAAACGTATTTAGTCTGCAAACAATCATGCAAGTCCTCCCACTTAAAAAAAATAAGAAATGCCAGTAATTTTCATCATGTCCCCACTCTAAGAGACAAAATGAGAAAAAAATCTATGAAATCATATTGTTTGCAAATGATGGTGACAAATATGTAATTAGGCAATAACCAAATTTAATCTCAATACTACTCTTATTAACCCTTTGTTGGAAATGACTGTCTTCAGCCTTGGTTTGTCAGCTCAATGTTGGTTGGACTATTTGGAGTAAGATTATTTGTTCTGTACTCATTTACAAGTTTCTCTTGTATTGTTTTACTCCTGATTATCCTTAATCCTCTGCAACTGTGAACTGCAGGCTGCACCCCCCTTGAAGCTGGGTGCCTCCTCGTCCTGGACCGCACAGCCTCAGTCCTCGCTCAACAGCCTGAGTCCTGGATTTCCCGCCCGTCCATCCAAGGAAGCAGACCCCTGTCTCAAAGACGTTTCTCACTTTTTTGAGTCGTTCCTTGTTGATGCAGTAGGGTCTAAGGACAATGATCATCTGGGAAATGTAGAAACGTAGATGGCAATAGGTCATCACGCTTCCTATGATCCTATGTGTTTGTTATTATTGTATTTCCTTAGGTTGAACTGTTTGTATCTCTGATCTGCTGTTGTGGAATCAACTATTACTGCATGTCCTCCAAAATGACTGCTGTTGTGATTTAGGGCTATACAAAAATAAATTGAATTGAATTAATCTAAGTGCTATTGCTCACAGACTCTGGAACAGTTGTGCAATGATTTTGTTGTTGTTTTTTTCTGTGAGAATTGCCAGTTTAGAAGAAGGCTCTGAAGTTTGCCACGTCTCGTCTTTTCTGAAGAGAAATGATAAAATAAAACATAAATGTATATATATATGACGAGAATATAATGACCCGAATAGTTGCAGTCATGTGACATCACAGCATTCCACAGAGCCTATATTTAATTAATGCACACTGTCCCATCCAAATAAACAAATACATACAACTAACGATGACAATTACTTTCTCTTAAAGGTGACAAAATTAAAAAAATTGCCTTGATAGAGAGTACTTTCAGACAAAAGAATCACATGGTGGGCTTACAAACATTTGGACATTTTCTTCTTCAATTTTGAAAATGTTTTTGTTTCTTTGATGATTTAGCTTATACTCTCCAATTTTAGAATTTCAAGAATAAAAACGCAACCTTTTAGACTGACCTTTTAACATGTGTGTGTATCTATTGCAATGATTAAAAGCAAAAGTGAAAACACAATAAAAGATGTAGCGAGCAGTATTATTATTGCCTAGACGGCGTTAAACATGCAGTGTCACAGTGATTCTGCTGAACCAATATTATTTTAGGGTTATTGGCTGTAACCAACATGAAGCAGAGCAGAGCTAAAAAGGCTTTTCAATAAAAAATGTCATTTGCACAACTGTGTGCTCACCGTCAGACGGCAAATGGAATTCAAATTTTTATCTAATGGAAGACATTTTTGTCCTCACAATAGCTCATAACACAGTTCATATTAGATACATCATACTAAATGTTAGAATAGTTCAGCATAGTGTTACTCCAAATACAACATCCCGACGTGCTCATTTACACATTAGCATTTACAGTGTTTCTCTCCTGAGAGCTCTTTGCTTTTTAACTACAAAATTCACTTTTCATTCACCGCTCCTCATGCACAGCCAATCCACTAAAGCAATTTGGGCGGCCCACGAAGCTCCCGGAAAAGCACTCTCTGCAGAACGCCTTCGCCAATGTCCCACTGATTACATGTTGCTGGAGTAATGGCAGAATTGAAAGATTGCACTAGAAACATACATACGTCGAGGCGCGGATCCTGCATGTTCTGTGGCACAGAAATTACTGTAATTTGTGGTAAATGGGTGGAAATAGTTGCACTTTAAAAACAAAAGGAAAAGACTTATGCTTTCAACTTAATGCAAAGTAACTTAACAAAAAGGAAATAAAGTTATTACATACAAGGCATTTGAATCATAAATAATGACTGTACATATACAAAAGTGAAGACATGTTCCTTTGGATGTCTGCAAAACAAAACGGAAATATTTTTAACCTGGCTTTTATTATTTTCAGATTACAAGCCTGTCTCACATTTCCAGGTCTGCCTCCCATGTTTAGTCCTGACTCTGGGCCCCAGCAGGAGGCCAGTCCCTGTGCTCCTCAGTGTCCCAGCAGGAGGCCATTCCCTTTGATCTTTAGTCTCTTCAGGAGGCCAGTCCTTGTGCTCCTCGGAGTCACATCAGGAGGTTAGTCCCTTTGCTCTTTATAGTTATATCAGGAGGCCAGTCCCTGTTCTCCTCAGAGTTCATTAGGAAACCAGTCCCTTTGCTCCATGGAGTCAGATCAGGAGGCCCGTCTCTTTGCTCTTTAGAGTTATATCAAGCCAGTTTCTGCACTTCTCAGGCCCTGTTTATACTGAGACGCTGCGCAGACGTTTCCAGGCTATTAACAGAAATGACCTGGCTCCTAATGCAAATTTCTCAGCGTTCACATGAGTTTGAAAAACGATGTAGTTCAAGCGCCCGGCCAGTAGTGGGCAGAGAAACTTTACAACACTCACACGACCCCCAGCCCCGTGCCCAGCCCCCCTCTCGGCAGTATACTTACTTCCTGTACCAGACCCTCAGAACGCACCAACATCATTCTGCATTTTAACAGCAGCTGTGAAAATGGAAACTGAAACTAGAGCTTCGCGTGGTCTCGTTTGGACAAACGAAGGAGTAGAATCTTCCTCTGTGTAGCGCTCGAAGCACACGAAGCTAGTTAGTTTACCGGCCGCCATTGTTGTTTATGTTTGTTCTCCGCTACTGCGCATGTCCAAATTTACGTGCGGGGATCAGCGCGGAGGTGGTGGTCAGAGCAGAGGGGGATTTTTCTCGCTGGTGTGAAAGAGCTCCCCGCTGTGCAGCGTATCTGAGCTGTCCCACTTTGCAGGCTGGATCTGAACACTTAAGTTTTGACCCCCCTGGAACACAGTCTTTGTATGAACGGTTGGCGACATCCAACTATACCGTTTTACTGCCACATTGTCTCCGTGTAAACTCAGCCTCAGAGTCCAACCAAGAGATCAGTTCCTGTCCGAGGAGGAGGCCAGTCCCTTTCCTCCTCAAAGTCCCAGCAGAAAGCCAGTCCCTGTGCTCCTCATGTTGATGTTCACATGTCACAGATGGAGGGACTTGTAGACACACAGAGCTGCTTTAAAGTCTCTTTCAACCAAATGTTCAGCTTCTTGATAAATAGCAGAGATTTAGTGAAACGAACCCAGAAACACATTTTCTGTAATTGGATCCAGTGAAGTGTTCCTATAGTTAAGTGTTGTATTTGTGTACTGTGGGCGTTCACAGACTGGAGGGCCAGACTTCAAAAGGTACATTTGAATATGTATAAACTGACACTGCACATGTTGTCCTAAAATAGCAGGGAACACTCCACCGTATGGAACAATAATACTTTTAAATAATACACACAAAGAAATGCAACAAAAAAGCAATTAAGTAGGAAAATGAACCCGTATAATTATGATTTTAAACGAATGGTACTTCTTCACCTTAACTGCACTTTCACATCATCACAAACAACGGCCGCTGCTACAAAAAGCTGAACTCTTTGAAAACACGGATTCATTAGAATAGTGTTTTTTTGTATTTATGAAACGCTAAAACTGTTGAACTTTTTGGGTCATGGGCAATTATCTAAGACTTACATAAAATCGTGTGTGGAATGGGCTGCACACATTTACTTAGAATACGTGATTTTAAACCAAGATAAGCAGACTGGATCACACTGTAAAACAAAACAATAGACCATTTAATCCGCTCAGGTAAATTCAGGGCCACAAGGACAAGCGGTGATATTTCCATCCCTCCACTGGGGCAGCTGCACTTTAATTGAACGTTTTCCCCAACGCTGTGATAGGCCACCTCCCTGTTACCCACTGTATACTTGTTTTTTCCGAGCGCTTGGCTTTGCAATTACCCTTATAACTTCTACTGTATTTTGAGCTAGACTCTTGGGAATTGGACAATATTCCGGAGCCCAGAGCTACAATTTCAGAGACACAGAACTTTCCGACATTACTGTAGGATTTGGGTATAATTGCATTTTGTATTAGGCAGCAAGCTACACACTGATATGAGGTCACTTACAAATAATAGGTGTCTGTGGCCTATGCCAGTCATTCAGAACTTTAGACTTTTTACTCAAAGCTTAAACATTAGTTGGACATAATGGTAGATATGTCTTTGTACTTTGGTTTGAAGTTATTCAATCAGAACAAAAAAGGAGGAGCCCTGTCCCACAGGAGTTTGGAGAAGAGCCACTGCTCCTCCAGCTCCAGTGGTTTGGGCATCTGTTCCAGGAGCATGTTCCAGCAGATGGAGACCCGGCCTCAAGGAACGCCTCAGGAGTCCTCCATCTGAGCTGAAGGAGATGTGCCTGGATAGGGAAGTTAGGGACGACTCAGAGACTGAAAACTCGGCCCCGGAAAAGTGTTGATGAGTGTTGATATATCTGATGCATAATCTAAACAACCATTAGTCAATCTAGTGAAAGATATTTTGACCATTCAAATAATAATATTGATTTAAATTGTTTTTATAAAATAGTACACACATTTCTGCAATTAAAACTTTAATTTTAGAGGGGAGCATCTATAACTTGGTTCAAAGCTTTGGTCAAGGTCCTTTAAAGTCAATATATTGGTATTGGAACTCGTTTAAGTCTTATTTAATTCCTCAGATTGGGCTGTATTTTATGAATTGGTTATTATTAGTATTGATGTCGTTTAGATCCTTGAATCTCAGTAAATATGGAGTTTCAAATCCAAGCTCAAGTGATCCTGGCTCCTGGAGAACACATTGGATTGCAGATAATATGTTAATTGTCATTATACTCTCCCTTATAGAATTATCTGAGTCACAAAACCTCTTCTCAGCATGTTTATGTCTTTGTAAGGTTCAACAAATGATAGTCATCAACTACTTAAGTAATTGATCAATCTCCATCATGGATTAGTTGATCGTTACAGCCCTAATTGTAAGTTAAGTGCCACATTAATGAAATACAACGTGGCAATTACACAAAACTAGTAAATAACGTGGCCGGACCGCACAGTGGAGTGGCGTGGTCAGATGGACTGTGGTATTTGCCGCTGTACCCTGTGCTGCTCCAGAGGTCAGTGGATAAATGAGAGCGGCTGCGCTGGTCGCCTCTATCAGATGAGGCTTTTCCCACATGACGACGTACAGATTGCTCAAGAGCTTTACAGTTTCACAAATGCTAAGTGTGACCCATAATCACATGCATCAATCACACTTCACCACTCTCCGTCAGCACCAGAATATGTCCAGGGACCGCAACTGACAACACAACTCAGTCCACCGAATATAATAAGACGACAACAAGAGTCAACTTTCAAATGGGTGAAATCTTTGGAGCCATTTTGCTGTATCCTTTATCTTTTTTCCCCTGAGAGCTACTATTACAGGACAAAATGGCAGTCAGCTATTTCTTTAGGCAGGTGAAAGAAAGCAGACATTGTGAGTTAAGCAGTATTTTATGTACATTTTTGAGTGTATGTTAATATCTCAAAGCAGCATTATACAACTTTTTTTAGCATTTTTGACCTTGTATTGACCCAGTGGCAGTAAAAATGGGTAGCATTAACAAAACTGCTGTAGGATCAAAAATGTATCTATAGCAGTTTAAATATGCTTCTGTGCAAGATTCTGTGTTGATAATCCATGACATCAATGAACTCAACATTCAACAACATTTATGGACATCTATCATCATTTATGTACATTGGTCATCTGCCCCTTATAGCCCAAGGCTCTATGTGATTTTTATTATCGCTTCCGTCATCACCGTGTGTGGAACAATATCTGAACTCTGAACATTGTAAAGCGCTTTGGGTGACCTTAGTCTGTAAAATGCGCTATATAAATAAACATTACTTACTACTTACTTATTGAATTTCTTATACATTATACATTTCTTTAGATTAGGGGTCCATCACACCACCACCACCACAGTCACAAACCTACAGTCAATCATACAGTCATCATACAGTCTATCAATCATATCCAGTTTGGAGAAAATAATAAAAAAAATAATAATAAAGAATATAAAAATAATAATAATAAAAACAGATACAAAATAGAGAGTGGTTCAAGACTCTTAGGGCTTCAACGCTTTCATCCAGTCACATACTTCCCCAGTAGATGAGCCTTCAGTTCCCTCTTAAATTTGGATAATGTGGCACATTGCTTTAGGTTACTATCCAACTCATTCCATGTATTTGGGCCTTTGTGGCAAATACTAATACTTGAATTTCATTTGATATGTTTGTGCATGTGAAGCGCTTTACAAATAAAAAGCTGCTATTTTGATGTGCACTGTCTCTATCTATAGATGCCCTAACAAGCAAAACATTGCAGATCATTTTGAGTAAAAATGATTGATTTTAAATATATTGTGACAATATCGTTATCAAGAGTTGGGGAAAAAATTTCAAAGCAATTTTCAAAGGCCAATAATCTAACAACTGAGTCACTGTTGCTCCAATTCTCTAATCTGTTGTTTGTAAATTCACAATTGTGTTAAAGCCTTCATAATGATGACTGCTGTTAAGGGTCATTATGAATCAGGGTGCGATGCAAAAATAAAGTGACTTGAAACTACAGTAATTGGTGAAGAAAATTCAACACATACTGATCATAAATGTGTAATTATCATGGATCATGAGGGCCCAGGAGGAAAGCGTTTTGGTAATTGGGTCGCACAAGATGGCAGGGCAAAGGTCACACACAACTCATACGGATTATGTCGCCATAGAGAAAGGGAGGTGTTAATTACACAGTGTGTTCGAGCATCAACAACAACTGTACTTGAATGAATGCAGTTTCTTTGTACAAATACCAAAAGGAACAAATTATGTTGGCGGCTTGTTTGATATATTTTAAAGGTATACAAGAGGATCTTTCTGAAATTTAGGAACCGCCCTCTCCACTTTTTGAAAAAACGGCAACTAAAACGTATATGAGAGACATGCATAAGTCCAGTTCTCCTCGTGCACGCTCTGTTTACAAGTCACTGTTGGCATTGCTCACACAAGCTCAATTTCAAGAAGATTTGCACTTTTTTCACAATGTCAGACAAAATAGTAAATAGTAGATATTTTTTACTGGAAGTGATTTGAAATGAATTTCTCCAAATATAATGCCAAAATTGACCTAATACGAAACTTTGCGACTGAAGCGTCAGTGGGAAACCCAACCCAAGGGCCTTCAGTGCACGCCATCGTGTAAAAGAATATCCCAAAAACACTCTGGTCTTGTTTGACAAACACGCTTCGACGCCCTCTAGTCACATACTGTATCACTGATTGACAACTAGGAGGACCATTAGTCTTGATGATCCACCTGGAAAAAGAAAATCCTCCTATATACCTAGATCCTTTATTTGTCCCACAGTGGTGAAAAGTCAGTGCTGCATCACTGATTACAGAACAGTAGGAATGAGGAGCACACAACACATAATAAATGAACAATAACTATACTAAAATAAAATAAACAAACATCTCTAAAGTATATATTTATCTGCTGTAATGTGCGCAACAATGAAACTGAAATTTCTCCACTGTGATACTAATAAAGGTTTATCTTATCTTATCTTATAAAATCTCTAGCTTTAATATAATGAGGAAGCAAATCTAAAATCTCCGACTTTAGCACAGTGAAGAAGCAGGAATGTCGTCCACAGAGCCTGTCCTCATATTGGATGTATAACAGCATCTTAAGGTCATATGATTTTGACTTTGCCTGCTGTTCCCATGTCTAATATATCAGTATGCTGCTGATTGCTGCCGTCAGAGCCATCACCCTTTGCATTATGTTAAAACATCTTCCAGCTGTGTCCTGTCACCACGGAAACCATCCTCCTCGTCGCTAACACAATGTCGAACTTCCTCCTTCTTTCCCGCTGCACTTGTATAACCGCCTGACACTGACAAATGCTGTAGGATAAGCCGCCACCGTGAACGCACCACAGGTTTAATTCTCTTCTATTACTTATGAAAAGGCAAATTATTTATGAAAAGCTCTTTAAATTCAGCACATGATTGATACTTGAGCCAGTAATAACAATCCATCACCCGAGGAGCTTGCCAACTTGCTCCCGTTTCAATTTGAACGCCATTTTTTCCACAAATGTAGCAGGGAGAAGTTTTGTTTATTATAAATGTATTTTTACGTTGAGTTGAAAAATGGTTTATAAAAAGTGCTATAAGTAAATAAGTAAGTACTCTTTATTTAACTTTTTTATGTAATTTTTACATAGGTCACACAGAGCTCTTTGAAGTGGCAATTTGTCCTCAACTTAAACCTTCACCAGCTGAAACCAAATCAAAAGGCCAGTATAGGTTTGCTTTTCACAGTAGAGAGAAATTAAATATACAAACAAAAAGTGTATTTTAGCCAGTTTGATTAAAGATTTTATTTGTCCCACAGTGGAGAAATGTCAGGCGAGAGTAGCTCAGTTGGTAGAGCATTAGCCTTTGGGCCGGAAGGTTGTGGGTTCGAGTCCATCACGGGACCCACCCCAATTGCTCCCACTAATGTCTGCTGTCGTTGTGTCCTTGGGCAAGACACTTAACCCCACATTGCCTGAAGCTGAACCAGGGCTGTGGCACCACTGATGTAGCTCTCATTGCCAACCCCCCGACCCAGAAATGGACCAATAAAGGGGTTGAAAATGAATGAATGAATGAATAGG
Organism: Knipowitschia caucasica; assembly: GCA_964034765.1. Taxonomy (NCBI): domain Eukaryota; kingdom Metazoa; phylum Chordata; class Actinopteri; order Gobiiformes; family Gobiidae; genus Knipowitschia; species Knipowitschia caucasica. The sequence continues at coordinate 21,164,647 of OZ035835.1, forward strand.
GAAATGTCAGTGTTTCATCACAAGATACAGACACTAGGAATGATCACACAAGAAGAATTAATAATAACTCTATATTAAAATAAAATCCCCAACTCTTGCATAAAATTATAAACATCCTTATTGACAGTTTCTCCCATGCCGGTAAAAACACATTTCCCCCCAATCGCCCCCATCCTGCGTTCTACCACCATATACCTATGTCCCAGTCAGTGACCAAAGAAAATTAAAGAAGCTGTAATGAACACAAACATTATGCAAAACAAATTATCTTAACAAATTATAATGAACTAAATTAGTGTGTCAGTAATTCACTCCACAAAAGAGACACTGGCCCATCAAAGCCGCTTACCATCACCATCCATTCACTCTCTCATTGAATTTAGACCTTTTGTACATGTTTTTAGTGGTAGGGGAAACCGGAGCACCTGGAGGAAACCTACACAGACACAGGGAGACCATGCAAACTCCACACTGAGGCTAGATGTGTTAGTAAACCCATGGACAACACACATTCCTGTTTTGAAATGGATTTTAAATGATCCATGGATTTTGAAGTTACACAAGGCAAGTTAATACAAAAAAGTGAGTTTCTTGACCATCGATCACAAAACTGTTCAAACGCAGGTTACGTGGAGAAGTGCCGTTGACAGACTTCACAGAAAAACTCAAAGTACAAGTCAAATGCTGTGATTGCTATTTCTAAAATGTAACATTGTGCTGAACCACAAAAGACGTTTTCTTTTTGTGTTCTTGTTTTAATCTGCCGCCTTCAAATGAACGGCAAAGAACATGAAAAGGAAAGTAATTGGTGCCCGGCTGTGTGCATAACAAATACAAACCCATCGCTCCTGTAGAAAATGATTGTTTTATTTTAATGAGGGGAACGTGACGCAGGGGAAGCCATCGGGACACGGGGAGAACGCTCATAAGCCCGGCCCAGGAATAGTAACCAGCCACCATCTTGACTTGAGGGATTCTAATAAGACAAATGTGTAAAACAGCTGGTACAGCTTAATTACCTTACATAACTTCTGCTTTCGTTGGAAGATAGTGAGGATATTGAACTCAGGAAGTGTGGCACATGGATCAACAGCCTGCGTTCCTGTTGCAGGATTCTATTTCAGTTATAAAGAAGATGCCAACGCCACGCCACTTTATTCTGAGGTCCGTAGGTTCTTTCTACAGGTCAACATCATGCTTTTTTTTTTATATTGTCACCACTTCAAGTTAAACATAGAAGCTTACACCATAGTTGGTACTGACTAAGACTTGCTGTTACTGACTTTTTTCACCTTACATAGACATATTATTGTGTGAGCTGATGCATACTTATGTGGAATTTGTTGTACACGTTTTTGATGTTAGTGTTGTTGTAGTTGACTTGTGTATTGTTTTATTGTCTGTTTTTAAATGTGAAGCGCTTTGTGCTACTGGTCTGTGAAAGACGCTAAACTTTAGCGTCTTTACAGGGCGGCACGGTGGCTGAGTGGATAGCACTCTCGCCTCTCAGCAAGAAGGTCCTGGGTTCAAATCCCGGTTGGACCAGGGCCTTTCTGAGTGGAGTTTGCATGTTCTCCCCGTGTCTGCGTAGGTTTCCTCCGGGTGCTCCGGTTTCCCCTACCACTAAAAATATGTACAATAGGTATGGCATGTGCCTCCTGTACTGGCACTCCCAAAAAAATAACAATTGTAAACCGCTTTGAGACTCCGATGTGCAGTGAAAAGGCGGTATATAAATAAAAGCTTACTTACTTTACTTCCTTACTTCCATCTAAAGCTGTAAACCATTTCCACCTCAGAGTCTGGCTGACTATTGGAAGAAGTTCCGATGTCACACTCATTCATCCACATTCACACCTCTGCACCCCTCAGGCAGCACTGCCAGCCAGCACCACCACGGCAGAGTCATGGCCTGGCTTGCCCAAAGGCTTTCAGCCAGGGGCCCTACAGCAAAAAACAGGTTTACTCCCCTCACTTCATGTAGGTCGCGTCAGTTCATGCATTCCCAATCACTCTCCATGATTCCCTATCTTGCATGCAATCCCTCGCTTCCTCCACGTTCATACCTCTGACACTCAACGCTGTATTCACACTATAATTCCATCCTCACTCACTTACTTATTAAAATTAACTCTAAACTAAGACTTGCAATAGTTACAAGGACAGATTTTACAGCTCCCCTCCACCACAGTTTATATGGGCTATATAAACACACTATATGGGCTCTTTGGAACTTTGTGATGTCACATGAATGCACCTACATGTGTATGCAACCTATAGAGACGTGGGCGCCTTTTACCTTGGCTCTCCAGAGACCTCAGCAGACCGAAGAACATGCTCAGGAAGATCAGTCTGTTCCGTCTGTCTGGGAACAGCAACTGATATGTTTTCATTAGTTTATTCACTCAATCACCCTGAACTTTTGGAGTGCAATGGAAAACCCATGCGCACACAGGGAGAACATCCAAACTCCACACAGGAATACCCAGTTACTGCTTTCCTGCTTATTATTGCCTTTCTTCTGTTTGAACTGATTTTGATTCTCCGGTCTGTGTTGGCGAATTAACAACTGTGTAAAGTCGACTGCTGATGTGATTATGGGCTTTACAAAAATACATTGAATTGAATATAACGTACACATTAATGTACACAATACAACAAATATATCAAATTGATGGCGATTAGGAAGTCTGTATAAAGTTTAGTTTGAAAACCCTTTTCTCAAATCCTAACTTAGAGCCTCGATGCTACAACTTTCCCTGGAAAATGGCAATCGATCATAGACAGAACAGATACAGCATGTATTATTTCCTGTCACGTCGCAGGATTTATTCATCACACAAAATAATTAATGTCTTCTTGGTGCTTGCATGGTTCATGGTAATAACACTCGGCTTTTAATGGAGAATAATGGCGTTGGATCCAATCACAGCCACATGCATTATTTCGCCTTCAAAACTTCTTCTTTTTTCCATATGCTTACACTAATGTTTAATGCACCACTAAGGCACCATCACCCCATTAAAGCAACTATTCCCCCATTGCTGGACTACAGTCGTACACGTATACAAATCTATATTTATTTACAGTAATGCTTCTGGCACCACGGCGACAGAACAAATAAAAGCAGAATATTAGACTGGGAAAAAGCTCAGTGGATAAAACGCCACAAGAGCGATGAAGATGTCACGAAAAATGTGGCAATAAGAGGAGGTTATATGAGCAAGACGTATAGGGCAAAAAGGATAACGCGTCCACAAAGCCATTAGGATGAGAGGGACATGAAGAGGGGATGTCCTGAAGAAAGGTACGAAGAAGAAAAAAAGAAAAAAGAAAACTGCCCAAAAGAGGATGGAGTGGAGGGCAGAGCTACGATGAGATGCAGGACAATGATAGATGGTTTTGTGGCAGCTTCAATTTGTCATGCTGTTATTGGGAGGAAAATGGAATGGAGGAGCAGCAGGGGTCAGTGTCGGCTGGAGAGAGGGGGAGAGAGAGTTTGGGGGGTAAGGGGGGGGAGGGGGGGGGTTGCAGAGGTGAGAGTCATGAGACACAGGGGAGCGAGACAGAGATAAACTGGGCAACCCTCCTCTAACCTCTCCTGCGTGCAGTTACTACAGCTGATGTGGGGTCAGGACAGTGAGGAGGCCTGGAATGTCGAAAAGGTGCTAGGAATGAGGTGGAGATGAAGTTACGGATCAATATTGGGCGACTATTACGGTTTATTGGACAAGTTGTAGAACAAAAGAGTGATACATACTGTACAGGAAGTAAAAGGGGTGTGGACATAGCTTTGCAGGCAGGACTAGGTGTGCGTTCTGCCAGTGGTGACATATCAATCTAAAATAATCCCTCTGGTGATTATTTTGGGCAAACTTTAATGAATTGTATAATGGATTAATTTGAACTTCTACTCCAACGCAGATCAGAGATACACACAAGAAATGTGTTGATAAAAAAAAATCACATAGAACCATTGGTCCTTAAGGGGCAGATGACCAATGTCCATAAAAGTTGATAAATGTCCATAAAGATTGTGTCCTGGATCATCACCGGACCTTTGACCCTCCTGCATCACTAAAATTGACCTTTTCAGTAATTACATGTCCAGTGTGTGTGATTTTCATGAATTGGAAAAACATTCTCATCAGCAAGTGGACTTGATAAGCAGTAACCCCTGTGATCAGTTTAACACTTCTTCTAAGTTGCATCTGTCTCTAGTTGGCACTAAAAGATTTTCAGTTACTCCCCTCACATGCTCTAAAATGCAGGACTTTGTGTACCAAGCAAATTGGAGTTCTGCCAAAGCCACCGCTGCTGATACAATAATTACATAAAAAAAAGAAGAAGTGACAGATGCCTGCTTCAAATGTCTTTTTTCAGACCTGGTTAGCTACAAAGCCTAAGTTGCAGGTTTAATGCTAGTTCAGTTACGTATTTAGGCTGCGGCCAACACGGTTCTAAACAATATTTATTCTCACACTCATTTAGCATGTGTGATTTAAATGAAATGATTATATGTCAGGCACTAAAGTAAGTTTAGCTAAATTAATCTTTACTATTGAACTTTGAATTTACTATTTGTTGAGATTACATATTTGTGGGCCCTTTTGAGCAAACACTAAGCAATGAGTAAGCCAAATCATTTATCTCAATTAAAATGTATTGATGAACCGACTATTATCTTAGTAGTATACTAACTAGTATCTAGTGTATAGATCTGAAGATCCCCTGTTCCTTGTGCTACCCTTGGGTAGGTGACCCACCACAGTGATAGAAAGAAGACCCTTATAGACCTTAGTGGTCAAGTCTAATTGGTCAAGTTAGGAAAAAATCAACAACATTTGTATAGCTCTAAATCACAACAGTATTATTTCAGAAGATTTTACAAACCTGTCGATTCACCAACACAGATCAGAAAATCAAACAGTTCACACCCAAGAAATGCAATGCTAAACACAATATATAGCCATTGGTCCATAAGGGGTAGATGACCAATGTCCATAAATGTTGATGAAGTCTATAAATGTCATTGAATGTCAAGTGTCCTGGATCATCACCACTACCCTTGGACCCTCCTGCATCGGATAATCTAAAAAAAAAAAACCCACCACAGTCTCTATTGGATAAATACAGCACACACTTTACTCTCGCAGCACTCACGCCCTCCAGGCCAGGGCAGATCTTGTAATTGTACTGCTGTATGACATTAGCGGCAGAGCAGGGGGGCGTCCACACAAATGTCAGTGATGGATTCTGGAATGAACCCTATCTCGACAAGTGTGGATGCAAACGTGCCAGTGCCCGTTCTTGCATGGTACTACACATGTTGACGATTTGCGTTTTAGAAGGACGGACGGCTTGTTTGTGCCAAGAACATGCTCTCCTGCTCGGCCGATGCGCTCTCCCTGTGTCAGGTTAATGAGTCGTGTGGTGATAAAAAGCTTCCGGGTCATGGGTAGCTCTGCTGTGTCTCCGCGAGGCTACTCCCTGTGCCAAAACACAACTGCGCCTGGGAAAAAATGATGATAAATAGGATGTTGGAATGCCCAGTGTATGAGCCATGAAGGGCTTTAAATGCATTCATCCCGGAGATCAATGAATGGAATGTGCTACGAAAGGTTTCAAATTACATGTTTACTAAAGAATGTTATTCATTTGATTTTTGCTATCTCAATAGACAGAATCAGTTTGACCTTACGGACTATGCACGAATCACAGCAAAGCATGCAATCAATGCAGTGCTAATGAAATACAGTACATAAATATCATAATTTTTATCAAATATAAAAAGGAGTGAGTGTATACATTATAGAAAAAAAAACCTTAGAGTTTTATGGCATAACTGAATTGAACAATAATACAGAAAGTTATTCAAAATGTGTATTTGTCTGTTTTCGCCCTTAAGATCCCTCTACCTCTGGCTGCAGTATGTTTTCACCCCAAGGGAAATCAAGTCCTCTCCCCGGCTACAAAACTCACTTCTTTACAAGATGGCAGTCAGACTGACTACTGAATCAATTTGTGAACAAAACTAGTTCCATATTTCTTTATTCTTTACTGATCTCTTGAGGCAGAACCATGGCATGTCATCTGAAAATCTCTACTTAGGCTCAAACAACAAAACAGCATTAACAATAGAAACATTTATTTTTAAATCATGAAAAACGCTGTACAGTACATACGAATGAAAATACAGATGAAAACAAGCCGTGGACCACTGCGCAACAATTCAACGGGGACGACCGAGAGCTGGAGTTACGGCTCACATTCGAACGCTTTAATAATGATTCCCATGTGTCCGAAATTATAGAGCAGACAAAAACACAATCTTTTTTTCACAACAAACTCAATTCAAATGCCAGCATGAAAATGGGTCAGAAAAAAAAGAAACAAAAAATCTTTCTATCTTTCTGTATCTGTAATCATTGCCCATTCAAAAGTAGGAGTGCATGAGGAGTGCACCGGCATGGCCAAAAAAAAATCACGAGGAGAGAAGCCACTGAAACAGGAAATGAGAATCAAGACGCTGGGGAATCTGACAAGCTGAGAGTGCACAATAATTTCAGCTCTCCTCCACACGCTGATGACTTCTGAATGGAGGAGAGAGGCGGGAATAACCTTTGCATAGCGCACCGTGGAGAGAACACGTGTTTTTTTTTAATGCCACTTTATTTCGCAATTGGGATTTGGACGCTTGAAAGACTGGAGCTGTTTGGTGATCTGGGGTGATGTCACAAAAAAACCCATAGAGCAGAGTAATGTCTCTAAGTGGGGGCTTACAGTCAAAAAGGCGGCGGCAGAGATCGAGCCATCAACTTGCGAGAGTTTTCCCCCAACGCAGGCCAAAAAAAATGTCCGCCGATGATTCGCAAAGAGCTCTGTAATAGTCTGTCAACAGCGGCGACTCTTAAATCACTGTCCAATTTAGACGAGATGGGAGAGTCCTTGGCATCATAACACAATCAAAGGTGAACGCTTTTATGGCCAGCCGGACTATAGTGTCAGTCTGGTTAATTTGGACAAGCCTTCTTTGACAAGTGAGAGATATCTGGTTTTTATTTTATGATGGAAGTTCACTGTGAAGGCCGTCTTGTATTGGGCCGATAGAAGAGGAAAAAAACAGAATTGATTAAAATAGTTCACTTTTTAGAGTGAGATTGACAGATGTAGGGGTAAACTGAGATTGTGTAGAAAGTGTTTTCATAGTCAAACTCTTTTAGAAGAAGACCTGAATGGAGGATGATCAGGGACCTATGTTAAGAACCCTCTTTTGGCAGTGAGAACACAAACGTGCCAGTGCATGATTCTTCACATGGCTACACATGTTGGCGGTCTGAATGGAGGCTGATCAGAGCCCTAAAATGTTTTTGATACAAGTTTTACAAATGAATGAATGAGCTACCCTGTGTGGCCCTCGTGCTGTATAGCCTGAATTCTGGATCTATTGCCATCCGTCCTTGGGTGCGGATCCCTCTCTCAATGTGGGTCTCCCTGAAATGTCCCACTTTTTCCGCTGGGTTTAGAGTTTTTCCTTGCCGATGCAGGAGGGTCTGTTAGAGGCTTGTGAGGGTCTAACTAAAAGGACAGTGGTAATGATCCAGGACACTCAGCATTCAACCACATTTATGGACATCTTTATGGTTCCGTAGGTATTTCCTTCCTGCTGCTGTCAGACTGTACAATGAGAACTGCTGAGCCTGTAAATTTCATTCATCTGTAAATAAGTAAATTCTTTAATCATGCGCAATGTGCAATACTGCAACTTCAGAATGTCACAGAACAATGTCACTTTACTTTATCTACTTATTATCCTGCACTATATGTTTTTGACTGGTATTGAAGCATTTTCAGCATCTACAACTAGTTCTGCTAGTTAAGAAACATAGCTACTACTTATTTTGTATATTGTGTGTGCTCCCTGTGTGCTCTTACTACTGTGATGTATGTGCGCTGCAACATAGAAATTTCCCCATTGTGGGACGAATAAAGGAACTCTTATCTTAACTCTTATCTCTTAACACTTATGGACATTGGTCTTCTGCCCCTTATGGACCAACATGTTTTTTTCTGTTTTGTTTCTTGTGATTTAACTGTTTGATTCTTTGATCTGTGTTGGAGAATTCAACTGTTGTGTGAAGTCCTCCAAGATAATTACTGTTGTGATTAAAATTAATTAAGTTGAATTCATGCTGAGTAAATCCAAATACATTATTCTGCGTGTCGTGTGTTCTACAACATGTGTTCTGAGCTTAATCAAATGCTTACGGTGATGAGCAATACACATAAAGTGGATAATGATTGGGCATCCTAAAACATAACCAGATCAAATCGATCACTTTTGGTGACAGTATTTAGATAAAGTATGACGTATGAGCTTCACAGTGTTCCTAAAGGAAAAACAACAGCTGATAGAGATGGTCTGCTGTTGCTCTGCTGTTTCTGAAGAATAAAATCATAAATTAATACAGATGAAGCAAACTTGAAACGGAAAGCTGAGGCCGACAACACTTTCAACTCCAAACTATTTTGTGTTCTGATTAAAGCCTTGGACAATCGTTTCTATAGTAACATCATATGTCTCTCAAACTGATAGATGGCTCGGTAATAAGTTTATGTAGTCTTGGTCAGACAATGAGAAAGCATCAGGACCACTTAGTTTCATTTCCGAAAAACATGGTGAAGTGAGGTATAATGTAAAGCTGTATACGCTAAAAACAGATGTTAACGTCAATGCCATGACATTTCAATGCGTACATCGTAAATTAAAAAATCCTGCTTTGTCAGACAATTGGTAAAATAACAAACTCAAGATTTACTTAGCAGGTTCGTTACATACTCCTCACAAACATATTTGTGTAATCCCGTACCCGGTCAGCCTTGATGTTTCTTTTCAGCAGTCACCACATTATTCAATGCGTCCCTGTTATTCCCCCTCTCTCTACTTTCCAATTTGAAAAACAAGCCGTTGCTTTTTTACGGAGATACAAATTGTCTAGCATAGTTCTTTTCAGAGCACCACTGCAGCAGGGAGATAGGATTTGAAGCTCATTTTCATCTCTGTCAGGGAAGTCACTCATTAGCAGTCAGACACCCACCATCCATACCATAATTACACCAGGCGAGAGAAACCACCGTCTTTCTGATTCTTCATGCTTTGTTTTTGAGCTCAACCATATAGTTCCATCATTAATTGCATTTGTATTTCACCAGTAATTGTCAAACAGAAGTGTAATGGAAAACCTTTTTGGCATGGCAACATCATATTCGACCTTTCCTTTCTTTCTCATCTTTCCCGGTCTGTCCCCAGGTCGTCATCCGTCCTGTGCACTTCATCCATTCCATTCCCACTCAATTTGATTCATCTTTACTCCTGTCACTCTGTAGAACGTCTCTCTATTTCACTGACAAATCCCCATATGCCTCTGTAACTGCAATGCCAAATGACATCAACTTACTCCGTGATCAAAGGAAGATGTCACTGATAAACCACGATGCGTAAATGTGATGTATTATATATCTGCCAAAAGCACTAAATACTGCTGAAACTGGAGGTTATTTGAGAACGTCTGATCAACAAAGAAGCAAAGACATTAGAGAAAACAAATACATACATCCTTTTTTCGTTCAACAGCATCCTTTACTCGTCTGAGGGTTTCATTCAATTCAATTTATTCTTGTATAACCCTAAATTACAAGAGTAGTAACCTCGGAGGACTTTACAAAGTTGTCAATTTGCCAACACAGATTAGAGAACAAAACAGTTCAAACGATTCAATTCCATTCAATGTATTCTTGTATAGTAGTCACCTCAGAGGACTAAACAGAGCCGTTGAAATCGTCAACATAAAAAAACACAATGATAAAAACACATAGAGCCATTGTTCCATAAGGGGCAGTGTCCATAAATGTGGATAAAATACATAAATGTCAAGTGTCCTGGATCCTCACCTCTGTCCCTAAACCTTCCTGCATCAGCAACAAAAGACGAAAGGCCCGTATTGAGGCAGACGGGCTATAGATCCAGGACTCGGGCTGTAGAATGAGGGCCGACGCCACCCAATGCAGGGCTGGGGCGGGGAGGGGGTGCCAATGAAAAAATACTGTATGTCAGACAAAAGAAAATAGATTGGATAATTTCAACGCTTTGACACTATAGTGGAGGCAGTAGCGGCTGATGTCTATTTGGATTAATGTAAAAAAAGAAGAAAAAAAATAGAACATTTTGGTTAGGAGAAATAAGTGATAAAACTTTAGCCTAACCTTTTCGGTCTGTATAATAGTCCCATTTTGGATATTGCATTATTTATGTGTGTTGTTTTGGTTATCGTCAAACAAATGCATTAATAAAATTGTATCTGTTGTATTTGCACAACATATCTAGGCTCAGACGGTTTGTCAGGTCACGGGCTAGAGATCATTGTCTAAACTTTTTTTTATTCTTGCCAATGAACTATTGTAACATCCTGCTTACATGTCTTAGTGTTTGCTCATTTGCAAGTAAATCAAAATTCTGCTGTGAAGCTTTTGACCCGCACCCATATATAGGAGAGCCTATATTACTCCACTCTCGAAGTCCTTACACTGGCTCCCTGTCACACATGGAATCAATTTTAAAAACCTGATGCTGACATTTAGGGCTCTTCACGGTCAAGTGCCTGGATACATAAAAAGCCTGATGTTTCCAACAGGAGCCTGAGGTCTTCCTCTCAGAAACTGTTGGATACGTCTCTGGCATAGACGCATACTGTACTTTTATGTGTTGTAATGGTGCCATTCTAGTTAGAGCGAATTATGAACGGATAGGGGGAAAACTGCAAACAAGTCAATTGGATGAAAGCTGTCCATGACGTCACCGTTGATGATTTAGAAGCACAATAATCCCGGTGCCAACACAAACATTCTTTATCTAATAGGCGGGAGGTGGACTCTTTAAAACAAAGACAAGGCAGTTAATCTACCATTTGGACATACGTATAAAATCACAGAAAACCAAAAAGCCGTTAATACCAAATATGTAATAGGTTTGCACTTGTTCAATTCCTCCTTAAATCTTGCATTCAGCAAAGGTATTCCCGCTGTTTGAGGCATTTTAATCAGTGTTTGTGGAAATGAATGACTATCTCCCACAGCCAGAAAGACTTACAGCCAAAAATCTCATTTGTGTGTCTTCGAGATATACAGCTTGGAACGGCTCCATCAACAATTAATTGGAAGAGTGACTTTGGCAACTCATAAAAAATATGTCACGTTTTTTTTTTTTTTTTGGCTAAAAATGTGTGTCATTGATGCGAGTGATTTAGTGAGTGTCCCAGTGAATATGTCCCGGGACAGAAGATATTTCTTTTACATAATAGCCGAGTCCTCAGATGGCTTAGCGAAACTGGAGTGTTCTCATGAAGCAAAGAGGTGTCAAAATGTGCTAGCTGCATGCGACCCGACAGAACCTCTCTCAGCCGCCACTGAGCAGGAGTCCTTATGGGATTGAAAAGAGATTCACATTTCTACTCTACTAGTGTGACACATTTATGCTAAACCACAACTGTCCATATTTAGTATTTCTAAAGAAAACTACGTTCATTGACTATGCAGAATATAAAGCTCTGAGATAAAGTATTTTTGCTTTAAAGAGCGACTAAACACCTGTGACCAGCCTTACTCCGCTCCACATGAACATTTGAAAATTTTCTCTTAAAAGAGGCGTTGCCTGGAGGACCAAGGGACAAGAAGGGGGGCTTAGAGTTGGGCGTGGTCTGGGCTGTGATTGACAGCTCACTTGTCACGCGAAAAAAAAAAATAGACAGTTGTCATTGCTGCTTAAAGCAATAGTTTACACACCAGAAAGTCTCATTCCGCCCTTGTTTACACACTAAGATAATTGTAGAGCTACACACTTGAACCTAATCCACAGAATTATCTCAGCAGCAGTGGTTGTCAACTCATGTAATTTAAGATTTAACCCACTAGATGTCGCCAGAATACTCCGACCTGCAGCTGGGGTTAGTGTGTGAGAGTTGAATGGGTTTATATCACTGGCGCAGAGAGACGCACGTCACACACACCAACTGACGTCACACAGAATTACAGAGTCAATGGAAAGGCCAGGACCAAACCCAAATGTAGTACCGCCGAAAAGGTTGAGAGGGCAAAACACAGACCTTTTTAGGCTCAAAAGTGAGAATTTATCTAATTTGCACTAAAATGTCAAAAAAATGACCAGGATATGTAGAGAGCACTACAATAAACATATTTATGCAGTTTATTAGTAAAAAAAAAAGTTGATTTGGTATTTAGTCGCTCTTTAATCTATATTTGTAGAACAGACCAAAACAAGGTCGGGAAGGAATTTTCATCTATGAATGTATCTAAGGTTTTCTGCGAGTGCGACTCTACCGAGATAAGAGTATTTACAAAGCCTCAAACATTTGGTTTTTCATTTTTTGGCATCTTTTAATCTTTGAAGGTGTGCCATTTCGTGGTGGGGGTCCAACACAAACAGATACTTGTCTCTTTTTTATAATTTGAATATTTCATCGTTTTACTTTGTCACTAATTACAATAATAATAGTAATGCTTTAGTTTTTTATGTCGCCTGTTTTGGACAAAGACGGTTCACATGACATTATTCATTCAATTCATACTACTACTGTCGCCACAGCTGCCCTGGGGCACACTGACAGAAGTGAGGCACCCGTTTAGTGCCATCTGCCTCTCCGACCACCGCCCGTACAGCAGACAATGGTGATCATCCTGGACAACTTATTTTAACGTGATTTAGGGCTATAAAAAAAAAAAATCTAAATTAAAATGTGAAAAGTCTCCCTATATAAAACAGGAAGCTCAGACCCATGGAGAGAAAGGTGAGATTTTAAGATCTCTAGAGATTTTACGAGGCTCATAATAATTTAGATGTGCCACATGACGCTCAAACATTACATATAACCGTATAATCTTTACTCACGTTTGCTAAGGGTGACCAAATGGAGGGCACCGTACAGATTAAAAGGCATCACAAGAGAGGAGTGGAATAAATTTGGCTATTACGACGTCTTTTCATGCTAGTTTGGCTCGCTAAAGCTTTATGAATATCACCACACATTACTATGATGGAGCTCGGAGCCCGCTAAGGTGCCTTCTCGCTCTTATGGCCGATATTAGGACATTTCTCCCGAGCATCCTCCCGTCCTTGAAGAGGATTAAATAGGTAAAGAAAAGTGAATGAGCGGCCGGGCAGAGGAGCAGTGGAAAGGAAAATAACGGCACTAAAATGAACCCTGAAACACACACGCCATAAATCCAGAAGAGAGGCACACTGCGGCTCCACCTGGCCAGTTCTGAATCCAGCCCATATTTGCATTTCATAATAGTAGGGTGCAGTGGCAGAGTGGTTAGCGCACCTGGAGAGGTAAGGACGGACTTCATGACATTTGAAAGTGCTTTTATTTGCAAATTGAGCCGGGGGCAAAGATAAACAGTAAGCTTCTTTTTATTTAAAGAAGAAATATGATGCATATTTTTTGGTCGTTATATGATAGGTCATTTTTTCAGTTTCATTTATTAAGGACAAGGCATTAAAAAAGATTACTGCTCCTGATTTCGCACCATGCTATTTTCCATCCGTAGTCCTTGACAATACAATTATAAAACTTGGACATTATTATACAGTTCAAATAAAAAGTGGTACAAGTTACTATCTTACATATTAAAATATGGTTCAATAAAAATACAAATTAGAATACAGTTCATTAAAGTGCAAGTTACTAAAATACACATTAGAATACAGCTCATTAAAGTGCAAGTTACTAAAATACAAATTAGAATACGGTTCAATAACAGTGCAAGTTACTAAAATACAAATTAAAATACAGTCCAATAAGGTCAAGGACCGAGTTAATGAGACCATTTACTTTGCCATTCCATGTGAATATCTTTCGAAATAATGTGGTGAAACAACAATCAAGGGTCAATTGAATGCATTTTTGTAAATCCCTAAATCACAACAGCAGTCGTCTGGGATGCTTTTACACAGTTGTCGATTCGTAAACAACAGATCAGAGAACCAAACAGTTCAGACACAGGAAATGCAATCATAACAAACACACAGGAGCTATTGGTCCGTAAGGAGAGAGATGTCCATAAATCGACTCAAAGAAACAGTGGGGAAAAGAGAGAAACAATGCTATCTGACTCTGATTCCATATGCTACCACCAGAGGGAGGAGTTGAATTTGTGTTGGGATGGTTTTAAATTAAAGCAAAATGACAGTTTGCAACTGCAAACACAGACATGGGACCGTAAAGAATGTATAGTTTGCTACGACACATACTGTACATTGGAAAACAAACTACACACATTGTGACTTCACTTGGCTAAGTTACAAGTTTTATCTGTGGATAATATAAAAATCTACGTTTTTTTAAGCACTAAAATCATTCATAATAGAGTGATGTACACTTAAACGGAACTGAGAGACATTTCAAGAAAAAGCAATTACATCTATTGCAAGAAGCAGGTATAAAAAAAACTGAGGAATGTACATTTTAGATCGAAAGTTCAAAGTCATTGCCGAACATTAATGGCGTTTTCCCTCCTTTTTTTCCAAATAGTTTCAGAACTATGAAAAATGTGCACTGTTTCCATGGTGATCAACAGTTCGCAATAAACTATAACTGATTAAGTATATTACTATACCTTATACTGTATATTTCGAAAAAATAAAGGCCCTCAAAATGGTGTGGAACAGGTAAAAAACATATGAATAAAAAGTACGTCATTTCACAACATTTAGATTACACACATCCAAAACTAAAATAGAATAGGATAAATATCCTATTCTATTCTAAGGTATTTTATCTGGAGTATATGTTTAACACCGAAACATAGATAATACAATGTGTTCTTCCCTTTCCTTAGCCAAATATAAAATGGGACTTTAGTGAGTGTAAAAGTACACAGAACAGACTCTCCTCCTGCACTCATTCTCATTCAGAGCCAAACTTGCTCTGGTTCTGCTTTCTGTAATCTAACTTAGCCTAACTAATGGCATTTGTCACATCAAATGGTGCCATGGATTAAATCATTTAATTAAAGCTCCAACCACTCTTTTAAACATTTACAGCTTAAGGTACTGAAGTCTGAGCCAAGCTGCTGCTTTGTATTTGTGTACTTTTTTACTGCTTTCAGGCTGAGCAAGGTCATAGTCATTTTTCTATAAGACAAAGCAAGTTTCATAGCTTCACAAAACAGGAAAACATGCATTTAAAGAACAAACAAAATAACCAAAAACAATAACAATATATAGTTTAGGCGTTTTCTTACTGCACACTTTTGGGTTTCTTAAGTTGTGTGGTATTTCAACCAGGGACAACAGTAGAAAATGTTCAAAATCAGTTAAATTACTAGAGACATTTCTGTGTGGTTTCTCACAGACCAGTGTAAATGTGTGAGTCTTTTTTGAAATGGGCCCCATACATGTATACATTTAAGTACTCCTGGATTTTGTATGAGATCCCTTTGTTTCACTATAAGCTACATATTGGCCACAACAGTATAGTAATTAGTTGTTGTAGTTTTGCATGGGTGTTTTAAAGTTTTACTACATTCTTCTAGTCAAGACATGGCAAGTTTTTTTTGTATAGCACAGTTTATACACAAGGCAACTTGTGCTTAAAACAAGACAAGTGCTTAAAACAAGACAGAAGCAATATGGAGGCATTCAAATCATAAATGTGTCAATGTGTTTATCAGTTGTCATTGATCATGTGACTTGTCACGTGACATGAGAGGGGTCAAAACCTTTCAACATGTCCCTATAGGAATAAAGGATTTTTATCTTATAGTGCAAAAGAACTTCCTTCAGCTAAACGCAGACAAAACTGAAATTATTGTCTTTGGTCCCCAGAAACAAAGAGAGAGCGTCATCTGTCATCTACAGTCTCTCTCCCTAAAACCTTCAAACAAGGTCAGAAATCTAGGGGTAATACTGGACTCAGACTTAAATTTTAATAGCCACATCAAATCAGTAACATCAGCAGCTTTTTACCACCTAAAAAACATTGCAAGGATCAAAAACATAGTGTCTAAAGCAGACTTGGAGAATCTTATCCATGCATTTGTCTCCAGTAGGTTAGACTACTGCAATGGCCTGCTCACAGGTCTGTCCAAACAGGCTGTAAAACAGCTGCAGTACATTCAAAATGCAGCAGCTCGAGTCCTGACTAGAACCAGGAAGTACGACCACATTAGTCCACAGTGATGAGAATAACGGCGTTACTAGTAACGGCGTTACTAACGCCGTTACTTTTTTCAGTAACGAGTAATCTAACTAATTACTTTGACAGTAACTATAACGCCGTTATCATTTCCAACATTCCGTTACTGCGCGTTACTCAAGACGCACAATGAACGTGTTGTCATGAGAGAAGGGAGGATGAGAAAAACTCTCAGCAATTATTGGCTGATGTAAAACATATTTCCTTTACAATCTACATGTCTACAGTTGAGAGGATCAATCAATCAATCAAAGTTTATTTGTAGAGCGCCTTTCATACACAGGGCAACACAAAGCGCTTCACAGTCCACATCACAAATCATCACATAAAACAAACACCAGAATCACAATTAAAACATTAAAATCACACAAAAGATTAAAACACAATTAAAACATTAAAATCACACAAAAGATTAAAACACAATTAAAACATTAAAATCACACAAAAGAATAAAACCATTAAAACTTTCAAAATTACACAAGAAATTTAAAAAAATAAATAAATAAATGACAACAGTGCATTAGAAATGGAGATAAAATCCTTCAGTTGTATGCACAGGCAAACAGAACAGTCTTTAACCTGGATTTGAACATTGACAGAGTAGACGCCTCCCGCACATTTTCAGGGAGATTGTTCCAGATCTTAGCTGCATGGATCTGAAACGCAGCCTCCCCATGTTTGGTTCTCACTCTGGGCACCAGCAGGAGGCCAGTCCCTGTGCTCCTCAGAGTCCGAGCCGGTTCATATGACACCAACATGTCACTAATGTATTTTGGTGCAAGGCCATGGAGAGACTTGTACACAAGCAGAGCTGTTTTAAAATCTATTCTCTGAGCCACAGGAAGCCAGTGCAGAGACCTGAGGACCGGACTAATATGGTCATACTTCCTGGTTCCTGTCAGGACTCTAGCTGCTGCATTTTGGATGTACTGCAGCTGCTTACAGGTCTGTTTGGACAGACCTGTAAGCAGGCCATTGCAGTAGTCTAGCCTGCTGGAGACAAATGCATGGACAAGAATCTCCAAGTCTGCCCTGGACACTATATTTCTAACTTTGGCAATGTTCTTCAGATGGTAAAAAGCCGTTGATGTTATTGATTTTATGTGGCTATTGAAATTTAGGTCTGAGTCCAGTATTACCCCCAAATTTATGACCTTGTCTGAAGGAAGTAGGGAGAGAGACTGAAGTTGACAAATGACGCCCTCTCTTTGTTTCTGGGGACCAAAGACAATGATTTCGGTTTTGTCTGCATTTAGCTGGAGGAAATTATTTTGCATCCAGTCACTGATCTGTTGGATACAGTGAAGGAGCAAATCCAGTGGTCCATGTTCTCCTGCAGTCAGTGAGACATAGAGCTGAGTGTCGTCAGCGTAATTGTGGTAGGACACTTTGTTTCTTTGTATTAACTGACCTAACGGCAGCATGTAGAGATTAAATAGGAGAGGTCCCAGGATCGACCCCTGTGGGACTCCACAGGTCAGGGCCACATCATCTGAGACGCAGTCTCCAATCTCCACAAAGTACTTCCTATCCTCCAGGTAAGACCTAAACCAGTCTAGGGCTGTGCCAGTGACACCAACCCAGTTCTCCAGTCTCTGCATGAGGATCTTATGGTCGACAGTGTCGAACGCGGCACTAAGATCTAACATGACCAAAACTGTGACTTTACCTGCATCAGTGTGAAGTCGAATGTCGTTTGTTACCTTCACTAGAGCGGTCTCACCACTCTGTGGTGGGGTCTAAACCCAGACTGGAACATATCAAAAGAATTATTCATTGTTAAAAATTCAGTAAGTTGTTGGGAGGCCACTTTTTCAAGAATTTTTCCAATGAATGGCAGATTCGATATGGGGCGATAATTTTGAAGTCCCGCAGGATCCAGACTGCTCTTTTTTAGGAGAGGTCTTATGACTGCTGTTTTTAGGGCCATAGGAAATGTTCCTGACGACAGAGACATGTTTACTATTTGTGTCAGTGAAGGTAACAAACTGCTCAGGACGGACTTCAGAAATTTAGAGGGCAATTTATCCAGGCCACATGTGGAGGAGCTCAGACTCATGATTATCTTTTTGACAGTTTCAGTATCCACAGGTGCAAAGTGAGTTAGCTCAAAAAGCTTCTCTGGCTGTTGCATTGTTATACGTGCTGTGGAGGTGATAGTGTTTTTGATTCCTTGTACTTTGTCATCGAAAAACTGTGCGAACTCATTACACCTAGATTTAGAGGAAAATTCTAGGGGCAACTTTACAGGGGGGTTCGTTAATCTACCAACTGTTGAAAACATAACACGAAGATTGTCATAAATTGTGTTTTTGAAACAAATATTGGTCTTAATCGCGCTCAACCACGGCTTGTATCACCGTGAGGCCAGCCTCAGAGGAGCTCATGTGTGCGCAGAAGTCGGCTGCATACAATTCCATCGATAAGCTCCTTTCTCCTCCTGATTTATCTGCTAAGGGCAGCAACAGGTTTGGCTAACATACATATAACACATTTTAAGATAATCTAAAATGCACATAGGGTAATTTTTCAATGACTATAGGAATGATAAGAAAGAGAGGTGAAATGTAAGACGGTTGATTTTAGAAATTGGATGCAGCCGGCTGCCGCTAGCAAAACAGAGGGGTTTATGGAGGACACACGGTTTTGTTTTACTTTTTAAAACTCATTGGACTCATTTCCAAATGGAGGATTACATATCTACGCTCAAACTATTATCTGGACTTAAACATGGAACTGGTCTGAACCGAAGTGGACTGTGCAAGTCATTTATAAGGTAAGACCCATAACTCATACTTTTGCGTTTTGTTTGAACAAACAATGCGGGCATGAAGCATATTTTTCTGTGGCCAAACAAATTGTCCACTTGATTTATATGATGTATATGTTCATCTGATTGGACTGAAGTCAGTGCTTCACCAGCCTCACCGCTCGTCACCGGTGTTTCCACATTCACAGTGGAGGGTGTTTGTGTTCAGTGCTTAGTGCACAGTGAGAGATGAAGAGTGAACAGGACTTCAGCAGCAAAACAGCCTTTTCTAGATGGAAATATTGGCACTATTTCAGACTCACTGAGGTTAAAGGTAAAAATGCGCACGTCGGGTGCACATTATGTTCCAGAACAAAACGAAAAAGTAACGCAATAGTTACTTTTACTGGTAACCAGTTACTTTTATAGTGGAGTAACTCCGTTAGTAACTCAGTTACTTTTTGGGAGAAGTAATTAGTAACTATAACTAATTACTTTTTCAAAGTAACGTGCCCAACACTGTTAGTCCAGTTCTCAGGACTAATGCTAAAGAGCAGCATCTTTCAAAACCCCAAACTATATTGCTAATCGTTACGCTACGACATTATGAAAAGTTTTGTCCCTTGTGTTATTTCAGCTCACCCACATGAACGCAACAGGCTGTACCGCTGTTTTCTGTCTCATTTACCATAATAATTAGTCGGAACACGCCTCGGCAAGAAACACATGACGTGAGGCGGGTCCAAAGGCGAGTTGTTTGGACACGTCAGCCTGTGTCGCTAACTCTGTAATGCAGACTACCCACAGTTTGTTTTGTTATTCCTAGGTTGTGAATGAGCCAAACATTTCATTTGTAATTTTTCATCCCTATCCAACTACAAAAAGAGCCACTATTATGTAAATTGCGGCAACATACTGCGAACACTCCAGGCAAAGAAATAACTTCATAGACAATGGGAGCGCACCTTTAAAAGTGTGTCGCAACAGCTATTATGAAATATTTGGTCACAGTATAATAGCATTGCATTTAAGCCACAGGGACATGCTTTATGAAATATATAAATAAATCAGAAATAATAATCAAGGGAAAGCTAAATCCACAGCTACTTTAAGACTCCCGAATGTACAGCCTATTCAGCCATTATTTACATTCTCCCCTTGACAGGAAGCAAGCACAACAAGCCTCTGTTCGCCGAGCTTTGATGAATGAACCAATCACCACTTGAGTTAGATACATTTCCATATTCAAAAGGCGCCGCGCGTCCTGTCCCCATGACAATCCATGCAAAGTATATGAGAGATGATGAAGACTATAATTGGTAAGATTAAATGAGAATCTTCACAAGAACAGCCCCGTGCATGAGCGGGGAAGCGTGCACGCTGATAACTCTCTGTTACATAGAAAACAAAAAAAAGATCAAAGCGCCCAGCGATTAATCAAAGTTAAAAGGCTGCGTGGTTTTCCAAAGAAAGTCTTTATATGCCACTAAGTGCTTTGCTTCTACTAATAATGAAGTGGATTTACAATAAATAAGTGGGACGCATCTGATGTTTATGACTTGCCGTTGTGTTTGCGGTTGACAGCGCGCATGTTAATATAGAGATGGAGAAAGAATCATCCGAATCAGTCATTGCAATATTCCTCGAAAAATGGATGGCGCCGGCCCCAGGTCTGGAGAAATGTTAAACCTGTTGAAGCCAGGAAATTAATCCAGTTTTTCACACTAAACACAACGGAAAGTTTGCGGTGTTTAATTTAAAATCAGCTGTTGAAAATAGTAACAGGGTCTGAAGCAACTTTTGTATACACTTTTTTGGGAAATGTAAAACTTGGTTGTTAAATTATTTGAAGCTTGTTGTGGGTGGATAATATTGACAAAAAAGAAAATCTCATTAAATATTCAGACAGGGATTTGTCAATTTCTTATAGTTCACATGAATTAAACAATATTTTCAGCATGTTTTAAAAGTACTTTTTCCAAACGGTCATTTCTGTTGGACAATGCTCTTCAAACCAATAAGACAGCTCCTGGTCTTCAAACCGACCAAATCAGTGTCACGGTGGGGTGCTAGTTTCATTGCACCCTTAGCTAAGACACTTGCCTGAAAATAGTGTGTGTGTGTGTGTGTATTTTGTTTATTTGCGTGTGTGTGTGTGTGTGTGTGTGTGCATTTTGTGTAGGTGAGTGTGAGCGTGTGTGTGAATATGTATGTTCGTGCGCATTTTGTGTATGTGAGAGTGTATGTTTGTGCGCATTTTGTGTAAGGGATAGTGTGTGTGTGTGTGTGCATGCATGTGTATGTTTGTGTGCATTTTGTGTATGTGAGAGTGTGTGTGTGTGTGTGTGTACGCATGTGGGTGTGTGTGTTTGCCAAAGAGGTCAAAAGGGCAAAAGCACTAAACCCTCTATAAAGCCTTGGAGACACCAGTGCCACTTAAAAAAAAACCTAATTCCATTGAAACCATAGAACGGAATACATTTTAAGTTTTGTCCAATTTTTGTTGTTTCTTTATTGTTAACAACAGCCACTCAGGTCTGTTTTTCTGGGGTCATCGATGGGCTGCTTAAGTTTTTTCGTTGTGTTGCATCACCCCAATTGATTTTCCCTGCTCTCCCTGCTCTTTAATCACAGCTATAGGGTCTTCGGTATAGGCTCACTCACTCCTCCGATTAGAGGCTCTTTATGGTCCTTCTCTGGCTTTTATATGTGGGTGGCTGAACTCTTGAGTGTGGAGAAGAAGCATAATTTCATTCTAAAGAGAGGAGATAAAAATAATTTGAATATGCCGGATCATTTTCGACAGTATACGCACGCTTTTATCTTGTCGACGATTTGAAATCCACGCTCACAGCCGCTCGATAAAACATGTTCTTTGTTCTTTTAATTACAGAATGAACCGCAGTGACTGTCTGCCTCGAATGTCCTGACATTACTTTGACAGAAATACATTTTTGATGAAGTTGTTTACATGTCCTCCTCCTCCTCGTTCATGCATTTTAATTTTGTTTCATGTATTTAATTTTTCGGGTTCATACAAGATTCACTTGTTTGGCATAAATACATATCTCTATAGAGACCTGAAATGGAGTGGGAAATAGTAAGTCTTATGAACTTCCACCTCATCTACATACACATAAATTCACTTTAGCTGCAACAAAAACAACGGAAAATCAACAACTATGAATCATATTGATATTGTATAATATCATTACTGTTTATTGTCATTCTTGTCCTTTTTTGACTTTTTTTTAATTACTTTTTAATTTTTATTTATTACTTTTTATTTTTTATTTTTGTTCCTTTCCTATTTTATCTATTTAATTATTTTTGCATTTTGTTTACAGGGAAAGTTGTTATACTCAATAGTGCCATACCTCTCCAGAGCATCAGAGAACTCCATCTTGACATCGGCCAATCTCCTCCACACCTCAACCCTCCAATCAGCACCATGATCTTCCTTCCATTCCCGAATAATGGATTGAGCAGTGTTCTCTGAATATTCCAAAACTTTGTAAAGCCTAAAAATGCGTTAAACTTATCGACCATTTCACTTGTGACGTCGCTGTTAAATGTTATCTGGACTCCAAAATACAAAACCTGATGCATTATTTTTGACCATTAAACATGATAATGAGATATTTATGATAATGAAACATAATGATAATGTTTTAGAGTGTGACGTCATATTTTCCGTAGAAAGTATATGCTGTAACAAATACGAAGGAAAAAATATGCTTTGCACCTGTAACTCCCTATGCCACCACCAGAGGGAGAAGTCGAAATTATTTACTTATTTTTCAAAATTTGAAAATTACTGGCTGCAAATACAGTCATGTGAGTTAAATATTTGTTCCAGAAGTTATTGGTATTAGCATGGATGGATCAGAGAACAACTCCAGGACAATGTTTGCGATATGGCACACGAGACAGCTGTAAATATACTGAGATAGACGACACATAATTATAAAGACACAAGTTTGACCATTCAAAAAAATATGTTGCGTGATCTCTTTTGCAATCCTGAACAAGCTGAACTCACACTGTCAGACGTACAGTATAGTCAGTCCTTCCGCGTCTCCATCTCTCTATGCCAAAGCCGTGCCATTTCATTCTTCTACTTTCTCATCACTGTTTGACCAGTTGTTATCATGATTGAAACTTTTGCAAATAATGAGAACAAAGAAGCCACTCACACATTCCAGACAGTGAGGAGAGTCCTGAAAAACACTTCTTGTTTTACACCAGCGGCATCCATTATTATTAGTTTACTGGTATTTAGGCTCGCCGTAGCCCTGGCAGGTCATTTATTAGGAGCTGTTTTTTGTAAAGGCCAGCCAATTAACGAATGATACCAATAACGGAGAGAAGATGGAGCAGCGGTGGTTCTGTTTGAAGCAGGCCACCGAATTCATCAGGTCAAGCCGTGCAGCTAGCGATTCCAGGGAGGGGGCTATTGATACTTGAACTCTGGCCAAACAAACACCATTTTCCCATTCAGTGATGCGTCCCCCTTGTTTAGTCCACTGCAGGTCTGAATAATGTTCTTTAGTGCCGTCTGCAACCCTGTGTGTAGGAGCCCGAAGGCAATATTAATTTCACTTTGCCACTCGTAATGTGTCTCTTGTTTACTGCACTACTGTGGGTAGAGGCATGTTTTGCATTAGCGTCACAATCACTTATCATCAGTGATGGGAATAACGGCGTTACTAGTAATGGCGTTACTAACGCCGTTACTTTTTTCAGTAACGAGTAATCTAACTAATTACTTTGACAGTAACTATAACGCCGTTATCATTTCCGACATCCCGTTACTGCGCGTTACTCAAGACGCACAATGAACGTGTTGTCATGAGAGAAGGGAGGATGAGAAAACCTCTCAGCAATTATTGGCTGATGTAAAACATATTTCCTTTACAATCTACATGTCTACAGTTGAGAGGATGGCTCATAAATTGTGTTTTTGAAACAAATATGGGTCTTAATCGCGCTCAACCACGGCTTGTATCACCGTGAGGTCAGCCACAGAGGAGCGCATGTGAGCGCAGAAGTCGGCTACATACAATTCCATCGATAAGCTCCTTGCTCTTCCTGGTTTATCTGCTAAGGACAGCAACAGGTTTGGCTAACATACATATAACACATTTTTACATAATCTAAAATGCACATAGGGTAATTTTTCAATTACTATAGGAATGATAAGAAAGAGAGGTGAAGTGTAAGACGGTTGATTTTAGAAATTGGATGCAGCCGGCTGCAGCAAAACAGAGGAGTTTACGGAGGACACACGCGTTTTGTTTTACTTTTTAAAACTCATAGGGCTCTTTTCCCATCCGGGTACTTTCAGAGCGCCGCACTGCTGGAGGTGAAAACAATGGCGGTGTTAGACAGCGATTTTGCCTGAGAATGACAGATTGTGTACGATAAATTACGTTTTTCCTCAGTAAATCATGCCTAAAAGCTGCTGTGCGGTTGGATGTTCAAACCATAACATGATGGGGAAGAAATTTTCATTCTTTACCTTCCCGAAACATCCTGAACGTTGGAAAAAGTGGGTCAACAGTGTGAAGAGAGTGAATCCGGACGGTTCGGATTGGAGGCCAAGCAAGCTTACAGTCCTTTGTAGCGAACACTTCTTAAGTGGTAAGAATCGTTTTCGATTATGATAAAATGCATGATTACTTTGCTGTCTAAATATTTTTGCTACAACCAACTTTGCTAGCGATGTAACTGGCCTCTCCGGTGCTAGTTACAAATCAAAATAGCTGTTGGCAAAGGTGAATACAACGGCATTGGGTGGTTGTCATTGGATTTGGGAGGATTTATTAAGCTGAATAATGGTCAGATTGTGATGAAATGTCATTTTATTACCATGATAACCTGCCAATTGAGGCAAAAGACCGATATAAACAAATTAAGTGAAGTAAACCAACCACCCTCTGTGGAACGACTCAAATTTGTTAAAAGATATTAGCAGAGTTGTTATGTTAATTTGCCAACCTACAGTGACTGAGTTGTTGATATGGATGTATGTTATTACAGCCTGCAATACTTATTAAACTTTTAACAATTGTTAAAAGTTTAAAGGGTTTAATATCAGAACATTAATCTAAAGGAAGGAAGATGTTATGGATGTTGAGCACTGAGCTGCGAGCACACCTAATGGTATATATATATATATATATATATATATATATATAAACCTATTAAATCACATCTTAAGTTTACATATAGAATTGAATTCTGTAAATAAAAAAATCCATGGAACAGTTACATCACATTATCAGCATAATGTAAAACTATTTAGATTACCTAAACACTGTACATTGTATGCATACATGGTTTGATTTTAAATTGTTTTAAATGAAGCTCTGGTCATAGAAATGCCTTTATATTTAATACGGACTTGGGGCTCACAGCGAAAGGTCGTTTATTGCTTATTCCTGTAGTAGTTAAGCGATTATTATCCAATAAATCACTTGAACTGTAAACCATTATGATGCATGATTTATGTTTTAATATGTTTAAATAGATTTAACTATCTAGTAAGATCTACCCTGATTAATTTATATTCAATTGTTTTCTGTTTTCAGGGAGACCCAGTACCGATCCTACGCATCCTGACTTCATTCCCTCCATCTTCAAGCACATCAAAACTGACTCCAAATCATCAGAGTCCAAGCTCCGGAGATTTGCTGCTGCCTCAAAGAGAAAACTTCACGTCCCTTCACAAACTCCACCCAAGAAGAGGGTACTTGACAGCCTTGATACACCGACAGCAGTACTTCAAGACAGCCTTGATACACCGACAGCAGTACTTCAAGACAGCCTTGATACACCGACAGCAGTACTTCAAGACAGCCTTGATACACCGACAGCAGTACTTCAAGACAGCCTTGATACACCGACAGCAGTACTTCAAGACAGCCTTGATACACCGACAGCAGTACTTCAAGACAGCCTTGATACACCGACAGCAGTACTTCAAGACAGCCTTGATACACCGACAGCAGTACTTCAAGACAGCCTTGATACACCGACAGCAGTACTTCAAGACAGCCTTGATACACCGACATCAGTTCCTTGCCCCTCATCACTTTCCAAGCCGGTTGGTGACGATGAACGGAAGCAGCTGTATGAGGAAATTGACAACCTGCGCAAGGAAAAAGCAAACCTTCTTGAAGACAACAAGAGACTGAAATGTGCAGCTTACCTTCATGCTTCCTGTGTGGAAGGAAATGATAAGAAGTGTAATTTTTTTACTGGTATTTCATGGGGTGTGTTCCTGAAAACGTTTTCATTTTTGGTGACATTTGTACAAACCAGTAAAAACGCCCAGAAATTGGACTTTCTCAATGAAATGTATTTTTGCACCTCCTACCACCTGCTACATCCCCCTCTTTCACTTGAACCCCCCACCCCCAAAGTCATCTGGATGAAGGGGGCCCTTTTGTCCCAACATAGTTCCCTGCAGAGTTACCGAGCTTGTTCTGGAACTGACTTCGTCTTTTTAACTACAGCTATAAAGAATAAAATGGATAACAACACTTTGATTGGCCTTATTTTGTTTTGCATGTTTGTCTCTGGTAAGTTTTCACAAATGTATTACTTTCTTGCATATTTTTTAACTGTACTCGGCCATGTCACTGAGGCAGCAGGGGTGTTTGAACCTTCTGGAATAACATCTGAAACGTATGTATATATTTACTGTATTGTGTGATGTTGGCATTACTTTTATTATCATGAAAGGCATTATAATATTCAATTATTATTTCAAGTTTACAAGTAGTGTATAAGCTTCTTTGAACATGTTTACCGGTACAAACCTGCTCATTTCTGCAATGGGGGTCACAAGTTATTTGTCAGGAGCAAAGTTTAAAGTTAGAGTCATAGTCCTAAATTGTAGTCACTGTCGAGAAATGAAGACAAGGAAGTTGCAATTGCACCTGTACCACGGTTTATTTTCGAGTCCTTCCAGATCGAACAAGAGGATACAAGGCAATGTAACAATGTGCATGAGAACAAAAATGTCATCACTTGACGCATGCTTAAGATATAGATACAGCAGTAACAATGTGGGTAAAACAAATACGTTCAGTTCTTCAGATAAGAATGTTTAGCAGTAATCCAGATATAACAAGGGTCAGATTCCACATCACACAGAGCTCATAAGCCTGTTGCAATAATAATGTAATCTCTCAATGTGCTCAATCCTGTGTACATTTTCTTTGTAATAGTGGACAGAATTGGTTGAATAACTATGAGTAACTAAAAAGATCTTAAGCTTTAACTATGAAACTGATTACGAAATTACCTGGTGTGTCAATGAGATAGGTATATAGGTCTCCGTACTCCAAATCTGGCCATTTAGTTGGGTCGTTAATCCAAGTACCTCTTGGCAGTTTGTACAAACATGTATCTAGACCAATTAGGTCCAATTTCTGTTTATATCGGACTTTTGCCTCAATTGGCAGGTTATCATAGTAATCAAATGACATTTGATCACAATCCGAAAATTATTCACCTTAATAAATTCTCTCAAGTCCAATTACAGCCACCTAATGTCAGCGATCTGCCAGTGTTTTCAATGGGGCCGGGGTCGCTGTTTTCACCTTCGCTAACCGCCATCTTGATTTGTGACGTAAGAGCATAGAGCCCTATTGGACTCATTTCCAAATGGAGGATTACATATCTACGCTCAAACCATTCACTGGATTTAAACAAGGAACTGGTCTGAACCGAAGTGGACTGTGCAGGTCATTTATAAGGTATAGCTATAAGGTAAGACCCATAACTCATAGTTTTGCGTTTTGTATGAACAAACAATGCGGGCATAAAACATATTTTGCTGTAGCCAAACAAATTGTCCACTTGATTTATATGATGTATATGTTCATCTGATTGGACTGAAGTCAGTGCTTCACCAGCCTCACCGCTCGTCACCGGTGTTTCCACATTCACAGTGGCGGGCTTTACAGCACAGTGAGAGATGAAGAGTGAACAGGACTTCAGCAGCAAAACAGCCTTTTCTAGATGGAAATATTGGCACTGTTAAAGGTAAAAATGCGCACGTCGGGTGCACATTATGTTCCAGAACAAAACGAAAAAGTAACGCAATAGTTACTTTTACTGGTAACTAGTTACTTTTATAGTGGAGTAACTCCGTTAGTAACTCAGTTACTTTTTGGGAGAAGTAACTAGTAACTATAACTAATTACTTTTTCAAAGTAACGTGCCCAACACTGCTTATCATATGCTTAAGGTACTTATCAACTTACCAGATCTATGAAATATACCCAAATTAATACATTCTCTTAATATTTATTTTTCAAAGGTCAGTCCCCACAATACGATGGATGAATTATTATTTTCAAAAGTGATCAATGTTTATGATATATATATATATATATATATATATATATATATATATATATATATATATATATATATATATATATATATATATATATATATTGTTTAAGACTTTTAAATAATAATAATAAATACATCTAAAGTAAGTGTGAAATCTTAAACAAGCTCTAAATAAAGAACTCAAATCAAGCTAACATTTAAAGAGCTGATCTACCTGAGTATTTTAGGTTAGTATTTGCAGGCCAATAACATCATGTACATTTCTCCATTGTGGAAATCCATCCATCCATCCATCCATTTTCTTCCCTTTAATCCATTTCTGGGTCAGGGGGGTGGCAATCAGAGCTGCCACCCAAGTCTCATAGCACCAGCCCCTCACTGACCCTCTGCAGGTGGTGAGTCCACAGGAGGACGGCTGCTCTCTGAGTGAGAGCATAGCCTTGATCTTTCAGTGGGGGCTTTGGGCAAAGTGGGGTTAAGTGTCTTGCCCAAGGACACAACGACAGCAGTCATCAGTGGGAGTCGGTGGAGAAGGTGCAGAGGTGGGAATTGAACCCACGACCTTCTGGCCTTAAGGCCAATGCTCTACCAACTGAGCTACTGTCGCCCCTATTCGCCCCATTGTGGAATCAAAAACATTTATCTTATCTTATCTTAATATCGTGTGCACTTCTAATACATGTATTTTATTCATGTTGTATGTTTATAGGAATGATAGCACATGGTAAAAATATTAGATGACAGATACAAAGCTAATTTCAAGATTAGAAGGGACAGTGTTTTTTACAGGTTTTAACAAGGGATCTTAAGACTAGAATATACAGTAATTATATCTATTGTAGTTAAGTTAAACTATATTGTCCTCTGAAACTTGTCCCCTGCATTTGGCCCATCCTTCAATGCTACAAGGGCAACCTGTCAGAAGCAGCGGTCATCGTAGTGCAGCCCCCCTGTGTACATATTTTTAGTGGTAGCGGTAACCGGAGTACCTGGAGGAAACCAATGCAAAACGAGGGAAAAACATGCAAACTCCACTTAGAAAGGCTCTTTTCCAACTGGGGTACAAACCCAGAACATTCTTGCTGAGAAGCCAGAGATAATGACAATAATAAATACAGCCTTAGAAGACAAATCAACCAAAGTCAAAGGTTCGTGTTGATGTGAAGTCCAGAGCAGTGCAAGCAAAAAATAATACAGATAATATCCATCAATGCTGGTTCTTTTTTAAGGTAAAGACCAGTCATCACACAGATATGAATGTTTTGAATGTTTTGATGCTGGCGTTAAGTGAGTTTCAAACTTCATGTTTACGTATACTTTCTGGAAAATGACAGGTCTTGTTTGTTGGCAATAACAGACCGCTTGGATCTGACATCCACAACGTCACCAAATGTCCATAAATCTGTTAGCTGCATATGAAACGGTCTGACCACCTGGTATCACCTGCTTCTAACCGCTCATTAGTCAGGAGATATATGCAGTGTGGATTCTGGGAACATGTCATAAGAACATCCTCGCATCTTTTACACTAACAAATGCAAGACTGACGATTTCATCAAATGTGCCATCAAACTCAACCATAATCAAGGTGCAGCTTCAAATATAAAAGTGATGGGAACGACACAAATGCATTGAGAAAAAGTCAAGGCTTCTGAAGAGGAGCAGAGCAGGCTAAAACCCCTCCAGGCTTACACACACAGGACTCTCCCCTGTGTCAACTTTGCCTGAGGTTATAAAAATGGTAGAAGATCAGAAAACAAACTTCCTTACTTGCACAAGAAAACAGGAATCAGTATTTTACAATTCCTTCCTATTCTAAGACGAGTTTTTTCTAAATCAAAATCTGATGTTATAATCTTGGCACCTCAATCGGAGCTGAGTTCTGGCCAATTCTACCCGCCATCTGATCTGCTTTGGATGTTGTCAAACCTTGGTACACGGAGTTTGGAGACAGTTGCAAGTTGTTTCATCAGTTTTTAACAAGGGAAAAGGTCGGAAGGGGAGAACTAGGCGCCAATTACAGCAACACATTTCAGATCCCGGTATCAACATGCTTCTAATTTGCCACATAACAAGCAATTAACAGGGCAACGTAATCTTGTTGGGCATTTACTATTTAATTAATGTACAGCTACGTGAGCCTAAAATGCTTTACATCTGAGGGCCAGTCCAAACACACACAAACGCACACAAACATACACAAACATACACACTCACATTTTCTCTCACAAAGACACAAACACACACACTCGCTCGCTCTCTCACACACACACACACACACACACACGACTAATATGTTTTAAATAGAATGGTCACATTACCGTTATATACAGATTAAATAAATAAAATAAAAAAGTTCAAAAGAAATTGATTCATTTGTTAATGTTAGACCTGAGCGATTCTTCAAAAAGCTACAACTGCTTAATGACTTCCCCGCAGGTGATTAACAGGTCTATTTGAGGAATCACTCAAGTCTATTCAGAGAGAAGACATATTGAACTTTCTTCAACTTTTCACAATGTTGTAACAAAGCGCAATTAAATTAAATCCACTATCTTTTCTTAAAAAGAACTTCACCATTTATTGCATACGCGACTGTTGACGTTGACTGCTGCTTAATTAAAAAGAAAAGCTTAATTTCCCCAAGCTGGCCAGCCACATGTCAGATCCTATACAAACAACAAAATTATGAAGATTTTATTAATATGTTGAATTCTAAAAAATGTTCTTTCACACATCCAAAATATGGTTTATGCAGCCACTGTATACGCTTTGGTCTTTTTACTACATTAATAGCTATTTCGTCATGTTACTACATTTCCTTTGGGTTTGATTGATTAATTGGTCTATTGGGTCTTATACTCGACTAAACCTTTTCAACTACATTTTTTCCCTTAAATTAGAAAAAGGCTCTGAATAGAAACAACATAGTGAAACATATTTAAATGATGTGTATGTGGTGGAAGTCTACACGTTTCATTCTTTCCCACTCGAGCTGACAAATTGTATGTATAGAAACACCTTTGCAAATAAAAATCAGAAAAAAAAAAAATACATGTAATATATTTTCACATGGTGATACTACCGTCAAATACTGATTGCAGTAGGCAACACAACAGTGCACAAAAGTATTCATCAAATGAGGAATGTCTACCTCATAACTACTGAATGTATAAACTCTGCTTGATTGAAAGAATAGAATAAAATGAAGAAAGCCTGTGTTTGAGGAGTATGAAGAGAGTCCGACCTGGTGGATGAAGACCTGGGCTCCTCGGGGGCTCATGAGCAGGACGGCCCTCCTTAGCGTGTCTCTGTAGCGGTTCAGTTCCTCCGTCCTCATCATGTTGAAAAGATCGTTGAAGACTCGGCTGACGTTGCGGTCCACTCTCTGCAGAGACACGTCCAGGCCCTGACGCGACGCAGAGTCCATGAAGTTCTGCAGCCCGCGGATATCTGCCAAACAGAGGTTAGAATCAGGATCAGTGAGGAGTGAAGAGATGTCCGGGCTTCATCACAAAGTTGGGTAGGTTCTTATCACTAGAACTCCATGAGCAGTCAATTAGACGGCTTTTCTTTTTGGAAGTGTAATTATTGAACTTGTGTACGTTTTTTGACTTCATAACTTTGACTTTGTTAGTAGAGTTGTTGGATTTTCATTAAAGTGAATTAGAATATATTCAAAGTTTAGATAGCTACTGTGTGGTGGGATGGAGCATTCTCCCATCCCCCAGCCATTAAACACAGGAAGTTAAATTAAGGCAAGAACGCAGAGAACATCTGTTTAGAGTAGCCTCAGGCTTACTTTGAGAGGGGCTATTTGTTTGTCCTGAAACAGAGAAGGTATTGTCTTCACCTAAGGAAGGTGGGACATATGGTCACATGTGTTTCAAATTATCATGGTATAAGACGAGAGTTCTTTGTCCATTTCTTTGTCACTCTGCTGCTTTTCCATCCAGCAGAGACCCAGACTAGACTGTAGTCTGTAACTTGTCTGTTTGTGCTGATGTCCAGATAACCTGTAGTTTTGAACCAGCGGCTGACAACATGTATTAAAGAGATTATGTTGTTCAAATGTGACTAGTTTATTCACATATTTTGGTCCTTCTTGCGCCGGATGCCAACATGCTTTTCTGCGGAGCTGAGGATGCCTCAAACATGGAGTTGGAGCAGCGGTGAGGTCTTCTTCATTCAGAACTGCTTTGAGGACTCCATCTTTGAGGCATGGCCAGTCTCCGGATTGAAGTTGACGGCAGAACTAGAGTTTCTGGACATCCACATGGACAAGGTAAAACTATTTTTTCCTAAAAAAAAAAAAGAAACTAAATTTAAATCGTCTTTGAAGGCAGGAAATCCATTTTATCTCCTCACAAAAGCATTGGGGCAGTGAGATATCACGCACTTCTAAGACTCAAAAAAAGAGGCCGGGGATAACGAGGCTTATCCTTTTAATAGTCGAGGGCTATTTCTTAGGCCTAGGATAACGGGGTTTATCCTTCTAATAGTCGGGGAGCTATTACAAATTCAGCACTATGGACGCATACGTGTAGTTGGAAAACCAGATCTGGCCATTTGAGGGAAAATGGAACATTTTGAGAGTGGTGATTTTTTCTTCAGCTGATTAGTGACTTTTTGGTAGAACTTTGTGGTAGCCTGCATAATAAGACGACAACAATTTTTTTAATAATAATTTAAATTGGAAATTGAAATTTGGATATAAAGGCCTAAAGTGTGAGTGTGTGAGTGCGTGCACGTTTGAGGTGCATCCTTTGTGTCCCCTTCTGCCTTTTCCCCTCTCCCCCCCCCCCCCTCCCTGTTTTCCCCCTTCCCCTCATCCCCCTTCTCCCTTGCTCACAATTCTGTCCCTCCCGTCTGCTCAACTCTAGTTGGGTGGAGTATGTTTGTTATAGTTTAACTACTTTTGTTAATGCTAGCTACATTAACAAAAATAATTAAAAAGGGGTGGAACCAGTGATAAACATTTTACTGGTGAAAACATTTGGTAATGAGATTAGAGAATCATAGATAGATTTGAATTGACTTGAGCTGTGAAATTTGTGATTGGACAACTTTAAAGTTACAACATTTGGTACAAGCTCAAAAGGATTAGGCTGAGACTGAATTAGATTGATGATAGATAAGACTCAGTTTGCTCAGATTTTTGATTTTTGTTTGCTTATGATCACAAAAGATGGTATTTTGTACACACAAGTAGACTTTTATGTTAATTTTTGGGTTTGATTTGGAGTTTTTGTTTGTTTTGTGAGTAACTGTCTTTATGTGTAAGATTTAACAGACTAACATTTCCTCTTATGTGAGTAGTATTTGTTTGCTTGTTACTTCAGGTTTTGCATGTAAGTGTTTGTCTTCTATGTTTGGGACTTAACTGACTAAACTAACAGACTATAAGATGAATAGGAAAGGTGGGAAGAGAGAGCGAGAGAGGAGTCAGTTTCAGGTAGGAAAAAGAAAGGGTGGTAGTAAAGATAGAAGCAATGATTTATGCTTAAAATGTCACAAGAGTGGACACTGGAAGAGGGATTGTACAGAAAGTGTTGAGTATGTTAGGAGAAAGACTAACGAAGTAGCAATGGATAATTGTAATGTTAACAGCAGGTTAGAATTGACACTTGATTTTTGTGAAGAACACATGGCTTCACTCAGTTCGGGAAAGCTGAGTGATTTAAAAAACATTTTAGATGTGCAGGGAAAAATGTTGAAACAGCAAAAGAAGTTTCTAGATGCATGTATTAAGATTAAACAATGCAAAGAAGTCATGAGTGAGTCAACACTAATGTTTTCTTCTGTTTCTGAGTCCATCACAGCCAGTCAAAGAGAGACACTTGGGGGCAGATCATCTGGTCCTTCCCAGCCACAGCTCCATTCACAGCCACTGCCTCACTCCACTCCAACCAGGAAGACAGGTCTGGGAGCAGAGTGCATCCAGATGGGGAGGAGAGAGCCAAGCAGTGGCACAAAGAAGCAAGGCTGCTTTAATTGTGGTTCTTTTGACCATTGGGCACGAGAGTGTTTTAAACTTCACAGATCAATTACAAGTTCAAGTGCTGTGCTTGGGAACGACGGATCAGACGCCTAAGAAGGTCCTCTCTGACTGATGCTGACTCAGAACAATCAGATAAGTGGACACTCAAAACACTCTGAAAATAAGCAGTTTAATTTTTCAGATTTTAATAATAAATATGTTTAGTTTCATTTGAAGGGTTTAAATTCAACAGTAAGGGAAGTTACTGTAGCATGTTTAATGTTTACATCAAAGAAATGCAAATCTGTTTGATTCTGAATATAACTAGTTATACATTATTTCAATAGTTAATTGTGATGTTTTCATTTCTGAGACAAGAAAATAGGACTGTTTTCAGCAACAGTTTTCATTAACTGCTAAGGTTTTCTTTTGGGTTTACTGAACAAAGCCTGAAATGTATTAACAAATGTGTACTTTGTGTGTTTTGTTTGAGGGAAACACCTAAAACACCACTTTTGATGCTCAAAAAGCTCAGAGTTCATTCCTGTGAAGGAGACGCCCACTCCCACCCCCACCAATCATCAACCAGCAAATCAGCAGGCCAAAGCAGGCCAAACCAAGCCAAACTAAGCCAAATCAGCAGGCCAAACCAGGGCTAAATGCTGCAACGACAGAAGCAATGATGCAAAGGGTCATCCAGAGGTCAGACTCAAATCAACAACTTGACTGTGTGTGTTTGGGACATTTTGCAGATTTCCAAAACATCTGAAAGACTGGGTTGACCGAAGACATCACCTTTGTGCAAAGATCTAAGGACTGGAGGTTTCCAGTTTTTGCTGTCGGTTCTAAAGTGTGTGAACAGGACAGAGGCTTCTGGACATGATGGGGCTGTGCTGGATGGTGCTGGACGTTGCTGGCTGCAGAAGACATCAGGGTGACATCAGTAACAGGCGTTACTGGACAATAGGCTTTTTGGTGTGGGGTGTAATTTGTTGACACATTTCAAGTTAATACATTTCAGGTGAAAATATTTCAGGTTAAAACATTCCAGGTTAATACATTTCAAATGAACGTTTAGTTTAAAAATGTTGATGCTACATTAATTTACATGAGTAAATTGGGTATTTGTGTCTTTTTCATTTCATACACATGAATAATTAGGAATTATGTTCAGTTATTGAGCCATTTTTAATGTCTCAAACAGGGGGGAGATATGGAGCAATTACATATGAATGTGAAATGATCTCTAAAAAACTTTTTTTTGAGTTCTTTTCTGTGTGTGTTTCTGTAACCAATGTGATTTTTATAAGACACATGTGAAGAGGGGTCTTTAAGTTGAGTCGATGCAACTTGGATTCAAATGTAATACTGTGTTTGTATTAATTTCATTGTGTTCCATCTTTAAGTTGGTTTACTAAACATTGAATGTGATTAATTCTTTTAATGAAAAAAAGGAGGGAATGTTAGTAGAGTTGTTGGATTTTCATTAAAGTGAATTAGAATATATTCAAAGTTTAGATAGCTACTGTGTGGTGGGATGGAGCATTCTCCCATCCCCCAGCCATTTAACACAGGAAGTTAAATTAAGGCAAGAACGCAGAGAACATCTGTTTAGAGTAGCCTCAGGCTTACTTTGAGAGGGGCTATTTGTTTGTCCTGAAACAGAGAAGGTATTGTCTTCACCTAAGGAAGGTGGGACATATGGTCACATGTGTTTCAAATTATCATGGTATAAGACGAGAGTTCTTTGTCCATTTCTTTGTCACTCTGCTGCTTTTCCATCCAGCAGAGACCCAGACTAGACTGTAGTCTGTAACTTGTCTGTTTGTGCTGATGTCCAGATAACCTGTAGTTTTGAACCAGCGGCTGACAACATGTATTAAAGAGATTATGTTGTTCAAATGTGACTAGTTTATTCACACTTTTTCTGTATCTAAATTTTGTTTATTACTATCTTATTATGTTCTGAAATTAACTTGATCCTAGACTCGTTCAGAGCAATCTCTTGGAGCAAGTACTAGAAAATGTATGTAAATCTTCACTTTATTGTTCCTGTAGGGAAATTTGCCCTCCATCTCTGGATGTTTACATGTTTTTAGTGGTAGGGGAAACCGGAGCACCCAGAGGAAACCTACGAGAACATGCAAACTCCACTCAGAAAAACCCTGTTCCGACCGGGATGAATGGATTTTGAATGGGCACTTTTACATACATCCCTGGGCTGCCCCCTGGACTCTGTGGAGGAGGTGAGGGACAGGAGGGTGCTAGTCAAAGTCACCTCCATCATAGACAACACCTCCCACCCACTGCACAGGACTGTAGAGGAGCTGAGGAGCTCTCTCAGTGGAAGACTGAAATACCCTCACCGCTGTCAGCACAAGTAACTTTAAGTCACTTGTACACGCACCCTTTACACTTGCATTAGGACTGAAAAACCTTCACTACTATTGACACAGTTTCTTGATTTTATTGTACATAATATATCCTGCATTTAACATGTTTTCACGTTTCTTTCTTGAGTCATTCTATCCATGCCACATGTGACATGTACATTTCTCCTGTGTGAGATCAATAAAGTCTATCTTATCTTATTTTCATGATTCATTCACCAGTCAGAGACATGATAAAAGTCTCATGTTGGACCTCTGATTTTTCATTTGCCATGAAAAAAGTCTTCAGATATCCTCCAGTGGCTTGACTTCAGCTCTCTCAGGGTCAAAGCTAGATATTTGTATTCTTGACAAAGAAATGGATAATCATAGAATAATTCCCAGGGTAATTATTGGAAAAACAGGCTGTTAGTTACAGCCCAAGTTCATGAACTGTTACATTAAAAAGCAAAATGTGTCTGATGAAAACATATGAGAAGATAAAACTGATATTTATATAACTGATAAAAGTCAGTTAGAGGTATACAAAAATAAACAGTTAGACATGTTATCATTGTTGTGTACCACACAAACAATAGTCATAAAGCCTGAGGACAAGATAGCTCACAAAAGCTCATAAAAAATAAACACATTTAAAAAACACTTTTTAGGTCATATAAATGCAATGAAGATGTATTCTGATCTCATAGTGCATCAGGGAACTCCCATCACCCAGCCTCACAATCCAACCCAGTCGCAGCCCAAAAAAAACACCTACATGTGAGAGGAATAAGTGTTTTAATCAATAGTAAACATTACACAGTCACATGCCATACTTACTGCTACATACTCCGTCTGTCTCGGCATCGCCCGTTTATAAATTTTGCTGCGTCGTTTACTTGAAGCCAATACCAAAGAGGCCACCATCAGCATCTGGAGGACTGTTATAGACCTAGTTTTTTTCTTTGTTTTTTTTTTTGCTTGAAAATCCTAATGGATGTTAATATTTTACTGATCACTTCTAAAGCTCAGTTAGGTCTGGCACAAAGATACATGAAAAAACTTCTAAACCCCAGCAAACTTCTTCCACAGCCTTAGCTCCATGGGGCAGGTCCCTGTTGGCCCTTCCAAGGTCGAGGGGTGATGGAGCCTCCTCGATCTGGGCTCCTCGGTTCTGGAACGACCCGCTCGAAGAGATAAGGCACCATCAGCATCCTCTTTTAAATCCCTTCATAAAACCCACTTTTATCGAACCTTTAACTGTGTGTTGTAAACTTCACATGTTGTATTTTACTGCTCCACATTGTCTTTGATGTGTCTCTCTTCTTGTGAGCCCTCTGTCTGCTTTCATTTCCTTTATTTTTGTATTTCCATTGACATGCTATATCTATATGTGTTTGATATAACATAATGACTGTTAGTAATTGACTTGTATTGTACAATATAAGTATCTTTTTGCAAGACAAAAAAAAAAATAAAGTAAAAAAATATATAGATGGAAACGGAAGATTATTATTGTTATGTATTGTTATGTCTGGTTGTGTATGTTCATTTTGTTTGTCATTTGAAAGAGAAAAAGTGACTCATTGCTTTGACTACAAACGATTTCTTTTGTGGAGAACGCCAATATTGTTAGTGTTCTTTTTTTGCAGAGACTGGGTTACGCATTACCACAATCACACACACAACACAAACGAGCTCAGTGTCGGCAGATAGAAACAACAAAGGATGTGGAATTCTTCAAAAATAAGTGCAATTATGGATCTAGCTTATTTCCCTTCCACATTAAGCAAAAGCCCATTCTCTCTGCACTGAAGTCTGGAGAAGATCAAGGAATCAAGCCGAATATATTCCCAGCACTTTAGGCAGCGCAAGTATGTCACACGGAGGCGTATATATACCCGCGAGAATCTCATCTCCATTTTGGCTGCACATTCCTAGCGCTCGCACACCTGCACACATCGCCTTTCATATTCGGGCCGCGCTCCAAAAATCCTCCGAGGCAGGTCTGCTTTTTTTCCCTCCCCTTGCTCCTGATCAGAAGCGTGACAAAGCACCGACAAGCGATTCTACCGGTCTTTCACAGGATATGAAACTGCAGGCAGGTGTGGCGTGCGTCCCCTGGGATCCGTGCATGTGTGTGGGTTAGAAGAGAAGAAGAAGAAAAAAACACAACACAAAAACGACGCACGATTCTAAAGGTAATGCACGGCAACGGGGTCATTATGCACGCAGCGGCGGCGAGGGAGCAGCATCCAGGCGTGTGCCAAGTCATGATGGAATTGCGTGAGACAGAATGGGTTGTGTCTGAAATGGACGTGTATTTTTATTTCTTTTTTTGAAGGGGGGGGTGGGCTTGTTTTGTGTGTGCGGTGAATATGGCTGTTTCCTTGTTGTGGGTTGGCTGCGTGACTCATTCAGTGTTTGGGTAAGATGCAAAAATTACCGCTGTAAAATACAATGCATCATTCATTAGCCCCGAGGCGTGTGTAGGCTAGTGCTTTTTTCAGACGGAGAAATGCAGCTGGTGGCGTTTGAAGCAGTTAGGTGTTTGGTACAGGTGGATTAATGTATGGGGAGCCTCACTCACTGCAGACAATTATATAATATGAGGTATTAATTGGTTGAATCGAGTGGTTTTCATCTAAATTTGAGTATTCAGATTGTCTTAAAACAAGATTTGCCAATGGGACACAACATTTAGTCCTATTTCAAGAACTGTTGCTCCATTTTCTTTTTAAAACAAGATCCCTTTGATTTTCTCATTGCAAATCTAGTTGCATGTGGTAAATGTGTCAATAAATCATTTTTTTAGGGTGATAGGGTTCTCAAAAATATAGAAAACTGGATATCAAATAGATAGGACTCCCTCATTTGAGTGTTTTAAATCTTGCCTTGAGATCCTCTTGTATTATCTGGCTTCTAAATATGTGTGAGTTGTTTAGTCCTCTATGGTTTTTATTTTTTTTATTTTTTGTTTAAATAAAATCAGCTCACTGTCTGAAACATACATGTTTTAGATTACTATTGTGGAAGCGAGTCTACTTGTTATTATCAGAATCAAGTTTTAAATGCTAGTACTATGACAACACAAGCCAGAAAATATAATTTGGCTTAACCGATTTAGGACACATATAAAAAAAAAAGCTATGAGAAAACTAAAAATAAAAAATCATAAGAAATCTTCTGAGCTAACTCATTTCCTCCTTTTCTCAAAGTGTTGAAAACCTATTCATAAAATCAATTATTTAAAGCCAAACAGAGATGTCCTTCTGGAAATACAGTAAACACATTTTCTAGCGACTCTTTTAAAACAATAGTTATGGTCACACAGAAAATACACAAAACAAATATTCAGTATGCGCCACAGTCAAACCTTGTAGCAACTATATGTATAAATATGTGTTTTATCTTTCATCAAATTCTAATTAAAAAAAATAAAAATATGAGAAAGGAGAAATCATTGGTGTGCTTCATGGTCATATTTAAAAACATGATTTTGATTAGCATCGCTGTAACCTTTCAGCAATCCCTAATTAACATGTTTTTCAAGGACAACGCTCGGACAGAAAACTGGTCAACATCGATGTGAAGAACACAGATTTAATTCAACGGTCTTCCTCTTTCCCCATGAAGATATGTCAATTAGCTGTCACAAGTCTGTTTCATGCAATCCATAAACATGAAAAGGTCAAGAGGGAAATACAGACAGAAACCTAGATTCCACTATTGTATTTTTGAATAGAGAAACCAAAATGTCACTAATTATCATGTTTTTGCCATTGTCTCATTTATTCTATTGAGGATTTACACCTCTACAAAAAGATTAAGATGATGAGATGAGATTAAAGACGTTTAAAAATAATATTAAACATAATATTTTAGAAAATTACCAAGACCAAGAATGGTAGGTCTCGCAGCTCTCCTATGACAGCCTTTTTCTGATTCCTTTTTTTGTTAAAATTTAATTGTTTTCTCAAATGATTATTATCTGTCCGTCCCATTGTTTATTTTATTTACATTTTCTCCTGATCTTGAAATTTAGTTTGGCTTCTAGTTTGAAAGGGTTTTGCCCCATGCTTTGGAGACTTTACTTAAAGAAATTGGATTAGGCAAGAATAAGTTATACTTCAGCCTAATCCCTTCGGTCACAACTGCGTTTGTAAATCTATGTTAGAGCAGGTACGCTACTGACATAAGATACAGTGTTTTTGTAACCTTGTCCTTTTGTTAATGCCTTTTTATGTCAAAGAACAATAATTTGCATGACCGAATAAACAAACAAACAAACAAACAGATCCAATATTCATCTTGCAGTGGGGAAATTTCAGTGTTGCATCCCTGGTTACAGTTCTGTTTAGCTGTGCATACAACTGAGGGATTTTATAACTATTTTTGTATCTTTCTCTTTAATATACAATAATTATTTATGATCTTGTTTTGTCCAGCACTTTGAGTTGCCTCGTGTATGCATTGTGCTTTACGAACAAACTGGCATTACTAAAATCCAATAAAATCTCTAACTTCAGCATTAAAAAAGAAGCAAGTATATAATCTCTAGGTTTGTGTAAACCCTCAGTCGTACAGGGATTAGTCAATGCAAAGGAAGGTTTCTCACTCATCATCTGTACTTCTTAGCAAGTTTTCCCTGAGAATTCATTCCCTGAAGAAGTCCGCTGGTTTGAGGATGAAATGTCGGGAAAACTTGCTAAGAAGTACAGATGATGGGTGAGAAACCTTCCTTTGCATATACAGTATAATCTCTAGTTTGAAGGAAGCAAAAGACAGATATTCTGAGCCTACACTTTTGCTAGACAACAATCAGTAACTTAGATCCTTGAATAGATTTGAGTGTGTTTTGCCAAATTTGCAAAAAGCTAGCAAAGGTTGGCAGCAGGGATCGTTTGGGTTAAATACGGCAACAGGCGGTAAGCTTTTTGTTTTATAGAAACTGCAGAGAGAGGTGTGATTAGCATTCTCTCTCACAGTGCGACAGATTTATGAGGTTGGACTCACATGCCGGACATATGGGACCGAGCGGTTTTTGAACTCACACAGGTACACATGCACTCTGGAGGAAATGGGAGCTTGCAAGTCTGACTTTTATCTTTTTTTTATCAAGCAATGACTAGGCATGTAAGATTTTAATGATTAGATCCCTGCATTTTGTCTCGATGTATTGGAGACTTGCAGCTACACAAGTGCAGTGCAGTGGAATTTGGCTGAGTGCTTCTTATTTGAAATGATACGCACAGGCACCGCACATAGAGGCTTGGGGCAAAGAGTGGAAATTAGGCTAATAAGAAAAAGCCTTGACCTGGTCTGATCACTGAAGCAACATATTGGTTTCTTCTGTCTCCGTCTGCAGGCAAATAGAGGAGCTGTCTGACTCAGGACAATATGAGAAAAATGTAGAAAAATTGGATGCAATGTTTGATTTTCCCCTCTGATGTTGAATGGCAATTTATTTTGGGGAAGCGTAAATACTCATTCTTTCCATTGGACTCCTCTTGGAATAAAAATGTTCAAAGGGCAGAACAAAACATCAAATTAAATCATTCATCATCTGGATGTGACTCCACACTCCACAGAGCGTCCAGTGAAAAGTGTGTCTCCTCCTCTCACTCTGCAGAGGCCGCCGCTCACTTCATTTACTCATGTCTTTTCATTTCTCACAGGATCTTGGTGGATGCCACAATTTAAACTGAAGCCCTGTCCACGTGGAGCTGAGCTCAGGGATGTCATAAAAATGTGGTGTTTTCCACAAGTGAGTCACTTTTATAAAGAGATTCCCCAGCGTTACATATGGTCTACATTATTTACTTCAGCGTACATAATGTTTATTGCACTCTCATGGATCCTCCGGTGCTCTCTGAGCCACAGGTGAACTGAAGAAAACACATTTGCCAAGGTTTGTCCATAAAGTCTCTGTGTTTACATTTGTTATAAATCTCTTCTCCTGGGAGATAGTGTATCTTTCTGCCCTCCTGTTTTAAGTAATATTTATTTATATATATAGCACATTTTACAGACCAAGCTCTCTACAAAGTTCAAAGCACACACAGTGATGACAGAAGCACGGTGGCTGAGTGGATAGCACTCTCGCCTCTCAGCAAGAAGGTCCTGGGTTCGAATCCCGGTCGGACCAAGGCCTTTCTGAGTGGAGTTTGCATGTTCTCCCCGTGTCTGCGTAGGTTTCCCCCGGGTACTCCGGTTTCCCCTACCACTAAAAATATGTACAATAGGTCTGGCATGCGCCTCCTGTACTGGCGACCCCGCTCCCATCTCTGTGTGGAGTGAGAGGACAAGTGCCCAAAAAAAAAACAACAATTGTAAACCGCTTTGTGACTCTAGTCTGTGAAAGGCGGTATATAAATAAAACTTACTTACTTACTTACAGAAGCGAGACGCCAAACAAACTGGCATCAAAGCTCGCAACGAACACCATCCATTCACTCACTATTGCACATGTTTTAGTGGTAGGGAAAACCGCAGCACCCGTAGGAAACCAAAGTAGACATGAAGAGAACATGCAAACTCCACTCAGAAAGGCCTAGAGGTGCAATCAAAGCCAGGACCTTCAGATGGTGGTTATAAGGTGAAAGCCCCCTCATTATCTGTCTTGCTGAGATTCCTAACACATTTCTGATTTGACCTGTCCATAACCTGAGTGCTTGGTACTAAGGAGAGTAACATGTCAATGTCTAGTGGAGTTAAAAAAACAATACAAGCAAAAAACCTTTATCTTTGAGTTGTACAGTTTTAAATGTATTTTTCCCGGGACTTCTGTGTTCATGTGATTTAAAAAATTATGTTTTACAAATATATATATACATACTATGATACATACACGGTGTTAGTGAGCCATGTGCCACGTTTTTGAAACATTAACCACTGATTTTATCTCTTGGAGAGCGAGCTTGGAGAAACATGACATCCACTCTTACATCTTTGTGGTCCAAAATAACTCACAACTTCCCTGCAAACTGCAGATGATAAAAGAGAAACCTTTGGAGTGTGAATCGATGAGCAAGATGAGTGTGAAAACGGGGAGAGGCTTAGCTGCTATATCCAAGTGAGCCGCTTCTAAGCAGAGATGAGTTTTGAGAAAACCTGAAGCACTAAATGCAGAAAATAAAGTTGTTCAATGTCTGTTACAAACAAACTGCTTCTTAATCCCGGCTGATTCTATGGGAGCGCGAGCACGCCACTTGCAGAGGCCGACAGAAACACTGGACTTGAGAGGCAGTGTTCCGAAGCCGCAGCGCAGACTCTGGACCGGCCAGTGGAAAAGAGGATTAACCGGGAATTAAAGTCTGATTTCTGGACATGTTTACTCGGGTGTCAGGCTACAACACAAATCTGCTTCTGAAAGTTTCTGATATTGAAACGTGTGTGGCTCAGAGCCACAGCTGCACACAGGGACTTCCAACAGATATCTAGGATCAATTCTTCTTAATGTCAGGCTGTAGTAGTGCTGCCGTTTCAACAGTAAATCAGACTGATGATCCGAATCAGACAAAGCTTACGGCAGGACTGCACAATACATTTAACACTGTAATAAAAGTGGTTACTTATAACTCCATCAGGGAATAGCCAAGAAATTAATGCTTACTGTAAATATCAGCTTTTTAAGATAACACATAAAGCAACCACAGCTGCCAAAAACACCTCATTTCTATAAACATTTATTTTCATA
The DNA here is from genome assembly GCA_964034765.1 of Knipowitschia caucasica. Classification (NCBI taxonomy): domain Eukaryota; kingdom Metazoa; phylum Chordata; class Actinopteri; order Gobiiformes; family Gobiidae; genus Knipowitschia; species Knipowitschia caucasica. The sequence continues at coordinate 21,209,087 of OZ035835.1, forward strand.
GTGGACCCTGGAGGTCGTTCAATAAAGATGTGATAAATATAATCTAAAGAAGAGATTTTTTTGTATTGTTGGTTTATAATTGAGTGAGGGTGTTTGGTTCTTTTGAGTCTCCCTGTGTATTTAAACCCAGTGCTCCTCTCCTCTTGTTGCCTCTCTCCTTTTTCCCCCGTTACTGGATCTTGGATTTCTTTCATTACCAGGATTTTGTTATTTTTTAGTTTTGTTTTAATATATCTTGTGTTTTTGCAGGCCTAGATTCAAGTTCTCCCTTGATTCTGCATTCATGGTAATGAGTTTGACTTGTATCAGAACAATACAATATTTTATAGGGTCTAATCCATGGTAGCTGAGTTTTATTTATTCATTTATTTACCTATCTGGTTTCTCGACCACCTGAAACATGCATAGGGAAAATCCTCCTACTCCAGTAGTCCAAACCAAGCACAGAACCAACAACTATGGGTTTCACTGTGAAAACCAATAGCCCTGATTGGTTCTCTGCCCCGGTGGCATTGCAAGATATAAGAAATGCAAGGTCGAATAACCTATGGGAACAATAAACTATTCCTTACCTTAATGAAACAATGTTTTTAAAGAAATCACTGTGGTATCTGAAATAATTATGTTTTCATGTATCAAAATATACTAGGAAATATCAGTGCATGTGAAGTATTGTGGCGATGGCGTGAACTTAAGTACCCCAGGATTAGTTAGAGGAAGTGAGCTTTCTGAGGTAGCACTCCCACGTGGCTCCGGAGCGACACACAGATGATGATCAAAGAGCTGGGGGCCTTTCACAGAGCTGTCTGACGGAGCGGGAGAACGCCATCACCAGCCTGTGTTTACTCCACACTGATGAGGCTGTTTAACAAATCACTGCTATTCCACACTTCATTATATGCAACAGGGCCTGGATCAGTGCGAAGGCTTCCACTCCAGCTGAGAACCGTGGCACTTTTAAGCAATGATACGGAGGACGCCTGCTGAAATCAGTCCAAATGCGAAACATGGGAGTCTGTTTGACACTGAAAGTTGTATTAATAATGCATTGATTTATAGCAGTTTTTTGGACACTCAAAAAAGCTTCACATGGCATTATACTTTCACTCCATACAAAGTGGTGATAAACTATTGTAGCCACAGCTGCCCTGGGCCAACCAGTCTGTACCATGGGTCGGTCTAACCAACCCCAGCCATTCACTCACACCAGACTCATTCTGGGCAATGTGGGTGAAGTGTCTTGCTTAAGGGACAAAAGACAGATTTGGCACTTCCAATCACAGTACTCACCAAGCCCTGCCCTGCTGAGCTTCAGAGGTCCGACGGGATCTGGCTTTCACATGCGGGTGGCACCACACAATGTTATATTTTTAGGTTTTAATTTATATTACAGGAAATTTAGAGGTGCTATACTTATTGATTCAGGTGCTAAAAGTAAAATGGCGTGTGCAATGTTCAAGTTCTATAGGACAATTCAGTTTGCTCAAATGTAAGGGGTGCTCTATACTTTTTTACTTATATGTACATTATGCAACGTTTAAGTTTATTGCTTTATAGAAACAAACTGTAATCAGAGAGTTCTCCAAGACTTCAATCTTTTAAGCAGTAGAATTTGTATCAATGTACAGTAATTGCCTTTGATTAAAAGCAATTACATCTACAAGCAGGTGGCAAACCTCTTTGTAAAACATATCAAGTGAAGCCGTAATTGACTTGATGTGAGTCAACTCTGACTTCTCAACATAAATATTCAGACAGAAATTGTGATCTCATTTACAGCTCCGTAGAATGTTGTCCTCAAATCAAACGAGCAACTGCTTGATATTCACTCAACTTTAAGTGCGTAATAACTTTAATTTTTCTCCTTTAACGTTTGCCAGTTGGGGTGGCTTGGGAGAGTTGTTCCAAGCCCAACCCAAAAAGGAGGAGACCCAGAGGAAGACCCGGGACATGTTGGAAGAACTATGTCTCTCAGCTGGCCAAGGAACACTTTGGGTTTATCCGTTGCCGGTAAAGCGGAAACAAATGGATGGACTCACAAAATGTGTGAGTGTTTTTCCGCTTCTTTGCACCTTTGTGATTCAATACATTATTCAATAACACCATCTCAATAACTCAGTGGACGTGCTACCCTCTTTGAAACCAAAACAAAGCTAAGTGATGAATTTAGTGAAAGGGAAACACAACAGCGGCATGGCCACTGAGAGCTTTTAATGGTTCACCTACACATCTCCCCAAAGTCCAAAGGAGAACAAAAAATAAAAGCTTCTGGGGCCTGATAAATTTGTTGTGTTCGCTTGCCAACATCCCCCCTGCTCCCACCTCTCTTGTTTGTCTGTGTTCATGTCGCCGGCGTTTTGTAAAGTGCAAATGCAACACCTTGGTGAAGAGGTGAAGGCAAACTCATTATGAAGGTGCGTCCCGTGGACACAGGCGCCCTTGTGTCTGTGTCACAACAGCACTTTAATGGGCTCTATAGCCATCTGGAGCGAGCGCAGCATGAGTCCGAGCGGCCGACCCACAAGAGCACACTACCAGAAGTACAGCACTATCTATGTTCAGTGCAGCCTGCAGTTGTACAGAGTGAATGAAGTGAAGAAAATCACAGTGCTAGATGGAATTCTCTCACCTCGGTGCTGATGACACATAGAATATGGCTACAATTAATTGGCAAAATTGCTTTTTGATTTTGTCGTATGCTTTTTATGATAATAGTGTAACATGTATAAAGTGAACCGCTGTGATTCTAGGATTCTACAGGAGGAAGGGAGGCTTAATAATTTTAGACCACACAGACATTTCTGAAACACAAATGTACCTTGTAAAAAAAAACGTTTACCCCTATGTAATGTTTATCAGTCCCTTTGGATTAATCAAAAAGATAAAGTTCAGAGCTGAGAAAAAAATAGTTTTCATCTACCCGGGGAGTTTGATTATACTGCTGTTGAATGTGCATGATATCGTAGCTATTCAGCTGTTTTCGATGAAGGCCAAGGTGGATGAACGGAGATGGTAGGGCGTCGTCCTTCTTTGGATCCAGCGACAAGACGTTGCAAACTCCGTGACACCAGCCAAGCACCAAACAGTCCTCAGGTCTTAAAAAACAACCTGCATAAGCAGGATAACATTCATATAATTCTCTCATAGTCAATATTCATATAGATGAGTTTTATCTAATCTCCAACTACTGATCACATACTGAAGCTTGTAGGATTTAGGAGTGTGCAGCATTCACATAAAACATTAACATTGTAATGTAAAACCCTTCTTATAATCATGTTTCTGTAAATAGTTCTTATCTGTATATGGTTTCACATTTTCTCCGATAGGTTTTTAGAGAAATAATCACAATATCATGTCAAAAGAAAATGCAGTGTCATGAACTAGCTTAGCATAAACTAGCTTAGCATAAACTAGCTTAGCATAGCAACAGACTCACCGGAGATCAAGAACACGCAAACTCGAAAAAATCGTTGTCTCCAGTACCTCTTGCTGTTATTATCAACTGTAAGAACCCAAAAGAAGTTGTTAATCACACATTTTAGAAGCATTTTAAACACTTTTGCACATCGTTTTTTCTTACATACGATGTCCAACGTCTCACAAGATGGCGGAGCATTCACACTAAAAACAATAGCGCCCTCTAATGGACAGATGCGGAAACACTCCGTTAAGCGAACATTTAAAAGGGCACTAACATTATTAAAAACTATTTTTTTTCTGATAAAACACGTTGAAAACATGTATTTCCCACCTTTGCAATGTGTTTTCGTGTTATAGATAAGTAATAAATCAGTAAAATAACTTTAATATCAACGCCTCTGATTGGCCAGAAAAAGGGTCGCAGCTCCTGCTTTACTGTTTATGGCATTGCTCCTGCTGCAGCTTTGACACAAATAAACATTAAAATGGGTGTTTAGTTTAAAGCAAGGAAGGTGAGTGCTGCAAATGGGTGTATTTTGTAAGGCCCCGGCATGCAGCAATGAAAGTTACCAAAAAAAGAGTGTAAACAGCAGTCCCTGCGATTTTTGACTTATTCAGAGAAGCCGACGGTCCAAACAAACTGAGAGAAGACGCCAGCGCCAGTTCCATGAAATTAGTTCTATCAAGCTCCAACTGAAACCAAGTATACGAGTTTAATTTTTACAGTCTATGGTTTCAACCCAGTATTCAGCAGAAAACACAACTGTCATTGAACCATGAATCCATGTTTCACTCTAACTACGTTTAGTAAAAGTTATAGATATGACACATACCATCATGTTTTAGACTTTAGAACCACAGACACACGTTTAGTATAAGACTTTAGAACCACAGACACATGTTCAGTATAAGACCATAACGCAGGGGTGCTCAATACGTCGATCGCGATCTACCAGTCGATCGCAAAGGTAGTATTGGTAGATCGCATTAAATAAATAAAAAATTACACATTCTAAACTAATATATACAAAAAACTCCGGGCAAAGTGGAGATTTTTGAAAACTCCGTTAATGCATTTGTGTGTAGACAGAGATAACCAGAGTTTTGCGTTCTCGCACGCCACAGTACCCCCCTAAATTCCTCTGATCACTGAAGCATGGATCATACTACCTTAAAAACTGTTCGCTGTGAGATGCTCGCAGCAGCGAACATCCTCCACATCAGAGAGCAGCAAAGTGATCGCGGGGACTCAAGCTCGAAAACAACCAAACCAGGACTAAACCAGGACTAAACCAGGACTAAACCAGGGCTGAGGACGGGGTCAGTGCTTGTAAACATACGTCTTTACTCTGAGTGTCTTCTATGACTGTAAAAGTGCCGTTACCGGCGTCTGCATCAAAGCTCCGCCCACTTCTGTGTTTTTCCCCAACGCAGGACAGGACGTAAGAGACGCACATGTTTGGAACGTTACGAATGTGATTGATAACGCAGATGTGTGGATGCAAATTATTTTATGATTGGAGGAGGGGAAATATTTGGATTTAAAAAAAACAGGCATGGCACATGGACATGGCACCACAGTCAAATGACATCTGTGTTTTACTCAGTAATGTTTTACTGACACTTAGGTGACTGCACATGCGCAAACAACCGCGCTCAGTGCAGGAAAGCTAAACCACGACAAACTTGTCAGCGAGTTACCACCAATTTTCCGGACTATGCCTCCATGGCCAATTCAATTCAGTGCAAGTCATAAGAGTAAACTCGGGTAATGACAAAAAATGTACATAGGTAATTGTGTTGTGTTTTGCTATATTGGCTCATGCGGTTTTGCATGTACATAAACATACATTGTAGATATAAAGAATATTTTTTGAAATAAATATATGATTTGCATTTTTGTAGGAGGTAGATCATTTTGACTTGATCCTTTTATAAGTAGCTCGCATGCTGAAAAAGTGTGAGCACCCCTGATCTAGGTGTTCAAGCCAATCACGCGCCAGTCTGGGGGTTTAGGGCGGGATATCCGGGTTTGACGAAAGCAAGAAGTGCCGGGCCGAAGCAAAACAAACATGGCTACGCAGGAGGACGGACGCGCAGCTGACGCTATCAAGTCAGTTTTAGTAGAATCTCCAATTTCTTTTTGAAAAATGAACAGCGAGAGGCGCTTTGTGCACGCCGATGACGACATAATGTTACCGGGATTGGTTTATGTCAAACCTTGGTAGGCGGGCACACAGCGTCACTTCGCCCAATTAGCTTGAAGTATTCTGCTGCTTATCCCTCCTTTCCCCGAAAGGATTCTCCTGCAGAAATCCCAGGTTGATATTGTGGAGAACGCATTAGAATTTTACACAATCATCAATCTGGCTCTTGCCAGGTTATAGATCCATGACTCCAGCCCGTGGAAAAAGCCCTAATGTCCGCAAATGTTCATTTCTTGCAGATTGCTCCTCATCTGAACCGAGTCAGAGTCCTCAAAATTAGAATTACTGTCATAACAAGTACGCAAGGGCTCATAAATATAAACCCCTGACTTGTATTGTCCATCACTGAATAACAAATATCTGTTTAAAACCTCCGTATACGTCACTTCCGGTCTCGGCAATTTTTCCGCGAATATCTTTCTGCATGATAATTATTGATAGAAACCGCTAAGGGTGAAACTATCTGTCAAAAAATGACCACAATATACCAACAAAATAAGATTAGGTCCCATTTAAAGGAACAGTATCACAAAATAACATGTGGGTTACAATAGCAACTGTGATGCTCCTGTGTTTGCCTGAAATAAGTAAATAAATAATAACACATGAAAAAATAGTAACGATTAGAGAAAGTTCACCAGATCTTTAATAGCAATACTGTGCATTTTAAAATCCATATAGCCCCATGAGTTTTAAAATGAGTTTAATATAACACTATATATGTATCAACATCCATCTGGTTTCTCTCTCTCCAGTGGCTGTGGTGAACTGCATCTCATTTGCATGGACCGGTTCTGAGAGTCCACTGAGACCTGCTGCAGTGCCTTGCATCGAATCACTCTGGTTTAGCTTTTATATTGTTTCCAGAAGCTTTGTTTACAACACAAGGCTGTTTCTACCATGTGGTTCAATCAAAGCACGTACACAGGGCTTTAATACAAGTGTTAGTTGTCACAGTGAGATAAGACTTTTCTGTTCCACGTTTATAGACTTCCACAACATTTACTGGGTTTCCACTGAGCTCTGTTATGTGGCTGCTCTTTCTACTGTTGGTTTTAAATTTACTGGACTCTCTTTGTATGAAATGGAACTGGCTGAAGGAAACAACTTCTTGTCAAACTGGGAATATAAAATAAAAAATAGCCAAGTATATGGTGTAATGTGAGTGTGTCTCCCTTTGGATCCAAACAAAGCACTGGACAAATTACTTTGTATTCAATATTTGGACATGCAGGTGGAACTCATTCAAAAGTCCATTTCCTTCTGTAATACAACCATGGATCTAATATCTGGATAGGGTATTACTAGTTTATAGCTGTCCCACCCATGGGATGGGTACAGGGGGCGACCGTGGTAGCTTGGCCTTAGTTCTCTGTTCTCTCAGCTCAATTATCATTTTCCTGCATGTAACGTCCATGGTTCGTTACATGGTCCCTGTGTTTGTGGGGATTTTAGTGTCCCTTGTCATCCTGAACTTTTTTATTCTTAAATCAGTTTTCTTTAATTTCTCACTTAAATGCAAAAAATAACTCTGCTAGTTGTTTTACCGCTCTGGTTCCGCTCTGATCAGCAGCCGAGCCCATTTGTGCAAGTGCATGAGAGCCACACATGCGTATTTGGCGCAATACATCATGGGAGCTCGTCCACTGCGCAGAACCGGGAGGAACCACTCGATTCAAGCGATTATTACCTCGTATTTTTTTGCAGTGTAGTAAGAATAACTTGAAAGAAAACTGAAGAAAAAAACAAATATTTGTTAGTTTTGTATATAGCCAAGAAACACATGGTTAATAAACATACAACATATTCAGCTACATGTTTTGGTTGCGTCACCCACTTCCTCTCAGTCCCTGCACCAGTTCTTAACAGTGATAATGCACCTCCTCTCCGCTGCATACGTGATCAAACAGGCTGCGAGTATCAGGAGTACAGTCTCATGATGGCTGTGGCGGCATGCCCAATTCTGACTTTCTCTTTTCATTTGACTGGCTTTGATCTTCTTGGTCTATTTCCATCCAAAAGCCAATTACATCAAGGTTAGACTCACTGTGGAATTACCTGACAAGTTAGTTTCTCCTGATTGTACGCCTTAATTAGGACAATAAATTATGCTAAATAGGGCTATATGATAAAGCATTGGCAGAGGCCTTTTCAATGGCTAATTTCGGTCATAACCCCGATTCCAGTGGGCAGACTGAAGGTTATAACTTTGCTTTAATTACTACAATAAAAGCGCTGAAGGACTAAAGTATCTTAATAAACTGAACTTAGAATGGACTTTCTAACACTGTGATAGAACTGAAAGAATAGAGCAAGAGGTTTTAAAATGGGCTCCTCTTAAAGCTGGGGTACCTAACTTTTTAATGCATGTTGTTTGTCCCAACACAGAGAGTCATTTAGAAGTTAAATGTTGCAAACAAATCAGTCTACAACATAAAGTCTTTATCTTCAGTCTTAGAAAACGTGTAATCTTAAGCATAATTGTGAGAAAGAGCTCTGTGAGTCACTATTGGACGCATTGGGCTGAGAGCTGATTGGCTCTGTGAGGAAAGCCTTCTCTTTTTCACTCCATGCATGTGGAAACTGTTTTTTATAGACTTGGATTATAGTACATAGTGCATATATGAGTTGAATGTGAATACCTCAACTTTAAATGTTTTCATAATGTTACAAAAAGTTGTTGCACTTGGATGCCTGGCTCTCCACGGATCAGATGGAGTCAATAGTTTCTGATTACGTGCTGTATTACTTTTCTATTGTTGTTGTGTTTTTATTTTATTTTTTAACACATTTCATAATGCCCCATATTGTCTGGTCTTGTGTTGAATGAGTTGGATAGATTTTTTGTTGTCAAAACTCTTGTTTATTTAGACATTATGTTCCCAGCTGGATTCGTCTGCATATCTGGCAACCTGAGTCAGGGAGAGAGGTAAAGGTTGCAGTACCAATTTTGGCCAGATTTATACATACTGCTCCTTTAACTGTAACCTAAACCTGGCATAAGTGCTGAAGATTGGTGTTTACATGGGTTAACTAGAATATAACATGTATCTATGATCTCTGGCTCAGAAATGCTTCTCTGGGAAAAGACTGATTTGAATGTTTATCCCGTCACACTTAAAGACTTGTTTGTTGAGATCCATTTGGGATCTGACAATGTTTAAAACAAGGTTGAAAACAGTTCTGTTTAGCTGTGCATACAATTTTTAAATGTTATATTTTTTTATTATTCTTTATTATTTGTACTGTTATTATTTATGATTTTGATGCTATCTTGTTTTGTTCAGCACTTTGGGTTGCCTTGTGTATGAATTGTGCTGGATACAAATAAACTTGCATTGCCTTGCCTTGCCTTATATATATTTATCACCAGAGCAAAATGCTGTTTTAGTTGTCTGCCTTCTGCCTCCCTTGTGTTCAGTCCATAAGCACCACTGTCAGTCACATCCTCTGTCTATACGTGCAGACTGTTTTGACAGGCAAATTGGATACGGATGTTGAGGATTTGTTGAGCTTGTTTGGAGAAACATTTGTTGTTTGACAGAACAGAGGCAATACTATATTAAATTTGACATGAGAATTTTGTAAAATAATTTGCTTTAGGCTGTGAGTGGTAAAACAGCGTGGGCCGCCAGATTTCACAATAAACACTGACAAAACTATGTATCTGTTTGTGACTCTATATTTGTGAGCAGAAAGTTTCCAAGTTCTTCAAAGCGTATTTGCGTCATATGTTTGCTGCATATTTTACAGTTATATTTGTTTTCAATTCCATAACTATATTCCAATAGTAGAAATGGAATAGTAACGTAGTCTTATTGATATCAAATAAACCCCTATAATGCTGTTTATGTGATATTTTATTCAACAGGGACCTGTGTTTTTTGACCCCTGTTTAAATGCCATGTCGACCAGGGTCAAAAGTGGGACATTTCTTGCTAATGTAGGAGAGTGTAAGGATAGTGGCGATGATCCAACGCATTTGCACATTTGACATTCATCGACATTTATGGACTTCCGTGGACATATGCCTTTTATAAACCATTGGCTCTATGTGTTTTTCATCATTGCTTTTCTTCATTTTGAACTGTTGGATTCTCTGATCTGTGTCGACAGCTTTGTAAAGTCTTCCAAGATAACTACTGTTGTGATTAGGGCCTATGCCAAACTAAATTTAATTGAAATGAATTGAAAGAACAGCGTAGGGTTTGGGCCCATGTTGCTTTTTACCTTTTGAAAGTTAGAAGCTCGTCAAAATAAAATCAGTCTCCCAAAGCCACAGCTCAGTAACCCTTCACTCCAGAGAATCACATTATTATGGACTACGGACTACGACTAAGACATTTTTTCACATAGACAACTTTATGAAGTGACTTGTGAGTAGATGTATCTTATCATCAGTATTTCAGTGATGGTGGTAAATGAAGTTTGTGAGTGGTTAGAGATCATTTTGTTCATGTTTATACAGTTTTCTGAAGCAGCGCCCCCTACAGCACACTCATAGGTCGAACAGTACAATTTATGAGGCACTTCAAATTTCAGCCCAACACTATAACGTGAACTGTAACCGGTAAATGGAGTTGAGCAGTAAATAATTCCAAACATCTAAATCATTCACTGTTGACTTTTGTAGCAAATTTGTTCCAAAATGTTTTCTGCTGAACTAGAGCCGCATGAACCGATCAAAACAATGGGGTGAATTTCACGGAAAATAAACGAAAGCAACTACACATCACTGGAAAAATATCTGAAATGCTTACACTTTGCCCTTTACCAAGTACTTTTTGAAAAGCCAGATCTAGTTTAATGCCATTCAAATAAAGTTTCACACCACCTTGGGCAAATCCTTTCAAAATTCAACCAAATAACATGTTAAAGAGAGAGAGAGAGCTAGTATACAACTTTTTGAAAAATGCTCAATACTGAGATCTGTTTTTGCAAATGAACTATTGTTACTACATCATGCACTTATGACCAGGTCAATCTGGAGAGACTGGAGATCTCCGGGGCCAAGACACTGGTGGTGGCAACAGGGCAAGGTGGATGTGAGCGTGCAATGAAACCCAGAGGCGGAGGTGGTTGCGGCTTGAAAGCCTGTTTTCGGTGTGCGGTGTTCAGCTTTTAAGTGCTGGCTTGATTGGAAGGCTGACAGGGAGTTGACAAAGCTGATGTGATAGGCTGAGGAAGGAAAGGGCCAACCTGAGGTATGTGGGTAGTCTACCGGTCTGAACTTCCACTATATTATATCTGAGCCTGGTGCTAAACAAGTGCTACTCACATTTTATACTCGAGTTTGGGGCGTGTTGGACCATACAGCGCAGATTTAACGAGGGGGGAGCTCCGGTTTGAGTTGAGACCAGGAGGAAGACCCAGGACATGGGGGGAAGTCTGGGCATCTGTACTCAAACTGCTGCCTCCATGAACCGGCAACGGATAAAGTGGAAAAAATGAATGAATGATTGAACAATAATCATAAATAAATCGCTAACATATTTTTGTTGTTGTAGTTATCCCAGCTCCAAACTACATACTTGTTTGCTCTCATAACATTTTGAAATTTCAATCTGAAAACCGCCCTGACAATATAGTACGAAGATGTTAAAGCCATTGCTCACATAATGTCCTGTTTTATGTGGCTGGTGGAGTCACTGTCTTCTCTGACACACTTCATTAGCTATAGCTCGTCTCTGCCCCGGAGGTCAGGGAGCCAGCGGTGTGAACGGTAATAAAACACCAAACTCACCCTGGGCTGCGTCATGTCATCACAACGCAGAAACACAGGGCATAAACAGCACATCCTATTACACTTGATCTCGCCGTGTGAACTTCCAATGAGTGGAACACAGAGAGCACTGAGCAACGTGGCCCCAGCAAAAAAAACACAACAATGCTCTACTCCCTATAAGCCTTGGAATGAGAAACACAAGTATGTTTTGTTCTAAGGTTTGTGAACTCTACTTTCACTTCCATTTGCAAGCAGCGATAAAGATTAGTTGTTGGCACCTGTAGCTTGAAATTGTAATTAGATATTTGACAGTTTCTCTTTGACAGCCTCCATTCGTCACAAGAAGCAAATTAATAAATCAAATTATAATCTTTCTATTATAGACAAAGGTTGATAGGCTGACAGTTTTGACATCAAAGACATCAAAAGAGTGAGTATGTTTTGTTGTAGCTGAGCCAAATCCACAAATATTTGAACTCTATATTTGTAACACGGTGACAAAAAAACACTTCAATGTAAGAAAAATTTGTGAAATGGTCATAAATCAGATAGATGTTTTTTTTTAATAAATCCAAACAACTTATCCAGAGTGAATGGTACTGTTTAATTTACTTACATTGACAATTTATGTGTGGCTATATGCAATCGCTAACAGACCAAGATTCACTCATCTCTCCTCTACAGTGATGTTCTAATAACATATTTTTTATTATAATATTTTAACTAACATTACTGTCTCTGTCTATCTTATTTTGTATTGTTTGAAGTGACTACTGAAGGGACTACTGTTGGAAACTATCTGTATGGCTAATACTAACACATTTGTCCCAATTTCAAATAAACTAATAATAATAATGCTTGAAAATGTAGTGATAAAGAGTAAAAATCTGCAATGTTCAAGATCAGAAAACTCATAAAAACCCGTTCATATTTGTTTTTTGTTCTTTTTTTTCATATCGCCTGGTCCTAATTCAAGCTTCTCCCTCTTGTTGTGGCTTCTGTCTGAGTTATGAAAGAATAAAATGATCCAATATAGAACTGAAGCCACCATCAAAACAGCCGCAGCACAAAGTGAAGATAGAGCGCGCGCAAAAATGTAGCATATAATCAGCCGGAGAAGTGCATAATTATATTTCCGTTGAATCTCCTCAGCAGCTGTCGATCATCACGAGGAGGACTGCAAAGTAGTTGTGCCTGTAAGTGCGCCTTCAATCAATCTGCTAAAAAGTTTCAGCCCTATTAGACACTATTTTCTTAAAGATCATCAAACTATTATTCAGATATATTTGCCGACATTTTCAAGCTATTGTAGTCGTAAGCAGTGGAAGTCTGAGAAGGCAGTCACGTACAGTCAGTCTAAAAAAACCCTCACACCAAGTCCTGGATCTACAGCCTGTTGAAATTGATATAGAAGCAATTCTGGCTAGCAACATAGCAGCTATTTATATTGCGTATTTTGTGTGCTCTTACTACTGTCCTGTACGTGTGCTGCAACATCCAAATGTACCCACTATGGGCAATTAAAGATTCTCTTATCTATTCTTCATTAATCTATTACTGTGCGTTTGAATGTGGGTTTGTTGTTTTGTATGCGAGACACAGCGTTCACATTGACGGTATATACTGTAGATGGACTATGCTAATCCTCGAAGTGAAGCCCAATGGGAAAGTGCTCATGGACAAAGTTGTGCTTCAATTCGCTCTGGTTCAGATTGACTTGTTTTGAAAAGTAAACTCCTCTGGCTCAATAACCGCTTGTGTCACACTCACCATTTTGGGCTTAAGGATCTGTGGTTTAGCTCTCTCTGTGATCCCGGGGTTTTACTTTGAGTATTGTCTTTGATATTGTCGGACCAGATATGAGCCGCCAGAATTGACTAATCAGTTGCCTTCATTTGCAGGGGAAGCTCCGGCTCACCTTAGCAACCATGTTAGCAACACTGTAAGCTTTTCCCCTGTTATGGCACAAAGCTTACCACCGCAGGAACAAATGCCCATATAAGGACAGTGAGAGAGTCTGATACTGACATTGAGCTTTACCTGTATAGAATTAAAAAAAAAAAATAAAGAAATAGTTTGAATCCTGTTTTTCCGTCATTTCTGCACGCCGTGTAATTCTGAAGAGACTTGGAAGGTCAGTATATAAGCACAAGGTTATTTACGTTACGCTGTTGTAAACATGTTATCTCTTGCTGTGAAGGAGTTGGCCAATAGCAACAAAGATGCCCTATATAATATGTAAAGGATGCCAAATTGCTTTGTTTTTGGAATGGCAAACCTGCAAATTTCTCAACCTCCTGTCAGCTTGGAGCAGATCTCAAGAGCACGAATAATCTCCTTCAAGAGTCCCCACCATCTGCGACTCGCCAGTGTTCCGAGCAGTTCAGTTGAAGGTTATGGCTCAGGTCCATGAAGGTTGCTTTATTGTCCAAGAAACAGTTATGGCATCGTTGATTGTTTATTTTAGAAAAACTGAAAGTGTTGCAGAATTAAACTTTCAAACCACATGAGGTTTAATGATCTAACTCTCAAAACAGTTGGGTTCTATCACTTGTTTTCACATGCATGCATGGTTGGCCACTGCTACATCTTTAGATCCGTCTTTCTCTGATCTAAATCTGTGACAAACGCTATTTAATTTGCATTTGTTTGAGCTACTGTGTCAAAATAATGTCCCATGTGGATCAATAGAATGTGTCTACGTCTCTCTGTATGTGCAGTATAGGCACATACAGTATAAACAAAGGAAAGTAAATGTTATCATGAAAATGTAATCGTTGCATACATACTAGTACATACTAGGCCCAAACCAATAGATATAAAAGAGGACATTTAATGACACTGAACTATAACAAAATACATACAGACATAACAGGAAATATCATACCCCAAGGAGAGATGGTTGGAGAGAGAGAGAGAACCCTGGAGGCTGTGAGGTTACTCCCAGGTTCCACTGGATTGGTCAGGGGGGTCAGCCAGGAGCAAGCCAGCCCCCATGGAGAGGGGACATGGACATCAGATAATGGGGAAAATCCATACCAAAAGTAAATATTGAAAACTACTGGACCAATGCCTGCTCAGTTAAAATGTATATATAATATTCACTGTGGTGCAGTGGTTAACGCTTGTGCTTCAAAGCAAGAAGGTCCTGGGTTTGCTTCCACCTCCAGGCCTTTCTGTGTGGAGTTTTCATGTTCTCCCTGTGTCTGCGTAGGTTTCTCATACCACTGAAATCAATTTCCACACCCCCTAACTCCCTCCGTCTCCCACCCACTCTCCTTGGGGCCAGGACTTCTGCAATCTCAGGGGGACTTTCCTAGTTAAATAAAGGTCAATAAAAGTCTGCATAAAGTGATCAATAGACTGAAAGATATGGTTATTTAACGATCCATTGGCTCATGCACTTGTGTGTTAGCTCTGAGCCACCCCGTATATCGTCCATAATCTTGATCCGTAAAGACACAGCCACACATGTCTGCACTCTTCTCGCCTGAACTTAGCGGACAGTAGCGTTTTTTGACAAGATCGCACTGGGGCCACTGTGAGCTGACAGGCCGCAGTCACTTTAAATCAACTGTTTCACTGTTTGATGAGGTGTCACGCCAAGCTGTTCTCCATCTATGAAGTCATTTTTTGGAGGTTATAATTCAACTTTAATGGTGGGAAAAGTTTGTATGATTAATTATAAGTCAAACGTGGCCTTTATTTGAAGACAATATGTCGCATTAGTGGAACAAATCCGAGCCTTCGCACAGCAATGCTCGAGTGCTGGCAATTGGAGATAGAGCTAATTAAGTAAGTTTCTGACAATTTCACTCCTCGGTTTATAGAAAAAAACAAAAAAAACAAGAGAAATGTGTCTTGTCTTGTGAGCTGTGGTGTTACATAGAAAATGAAAATAGGCAAAGTTTGTGGGCTCAGCTGGATTACCTCGCTTCCAACAGATATTCCTGTTTAAGTAATATTTTGTGGATAAATCAAGTCTTTATCTTATGAGAAAACATGTAATCCTTTAAAACACCTAGAGCTGGTACTGATGTGACGGAGGCCAAAAATACATTCATGTGATAAAACAAAACAGTGACCTGGATTTTTACGCAGTTTTAGTAAGTAAGTACGTTTTTATTTATATACCGCCTTTTCACTACAGATCTGAGTCTCAAAGCGGTTTTACAATTGTTAATTTTTGGGCATTTGTCTCTCACTCCACACAGAGATGGGAGCGGGGTCACCAGTACAGGAGGCGCATGCCAGAACTATTGGACATATTTTTAGTGGTAGGGGAAACCGGAGTACCCGGAGGAAACCTACGCAGACACGGGGAGAACATGCAAACTCCACTCACAAAGGCCCTGGTCCGACCGGGATTCGAACCCAGGACCTTCTTGCTGAGAGGCGAGAGTGCTATCCACTCAGCCACGGTGCCGCTCGTTTTGAGGTCAGGTGGAAGCTAGGTGCTCCAGCTTTAAAGTGCCATTCAGTAGAGAAGAGGTAATTAATTTCTACTACTTCCATATTATATTGCAGTTGTTTATTTTTATCCAAACACTCACAAAGCATGACGTGAATAAGCTCTGTATAATTGATGATCTGGAGAGCTGTGTATTTGAAAGATATTTTTCATCAAGGATCATGTCACTTATAACTGAAGTATCAACAAACCATATTTCAGAACTTTTTATTCTTAGAAGATCTACACTGCAAGGACGTTCACTGTCTCTTTATTATTGTTTTTACTAAACTCATCACATTTAACACACTATTTATCCATGTTAAGTTGCAGAGTTCACAGATACAGCAGTTTCAGACTTGGAGTGATTATGTTGGTGATGGAAAGTGAAGAACAAGAAGTTAATCAACATAAATTTGAAGTGCTTGTATCATTATGGAATTGAATTTTTGTTTCCAAACTTTAGACCACAACATTTGTCCTCATGCCATTATTTACAAATGCAGAAAAAGCTGTTTTGAACATAAGCCAATTTCCTCCTATGACTCTTGGCATTTGTTTTGACAGACTTACACGTACACACCGCACACGTCGTATGAAGCGGACGTTGTTTTTTTTATTTCAAAAAGTCTTGACCTCACAAACTCACAGAGACCATGAGAACATCTGATTTGTGTTGCTATTGTTCGTCACTCGCTGCGATTGCGGTGTGTACGGGCCATTAGCTTTGAGCTGTGTCTCTAACGTAGTTGCTAGGACAAGCTTCCCCCCACGAATGAAGGCTACTGATTGGTCAATCCTTATGCCTCATATCATTTGATGAGACAATATACAAAAAAAATAGAGCACACTAAACCAAGTATATACATGTATATTTGTTTTACCAAAATAGTGAAGTGACACAAATGGTTAATGCCCTAGAGGAGTCTGAGCAAAACTTCGTCCATGAGCCCTTTCCTTTTGGGGTGCGTTGTTCCAGGGGGTTAGCATTGTCCATTAATACACAGTCTATGTGACATTATCAATACTTCTAATGGGAAATATAACAACAGCTTGTGTATAAAAAAGCTAATACACAGTGTAATTAGTTATCCTGTTTTGCTTGTCCCCAGAAGCACTAAGTTAACTATATTTAACTCTATTGACTAAATGTGAGGCCAGGGCGGTGAAAGCATGTGGTGTGGCTGTTCTGTGATGACCATCCTAATTAGCCTCTACACTCCTTAATTAAATGGCCGCAGAGTTAAACACATGCACAAATGACAGAAGTGCCAGTTGGCCAATGTAAAAAACACTGGTGTATATACATATTTTTCTTTTATGCCCACTCATTATATCTCAACAGTGTCTTGTCAGAAACAGCGTTTGTGGGTTTGACATAAGCCGCAGTGCCGTACAAAGGCAATCCACCCTGCTCTGGGCTGGATTCCTGCATGATGACGGGTTTGCAGCAAAATCATTGTGTAATTCTCTGTTTGGCTACAATACTACATCTGTTGACGCTGTGTCAATATCTATGTTTAATGATAATATCTGTAACATGAGATAAACTGAATGCGTGACAATATCTGCACAATAAAAGCCTCGGAAATGGTAAGCTGACTAGTAAGAAGAGTTGACAACCTAAAGTTATTGTGAAGTTTGAGATATATTCTGGATGAAAGTGTGTGTATTTTTAAATGAAGTCACATTGAATTGTTATGAGGGATTTAGGGAATAAAGTGTGATTTATGTTCACTGCAGGTGTTTGGTGTTTGAACTTATTCCATAAAAAATAATGTTACATTGACTTGTCCTTGAGGACTTACATCAAATGGGGCTGGTCACCTAATAACACATACTGTTTTCAAAAAAAAAGTATAACTTTGACTTGTGTTAGAACTTCAAATGTTTGTGTATAAAACTGGACATGGATGGACATATTAATGATCTAAAATAATCCCAAAAGAACCTCCAGAGCAATAATATATATGCAATAAAAAACATTTGTATTTGTATGACCCAAAAAAATTACAATACAAACTTTGAGAAAGCAAAAAAAAAGAGAAAATATGTTTAAAAAAGTGGCTCCTTGAACCTTAAGTCTTGTGGTCTTACCAACAGGAGTCAGCCTTTAGTCGTGTACTTTACCTTGAGGCAGAGAACACATCTCCTATAGAGAGCACTCTTCCAGCGCAGACAGTTCAAAAGTTAAAACACAGAAACCCAAGGGAAACACTCAGAGTCAGATAGCCTTAAACCTGTTTCCATGTGGAGAATCCATCGATCCCACTTGATGCTGACTGTACACTTTCTGAAAGGAGTCAGAATGCAAGGACATACATGTGCAACAGCCTTCGCTATCACCGAGCGCTCCCTCAGGGCATGGCGTTATACTACACACTACATCACGCCCCGCACTGTACAAAAAAACAAGATCAAATAAAACAGATTTACACCCTCTTCCAGATTGCACCCGGCTAAGTAGTAAAAAGATTAGCCAGCAGTGGCAAAGTATCATCCCAGGAACGCCAATGCAGCACTGTGCTCTCCCTCCACCTGCCCTTGTAACACAGAGCTGTGCCAAAGTGCATCCAACGCCGCCTGCAGCCAAAAGTCCATGGTCATCTGAACACACACACGCAGACGTCAATATATATGTGCGGTACATAAGGAGCCTGTTTGTCATATATTCTCTGCGTCAGATGAAGCTTGAACGTGAAAAATAGAGATACGTTTTTGCAATGGTGTGGACTTTTTGGTTATTTTGACCTGGTTTTATTTTACAGGGTTAGGGTTTGTTATTTTATTTTTCTTTTTTTTATGTAGTTAGGGTTAGGATTAATCTTCGCCCTAATGTGTTTCACCTGTGTCTCCCTGTGTGTATTTATTCTCTGTGCCACTTGTTGTCCGTCCATTGTCTATACCACATTTGTTCCTGGCTTGTTTTCAGTCCTGCATTTTGGGTTCAATCCACCACATGACATGATGCTTGTAATATGGTTTCATTGTCTTTTTTGATATTTTTCGGCCAACCCAAACAAGGGGATGCGACAGTTCAGAAATTATGCAGCTAAAATATGATGTTCCTGAAAACGTGAAGGAACTGAAGGAACGTAACCACTGTTTTTAATGTACTGTGATTATTTAGGATTTTAATGTCCATATATGAATGTGTCGTTTCTTGTTTCTTATGAATGAACAGTGCTATACTAATAAACTTCCCCTGCCTTTATTGGGCTTTTAGTTTGTTGATTGGTTGGCTAGATGATTTATCTCTCAGTAATACAATTCATTTATCTTCTTGCCTATCCTGTTTTTTACCCAGAGCTATAATACACCCACTTATACCATCATGTATCCGGGGAAACGGAATTGAATAATCACTATTTATTTATGTTTTACATTCTACTCATTGTAATGAGTAGAATAATGGCTAATGTTAAAAAAAAAAATTACCTTGTGTAGATGAATGACCTGAGGACTGTTTTTAGATAGTGAGGAACAGAACAATAATAATAATAATAATAATAACAATACAATATTTCTATTCTATTATACAGTACATATTCCTTCTTTGTTTATTGATTTCTTCAGAATTGTTTACATGATTTATACAGATTCATGTCTGGTGTAACAAGAAACTGGTAACCATTTTGACTGGAATTACTGTATGTATAAAGCCAGTGAAAGACTTCTTCCAAATGAAATTAGGTAGATTTCAGTTCCAAGCTTATCTAATGGACTCAAAAATTGTTAATCCTGCACATTCCTTCACTCCCTGTTCCGTCATTGTCCTTCAACGTCTGTTTTTAGTTCTTATCATCAGTCCCTGTTTGGTTACTGTGTTGTTTACTCTGGATTTTATTTTGTGTTACATTTTATTGAATACATTTTTTGCAGTTCTGCGTTTTGGGTTCATTCCCCTTTGCCACCGTGACAAAACATGTATAAATAAAAAACAAGCAGTGTCTTTTCAACTCCTAGTATGTCCATTTGAAAATCCTGCCTCGTATTGTCAATTGTTATTCTTCTGCCAAATTAAAAAGCTCTGCCTAGCGCCTATGGGATTTTGGAGGAATCCTCACAAACACAATATGTATAAAACAGAGCGCCCTTTCTGCCAATTAGACAGTGACTTGTCAGGATGCGACTGATGTACGCCACTATAGGAGGTGTTCTTCTCTATAATTTGGAGACAAATGTGTTTTTATCCGCGTACACAAACAACTCGCAAGTCTTCATCCAAGTGGCTCGACGTGTTTTCATCTTAAGCTCAGTGTATCCCTCCCCACACGACGATCGCTGCTTCAGAGGTGCCCTGATCTTCTCTGTCTGTCTGCTTCACTCTGGAGACAGTGCATCAGGATTCAAGAGCAATTACAGCAGCCACACTACAGAAGCAGAAGATTTAAGAGGAGCACATTCACTCCCACTTCTCTTGGATTACAGTATTCAGTATTCAGTAGTCTCATTGTTTGGAACAACGATAGCGTATGACCTTTGTTTTTGGGAATTGAGGAAATACATATCAATTCTGCATTGTATGAAGGTAGATTTGCATCACAGTATTAGTTGATGTCCTTAGAGCGAAGAAGGAGTGGACTGATCGAGAACTGATATCACCTTTAGGTCCTGTCTGGACGGGGACGTTGCGGAGACGCTGCAAAGCAATTCACAAAAACAACTCCGCTCCGGCTTCAAAGTGCAAAGCGTCTTCACGGCGATGGAAAAAAATGTTGTTCTAGCACCCGGCCAGTAGTGGGCAGTGGAACTTTAAAACGTGACACCTTCCAGTATAACCACTTCCTCAACAACATCCTCCTCAGGCCACCGAAAAACCAGGAAAGAATGCACCAACATCATTCTGCATTTAAGAGCTGCTGCGTAAATGGAAACTGAAACTTCAACTTTTGTTTGGCCGAACGAAGGATTAGAATTCTCCTCCGTGTAGCTCTCGAAGCACACGCAGCATTAGTTGACCCGCAGCCATTGTTCTTTGCGTGTATTCTTGTCTGCTACACATGTGTAAGTGTGGGGAGGCGGTGAGGTCACAGAAGAAGATAGAACAAATGTAGTAACCCAAGAGCCAAGGAGTAACCCGGGTCTGTCTCCTGCTTGAGCTATTCGCTAGCCGTAGAGTAAAAGGAGTTGGGTTGCACTCACCGTAGTCCGTCTCATAGAAGATGATGAACTTCTGCCAGTAGAGCTCTGCCACCAGCGTGAGCAGCACCTCGTTGATCCGCACAGGAGGACGAGCCGCCAGGGTGTAGCTCTCTCCTTCTGGGCTGGGGCTGAAGGGGCAGGCTGTGCGGGGCGCGCCGTCACTGCTCCTCTGGATGAACAGGTGCGGGATGTGCATGGCGTCCGTCAGCGACTGCATCGCCAGAGCCGCCGCGCAGCCGGTGGACGTGACCAGCGCCAAGATCCCCTGGTTCATCAGCTCACAGGCTACAGGAGGAGAGAGGAGGAGATAGGAGGGCAGAGAAGGAGAGAGGGGGGTAAAGGATGATAGAATAGGGTAGAAGAGAGCAGAGGAGAGCAGAGAAGGAAAGAGAAGGAAAGAGGAGAGCAGAGGAGAACAGGGGAGGGAAGAGGAGGACAGAGGGGGGCAGAGAAGGGTTGAAACTCATTATTGAATCAGGCAAAAGGATCCAGTGCGAATAATGTGTTTAATGGTGAAAAGTGTAAAACAGCATGAGGAAGTGTGCTTTCATTTCATTTAGCGAGAGAAAAGGAGCTGGGAACCTGTCACGGCTGATTGGATGCAGTCTGCTAAAAAAGTTGCACGATTTACACAGAGTTAGATAAGGATCGAGAACAGCCATAACTGTTGCAATGTGACTTATATAAAGCAAATTGATGCACACACTTGGAAACAATTGGAAAGTACAAACTTCTAACTGCAGAATCTCTCCTATTGGTGCCCACTCACATGATTCACGTAATAGAAGTAACTGTAGGATAATAATAGTTTCTGTGTTCTTTCTGATTCAAATCTTGTACAGAATGTATCTGTGTTTCAAATTCTGACAATGTTCCAAATCAAAGACGCTTATCGCTCATCCAATACAACATATACATTAAGCCACTGGTAATGAGTTTGATTCTGGCTACACAGTGCTTTTCACAGACCAGAGCCAGATAGTGCCTTGCAATTGTGGGCATTTTTCCTCTCACTCCACACAGAGATGGGAGCGGGGTCGCCATACATGCTTGCCAAACCTATTCTACATGTTTTTGTGGTAGGGGAGACGAGAAAATCCGGAGAAAACCTACACAGACACAAGGAAAACACACAAACTCCACTCAGAAAGGCCTTTGTAACAACAGGGATTCAAATCGAGGACCTTCTTGCTGAGAAGCGATAGCTATCCACTCTGCCACCCCAAAACATTACTGTATTGGTGATCTGCAAATATTGATTGTATGTACGAATTCACTCTATCTTATACCCCATTTATAAGCCTTACATAGCTTATCCATTTTTCACAAGGGCCAAAAAAATTGTGAAAATACACTGATTTTACTATTTCTGACAGAATTTATTTTCTCCCCCATTCTTCCATATTGTCATCTCCAGTTTATGATGAACGCTGATGTACATTTGGCCTACTAAAGTCTGTGAAAGTTGTTAATCTGTTGCTGGCCTGTGAAATAGTGTGAAAAGCAGGAGGTGTGAATGACTGATGGTGTTATCTTGGAAAATATAGGTTTAACTAAAGCAAAGATGATTCAAAGGATATTCCTGCTACGATCCTAACCCTTTTGTTTGGATATTGAGCATGTTTGAAAGCTCCATGTTTGAGAGGGTTTAAATATTTTAGTTATTCTTTGTATTCAGGATTTGGGATTATGTCGGAGCGAGAGCTGATCACAGAGGATTGAGAGCTGGAGCGTAAATTGTTGTACAATGTTTGGAGAAGAAGTATTCAGTGGGGGGTAACTTCTAATCCCTATCTCGCAACAAAGGGAAGACAGCTGATTAAGGCAACACTCCTGCTAAATGTCAACACACTCAGAGGCACACAACAGTAGCTAAAGCACAAACGAGTATTGAAGGTACATGAGCAATGATACACACAACTTTGTACTAAAGTCAATTGAACTAAAAAGTACTATAATCAGAAAAATTGATGATTATGTTGTGAAATCTCAAACAGTCAACATAGA
The DNA here is from genome assembly GCA_964034765.1 of Knipowitschia caucasica. NCBI lineage: Eukaryota > Metazoa > Chordata > Actinopteri > Gobiiformes > Gobiidae > Knipowitschia > Knipowitschia caucasica. Next base: position 21,232,044 of record OZ035835.1, read on the forward strand.
TGGAAAGTTCTACTGCCATGGGACAGAGGACCATTCTCGTATGTCATAACACATGATTGGGTGATTGGTTGGGAAGGAAAGATCGCAGTTTATATTGGAACCTGACCCATAATTTGTACTGTGGACCCCTGTTATATCTGTATTACTGCTAAAAAATATAATCTGAAGAACTGCACGTCTTTGTTTTGTCCAAATTGTTATTACAGTATCTACATCATAAGCCTGAGCATGATTTAAATGTATGTGACATCTTCTGTTCTTATGCACATTGGCACAAATCATATAAAAAGCCTTGATCCTCTTGCTCGATATATGGAGGGACTCAAAGATAAACCACGTCCTCATTTCTCGACACTGAAGAAATCAACTCCCATGGACAGACAGTGACGGACAGGTGTGTCAATCCCAGAAATTAAACAAAGACAAGGAATATGCTTTTGTCCACTGTGGGTGAGTAGTGAAGCTTAACATTCCTAATTGAATAAGTAAGAGTGAAGTTGGTTGTTTCTCACAAAAAAATCCCAAAGGCAGGTAGAAAAGATGAGGCGACTTTCATTTTTGCTTGGTTTCCATTTAGAATGCATCACATATATTTATATTGCCAATTGAAGGGTGTGCTAGTTTATGTATATTTGTCCCATATTTGCTGATAAAATACAAATGCTCAAAAGGAAAATCTGCTCTCGCCCTCTCTCTGACGGTATGACATTGCCAGAGTCTGTGAACCGCCAATTGAAAAGCTTTTAGAATTAGGCAAAGATTCATGTTTATCTAAATCTCCGCAGCTTGTTTATTTACACATGTCTCTGTATTTACCCGCCCCTCAGGAAAGGTCACTCAATCTTGTGTTGCAAAATGCCAAAAACTGCTTAAAAGATGAAAATGCCATCTTGTGCATCATTACCAGATCTGAAGGCGATGTGAGAGGCTGTTTTGTTGGAGCACTGGAAAATATTTAATTTCCCCTGTCAGAGGCCAGTGTGGACTAAAGAATTCATTTTGGCTGTTAAAACACCTCGACAGGTAATCAGTAAGTAAAACGGTGATCACACAGAAGAGCATGTATCACATTTGAATGATTTGGATGTGAAATCAAACAGTTTAGCTCAGTATTGGGGTTCTTTGAGGTTATGCCTCACACAGAAAACACAGCAAACACAGCAGGTTGCTTCAGCGCTCGCTTTAGTTTAGTTACGTAGCTCCCTCCAATAAACAAAGTCAACCACACCACAGCTGTGTTATATACAAGGCTGCTGGTTCTATGCCACTGCATCTATAATGTATGTCAATGTAAAACTGCAGGACATACAGTGAATGTGATTAGAGGAGGGGGCATTGACAGAGACTCCGGAGTCTGACACCGGAGCCTGGGAGGCTGTCGCCAGGAGTGGCGAGGGCTGTCATCGCACATCGCTGTAAATAGTCTTTATTTGAAAGGGAACAAAAAGAGAGACTTTGAGGTCAAAGACAGAGATGTTTCCATCTGAAGTAATATACTATAACGAAAATAATATACAACAACATGCAAACAAATTATAGCAACAGAAATTTAAAACGCACACACACACAGAAACACACACACGCATGCACACACACACATACACACAGACACACACACACGGCTTGTGTAGGGCTGCATGATTAATCAGTCAAATCATATTTTTTGAAGTCCCAAATTGCAAGACCTGCAATTATTGAAGTTCTTTGAAAACAAAAGGGTATAAAACATCACTTGACTTTGGGAACATTTCTTTTGATTTGACGATTTTGTCAAATGAATAAATGGTTTTATTTGACTTGTCAGGCAGAAACATTATTTTCAAAATGTGTCGCACAACACATTTCTGACAATATACATTTTATGAGCATATATTAATCCTGCTTCATATAAAATCTGCTTCATTGAAGCGTACACAACATTGTAGTATTTTATTTGTACTAGACGTGTGTGGGTATCGTGTGCTAGGGAATCGATACATATACTGTATACTGTACAGATGTTATTTTTACTGAAATTTACACAATGACACTTTATTTTTTTAAACGTACAGAATACTGACAATGTTGGTCAGAAATAGATCTATTTTCCCTTTTCACACTAAAAACATGAGCCGTTACACTGCATCTTAACCAGGCCAGCTCCTGCATTATACATAACATCTCTGATCAGAAGCAGCGGAACAACAATTTGTCTCGCTGATCGGGATAATACTCTTTGAGCAATATATGTGCAAAAGTGAAATGCTTCCCTTTCAGACGTCTCAATGTTCAATTTTGAGCTCTAATAAATATTTGATGACCTACAGACTGCACCGACTTCCACTTATTGCTCTTTAAATGCCATGCCAAGAAATAAGCTTATAGGCTCCGGCTGATCAGCATGAGCCTATAGGAGTAAATTATACCTGTTTGTAACCACCGCTTTCACGTAAACTCAAGCATGTTTTCTGGCCCGGATGCGGGAATAACCGATCCACTAGAAACTAGTCTAATCCACAGCTCCTCACAGCAGCAGAAGAACACTCCATTGATTTGAATGTAATTTCAAAACGTCATTATTTCTTGATAACTGACCTCTCAAAACAATAATGAACGCTGCCCTTTGGCAACGCAATCTCTTCTTGTAATTCAGATGTGTAGATTACTCCGCAAATCTACACATCGTCGCTAGCTACGCTCAATTAACGCAAATACCAATCAATCAACACATATAAATGTTAATCGGAGAATACATTATACATATACATTCTGCAATACAAGTGCACGGAGGTTTCCAGAAGTATCTGTGAACGTTTTCATAACAAAAATACAGTTTTAATGCGAGAAAAAGCGATCGCGAAAAAGTAGAATCCGGGACATTTTAGGACACATTTTCAGAAGATCAATTTATGGATTTAGGTTGAGTTTATGTTTGGGTCACTCACCGCTGATGTTTGGAATTCTTTGTTCAGTTTTCATGCAGTTCGAGAGAGTTCTAGTTTGGAAGTTGCCAGCCTAACTGTTACTCGCATAGCCACGGGAAAGTCTTTGGGAACTATTTTATTTTCTGTCATTAACTAAACCTTACGGCATTCCTAAAAGTGGACTGAAGTTTATGTTGTGCGTTCGGTTGGTACAAAGCCGTATAATAAGCGGGATAATGTATAGTAAGCAGGTCATTATCAGAAAATAAGTACTGACAGCGTACGCCCTGAAGGCCTGGCGTCATGACCTGTGTAATATACATGATCCCTTAGTGACATTATCATTGCCACATCATTGCTATCAGTCTGGACTGTGGCGTCACTGGTACAGTACTCTCCTGTAAATATGCATGTTTAATTTATGTTTTCATGTGACGTCTTATTTATCTGGATCTTGCGTCTGTATTAATAAAGTTTAATGATAATAATAAGTTTGCATTTAGCACTAAGGGAGAGCAGGGACTGGATATTACACCAACATGGAACCTTTAACACTAGAACTTCTCAAGCAGTCAATTTGTATGTGCGATTAAGCAGCTTATGTACATTCTTGGTTTCAAAACGTTTCTGTTTCTTTATATAGTTTATCGTCATGATTTTTATGACATTTTCTTTTACATTTAGTAGTACCATAACAACTTCATGTTCACTTGTCACCAGTTAGCATTTGGTACCTTTCAAAAAACTGTTATTTGTTGTAATTCAAGTTATAGTAACCAGTTTAAGCACTTAGTGAAGGTTAAAAAACAATCTTATAAAAACTTACTTTCAATACATCTGTTGAAAAACTAAAAATGTGCGCGCGATCTCTCCATTGGTTCCATCAGTTTGAATAACAGAAGTCAAAATGATGGCTCTTGAAGTTAAGTCACTATAGCAGAGCCAGAGCTTTGCAGCACCAACACATTTCATTATCAAATCATGACAAGGCAAGGCAAGTTTATTTATATAGCACAATTCATACACAAGGCAATTCAAAGTGCTGAACAAAATAAGAAAGCATTAAAATCATAAATAATCACAGAACATTAAAAAGAAAGATAAAAATATAAAAACCCTCAACCCTAAAAGCATATATTTATTCATACATGCATATTCAAGTCATAATTTCATCAAACAAACTCTACATGGTGACTATGAGCGTGGAAAAATAGCATGTTGTGTATTTGCATGCCCCTTTATTCCTTGTTGTTTGAAGAGGGTTAACCTATGGAGCATGAGGCCTGGATTATGAGAGGGAACATTAGAGAAAAGACGATGAAAGGAATGCATTAGATGGAAAGACAGGCTGCTGAGGGTCTGTGTGTGTGTGTGTGCGTGTGCGTGTGTGGGTGTAGGTGTGTATAGCTCTACACGTGGATGGATTGTACATGGAGGACTATTAATATGACAAATTACATTTTCATCTGCCGACTGTGAGCACAGGACTGCATTAGACCAGACCGGATCAGTAGCCCATGGCAACTGTACATAACTTGAGATTCATATCTTTCTTTCACCACACGCTTATTATTTGGCTTTTTTGCTTCTGGTTTAAGTATTGTGTTTGGGTTGTGTTCAAAATATGAATAAATACAAAACTCCTTTATCATATTTTTTATATAATTGTGTGACCGGCTTGTAATAGTGAAAGTGAGAGTGACATTTAAAATCAATCAATGAACTTTTAACAATGAGACAGTCCCAAACATATACAACCGAAACCAATAAAACAACTTCTAAGTACATTTATTTTACAACAATCTACCCATACATTCAATATATCTGCTCTATATCATTGTTAGAAGTCTGTGACACACCAATCTATACCAGCCCCAGGCCAATTGTTTTATCAAGTATTAGTCACAAGGTTCTTACAGGAGGTGCATGGCAGACCTATTGTACATGTTTATGGTAGTAGGGGAAACCGGAGCACCTGGAGGAAACCTACGCAGGTACAGGGATGACATGCAAACTCCACACAGAAAGGCCTGGAGGTGGAATTACCAACCAAACTAATGGGGGAATGCATTTTCATACAGCTTTATAGATAGATAGAATGCTCCTAATATATATAGGTCTATATATTAAAGCTGTTTTAAATATGCATGAATATACTGTATGTGTTAATACATGGTAAAACAAGAATTTAAATTGGAGACTTTAGTCAACACGTCCAATTTGTGCGACACTAGACGCCAGCCCCTCCCAAACACATCCAAAGAGGCTTGATACTAGTGCAGTTGTGAAGCAGGTCTGAGTCTTTGGTCCCAGTGATTATGGAGAAACTTTGAGTTAATTCATCATTTATTTAATATGGACTTGTGCACAGAACAGCGTGGCAATAACACAAACTATTTTTCTCCTCAGAACTGCAACAGAACTCATAATTATTAAAGATTTATTAGGCTTTACTGCTGACAAATCCAAGGTTTCAGAGTAAACATACGGATGCAAAGGAGTGAAATCAACATATTTTTGTCCATTCGGCCCATGCCTCTTCAAAGCAGTGAACGTTTTGCATCCTAATGGAGCAAACTGTGTTCCTCTGAAAGATGTCCACATTAATTGCGTCTCGGAGGTATTCTAACTGTGATCAGAATAGGTCTCGGCCAAATTGATTGGCAGCTCGTATTTTGCGCCTGCAGTGTTGGAGCAGCAGGGTTTATTAATTAGCTCTGCTTGTACGTCCTTTACTGTAACCTAAACATTGACATTTTTACACCTTTTAATGTCAGTTTTTAAATACTTTGGGAAGATACAATTTCCACTAAGCTTCTGTACATACGTTTTGCCCGACAAGATCAGCACATCCTAGGGGCCAGAGAGAGAAATTGCAAGAAAATACAACGTTTTTTGAAAAGTGAGCAGGAAAATTAGCAATATGTTGGACTTTATCAACATGTATGGTCATTGGTCATCTGCCCCTTATGTACAAATGGTTCTATGTGTTTTTATAATCATTGCATTTCCTGTGTTCGAAATGTGTTGGTGAATTCAACGGATTTGAATAAATATACACAAATACGTTGAATTGAATTGAATGTCTAACTGCCGTCTCTCTTTCTTTCAAGCTTATATATGTCTTACATCTTGTACATATCTTGCATAATATTGTCGTCTCATAATTTGAGTTTGAAATGGTTTGGGAAGAAGAACATCAAAATGCAATGACTGTACGTGTCTAATCATCTTGTCGTCTTATAAGTGCTTTGGAAACTGGACCAGTCACATAAACAGCCTACTGTCAGCTTCAAGCATTTTATTTTGTCACTCTTGTCTGCTCTCATTTTCTCAAGGATCCAACCAGGCTTTGGAAAAAGGAGTAAACATGTTCACTCATGGTTGTTTGAATGTATTGGACGAGGTAATAGTAATAATAATGATAATGATAATGGATGCATTGGTTTTATATAGAACTTTTTTGGACACTCAAAGACTCCAAATGTTATTATTTCACTCCATTAGGATTAATGGATTGATTTTAAAATATTTACATTCTTTAGTTTATGTAAGAGGTGAGAAACTACTACAGTAGCCACAGCTGCCCTGGGGCACACTGACAGAAGCGAGGCAACCAGTATGTGCCATCAGCCCCTTCGACCACCACCAACCATTCACACACTGACCAGACTCATTCTAGTGATAGTACTTAGTAATTCAAAAAAATTCTGATTCAGTGGCCTTCAGGCGAGCACAAGCATCTGTATAGACTAAACTTTGTTGATCTCACAATGCAGAAATTCAGAATTCAGTATTTCAGAATCTTACTTTCATTCAAACATGAGAAGTTTCTCATTTCCTCGCATCATCCTGACCGCACCATGAAGGCAAGTTTATATATTTGTATAGCAAATTTGCATAGCACAATTCATACACAAGGTAACTTAACGTGCTGAACAAAACAAAACAGAGACAGTCACAGGCATTCCAGTCATGAACAGATCTGTTTCTGGAAGTGACGTGAAAATCTATTTTAAGTACTGTGCTATTACACCTTCCATGTTTCACATCTAGGACCTTTACACAGCTTCACATTGTCTCGTTTTTTTAAATCATTGTTTTATTTATTTTTTTCTCATCAAACTGCCACGTTTACCACCGGGCCTTTGAGTGCAATCGCAACCATTTTAGCTCCATAATGGTCAATCCGGGTCCATTATACAGTAGACGTCCCGCTGACAGACACTCCGAGGCCTCTATATTCTTTGGCACAACTGATAATGGCAGAATAATGACTCTTAAATGTTCCCCCCAAAGTGGACAGAGGCCATCACTCATTTCCTGCCAGCTATCTGACATGCAGTGTCAGTCTGTCGCTGTGCTTCTATAGCCATAATACACTGGGATAATAATGCATGCAAACTTTCCCTAAATCGCTCTTGCGTATTATTATTCTTATTATTAGAGATAAGAGAAAATGGAATAGTAGTTTATGCGTTGGTATTGTGTTTGCCTAAGTGACAGTATCAGGTGAAAAGGAGTCGCTGAGTCTGCAGTAATTGCAATATGGAAATGCAAACAGCCGCTGCCGTGCGTGGATAGAGACGTTTTGCTAATTTATCAAACACGTTGGAGGAACTGCTATTGCTCTGTAATGGCGCTTTGTTTATGGATGGGTGATGCATTCAGTTTGGATGGATTAATTATCAGCGCACCTTCTCAAAAGTCTCATTACTTCACCTGCTGGAGTGTTTTCAATTCTCTTCCTTTTCAGTGAATCTCGACTTGGATCCAGCACATTTGACTTGTAATTTATCGTTTACGTATTGTGTGAATGGGTAAAAGATGGCGAGTTTGAATAATGTTGAGAAAAGTAGGGTAAAGCAGTCGTAGAAATGGTTAGAGATCCAGATTATTTGCAGTTTGCTGTTAAAAAACCATGTTGGGATATTTGTCCACAAAAATTCCCAGTGTGTTTTTTTCCGAAAAACCCAGGAAACAGGGAGTGCAAATCTAACTCAGGCTGACTCATGTGCATTCATGAAAGGCCAGCCTACAAAGAAATTAGTGTGATTTCCAAATAGCATTGAATTTCTCTTGTCTCTCTGCTTTAGGTCAGCTACAGTAAGTTTAATTGAATAGCCCCGTTCATTCACACGGCAACCCAAAGCGCTCAACAAAACAAGATAATGACACAGGTATTAAAACAATAAATAAATCACAGTACGTCACAAAGACTGAAGATAAAATCCTTCAGTTGTATGCATAATTAAATGCACACTGTTTTTAACCTGGATCTGAACTTCCTCAGAGTAGAAGCCTGTCTCACATATTCAGAAAGACTGTTCCAGATTTAAACTGCATGAATCTGAAACGTATAAGTTTGTGTAAGCTCTCAGTCGTACAGGGTTTAGTCAAAGCAAAGGAAGGTTTCTCACCCATCATCTGTACTTCTTAGCAGGTGTTCCCGACGTTTCGTTCTTCATCGAAAGACCTTCTTCAGGCGAATGAAATCTCAGACCGCACGTTGGAGATTTATACCCATAGGATATAAATATGAGGAGAGAAACCTTCCTTTGCTCTGAAACGTATTTTTCTCCCCCCTGACCTCTGCTGTAAAACCACAGACTCACAAACTTCAAATCCACCCTCCAAATGCATCTGTTTGAACAAGCCTATTCACATCACTAACTACACTTTTTACTTGTATGTAAGGCAGCCTTGAGTGTCCAGAAAGACACCTAAGACATTAAATGTATCATTATTATTAGTTTTGCCTGTTAATATATATATATATATATATATGTATAACCAAAGTTTAACTCCTGTAAACTCATGTGTTTAAAGGCAGCAGCATCCTCCCATTAGATCAGTTCAGTCTTGCTTAGATCACTGTGAAAGCCAAATGATAATCAAGACCTCAGCTTGTAAGAAGACATCACCAGTTTGCACCTAGCAATCTGTTCTGGCTCCATGTCATCAGCTCTCCTCTGCCCCTTCTTTTATCAACATCATTTGACAAAGCGCTGTGCTATTTCCCTTGTGAATATTGCATAAATTGGGCCCATCTGAGTGATTTGATACTGGAGAGAGGAAAGAGGAAACTGAGGCCGGAGGCACAATGCAAAGGGGATGAGTGGTAGTTGATGTTGAGTTGTTGACACGCTTGTAGCCCACAGTGACAAAGGCGACGCTGGGATCTAATTAAAACAGATTGTGAGACACGCTGCCGGTTTAAACAATCATTTTAGTCGCACATATATCAATCATGCAAAAGAAAAATGACAAAAATCTGGTGTTTCCCGCACAGTTCGGTAGAACTAAAAAAAGAATATGTAAAAGTGATTGTGAATGGGGAGAAGAATGTAAGCAGTTCAGCTGTCTCCTGCAGGCGGAGCAGACAAATTGGAATCACAGTCATTTTTTCTTTTTTTTAAGTTTAAAGTTTTGCTCGGAGGCAACAAGAGTTAAATTAAACTTTTCTACTCAAATGTCAAGATGTAAGTCCAATACATTTAAGGATTTAAGGGATTTGACGAATAATGCAAGTCGACATTCTGCTTGATAGAATTCTACAAAATGAACGACTCTAAATATATTTATTTATATTTCTGTATATATACTATCAGTATGAGAAGCCATCAAAAAAGAAAAATGACACAGAAAATGATCATACATTATAATGGTTTAGGGATACTTAGGGACAATACTTTAATATGTATTCTGTAAGAAACCTCGGGTCTAGAGCCTACATAGAGCGCGTTAGCCGAGTCAGCTAGCATGCTATTGTTGCTATGCGGAAAGGACTTCTTTGCCTCTTTCACCGGAAATGCTTCTTCAACAGAATAGCTGTCGGCTGAGAAACCTTCTGATTGGATGACCTTCTTGAGAATGTTGAAATATTATGGACCATTGTATTTGTATCCAAGAAGAGCATTGTGAGATTTTGTTCAGAAAAAACATAAAAAGATTTGTACATGTTGGCCTGTTATGTAGGGACCGATATATAAGAGCAATATTACATGCTGCCCCTTTGTGTCGAGTTGTTTATCATTTTCTGATATTCAACAATGCCACAAAAAGATCCTAACATATTCATAATAGAGAGGATAATTCAGTCCCAAAGCCTCAGGGTGTTTGACCAGGAGGTGTGAACGTTTGGGTAGGTGTAAGGTGAAACACACAAACAGGTTAAAAATAACAATAATAACAATTATCATTCCCAAAGCACCTGTCCTCCTCCACTCAGCGGCTAATAACAATTATCTTTATTATTCGAACATCCATTAGACAATAGAACTGTGTCCTACAATAACCAACAAGCACAGTGTAGGCCAAAGATATAGTGAATGTAAATGTATTTGACCAAAAAGGTATTTGTGTAATATAAGAGTGTGCCATTTCAAGTACCATTTCACCTCTAAGTCGATAGAAAGATACTTTCTTGATTCCTGTTGGAGAAATGCAAGTGTCCAGCAGCAGAACCACATCCACCCAGATAAACAAATAAATACAAAATTCTAAATGTGACAAAAAATAGTCGTCGTAGTAGCAGCAGTCGTAGTAGCAGCAGTCGTAGTAGTAGTAGTCGTAGTAGCAGCAGTCGTAGTAGTAGTAGTAGCAGCAGTCGTAGTAGCAGCAGTCATAGTAGCAGCAGTCATAGTAGTAGCAGCAGTCGTAGTAGCAGCAGTCGTAGTAGCAGCAGTCGTAGTAGTAGTAGTCGTAGTAGCAGCAGTCGTAGTAGTAGTAGTCGTAGTAGCAGCAGTCGTAGTAGCAGCAGTCATAGTAGCAGCAGTCATAGTAGTAGCAGCAGTTGTAGTAGCAGCAGTCATAGTAGCAGCAGAAGTCATAGTAGCAGCAGTCGTAGTAGCAGCAGTCATAGTAGTAGCAGTAGTCGTAGTAGCAGCAGTCGTAGTAGTAGTAGTAGCAGCAGTCGTAGTAGCAGCAGTCATAGTAGCAGCAGTCATAGTAGTAGCAGCAGTTGTAGTAGCAGCAGTCGTAGTAGCAGCAGTCGTAGTAGTAGTAGTCGTAGTAGCAGCAGTCGTAGTAGTAGTAGTCGTAGTAGCAGCAGTCGTAGTAGTAGTAGTCGTAGTAGCAGCAGTCGTAGTAGCAGCAGTCATAGTAGCAGCAGTCATAGTAGTAGCAGCAGTCATAGTAGTAGCAGCAGTCGTAGTAGCAGCAGTCATAGTAGCAGCAGAAGTCATAGTAGCAGCAGTCAAAGTAGCAGCAGTCATAGTAGTAGCAGCAGTCGTAGTAGCAGCAGTCGTAGTAGCAGCACTCGTAGTATCAGTAGTCGTAGTAGAAGTAGCAGCAGTCGTAGTAGCAGTCATAGTAGCAGCAGTCATAGTAGTAGCAGCAGTCATAGTAGTAGCAGCAGTCGTAGTAGCAGCACTCGTAGTATCAGTAGTCGTAGTAGAAGTAGCAGCAGTCGTAGTAGCAGTCATAGTAGCAGCAGTCGTAGTAGTAGCAGTCATAGTAGTAGCAGTCATAGTAGTAGCAGCAGTCGTAGTAGCAGCACTCGTAGTATCAGTAGTCGTAGTAGAAGTAGCAGCAGTCGTAGTAGTAGTAGTAGTAGTACTGTGTGAATCTCTCTCTCTCTCTCTCTCTCTCTCTCTCTCTCTCTCTCTCTCTCTCTCTCTCTCTCTCTCTCTCTCTCTCTCTCTCTCTCTCTCTCTCTCTCTCTCTCTCTCTCTCTCTCTCTCTCTCTCTCTCTCTCTCTCTCTCTCTCTCTCTCACACATTGTGCCGTATGGAGACAATGCAATGATGAAATTCTCCTGTGGTATTGCACATATGACAGTTCATCTAAAACACGACTCATGCTTTGCAGCTGCTGTGGCCAATCCCACGGCCTCTCCACACATGAGAGCCTCGGGAGCCACACAGAGCTGACAGAGACGAGAAGTAGAAGTGCTGGCTCTTTCTGTTGCATGCGCCTTAACCAGACTCTGACAGACAGCGGCGGATATCACCAAGAACAACGGCGTGATGAGTGCAAGGCTCGGGACGCTGTATGTGCCCTGCACCAAAGTATATTTTGTTTTACACTATTCTGATAACACGTCTACTCTTGTCAGAAGAAATACAAACTTTGGCAGTCATCTTAACCTACTTGAGTCAGAGATGTTTTTAGGAATTATGTAAAAATGTGGAGCAGAAGAAGAAGAAGAAAAAAATGTCTGGCATATTAGAGTAAATATTAGGATTTTTTATGTTATTTTTGGTCCATGAACGTGAGCATGGTTGGACGGTGCCTGAGTGGAGAGCACTTCTCAGCTAGAGGGTCCTGGGTTCAAATCCCAGTCTAAACAGGGCCTGAGTGGACTTTTCATGTTCTTCATTAGGTAAATCCTCCAGCTCTGGTAGCCCTAACCAAGCCGACAATCTGTAAATGGGTTCTCGGGTCCTTTATTAAGGTTCAAGCGGCATTGCAGGATGGGTCAAATGCACATTTTCAGGAAGACATGATTTTATGTCATTGCTTGAATGTAGTGGTCCGAAGGAAACCAAAACACACATTTCCACGCCAATGGACAGCAACATGGACTCCACAAAATGATCCTAACTAAATGGATTGTTTTTGTTATTTGAATGGGGACCTTGTACAATCTGATCTCGTCAACACCAACATTCAGCTCAGTCTTCCATAAGGCTAAGTTCTTGATGATAATAATAAGACAGTACTGTTAAAGTCAAAAGAGGCTATTCCAGGTATGTTCTTGATCAGGGGGCGATGGCATGGCGTCGTCAAAACCACAAAACTATCTATATACTCTGGATTGTACTCGGAAAAGTGACTCTGATATTTTGTGTTTAATGTTCTTTCGCTGTTCTTTTTCTTCCTGACAAAACTAACTATGAAACGTTTTGTCAAGTTAACCTTTTTGACTATGAGACGCTTCACAAGTTTAGCAAGAGGAAGCAGGCCTGTGAAAGATTCATCATAGCTTTAACAATCACATCACCGCCGTGAGCCGCATGAGCCACGTTAAGTCACTTCTTATCACAATGCTGGCGTTTGGCAGGCGTCTGAATTCAACAGTCTGGCTCCGTGCTGAGTTGAATGGTGCTTTGACGATGCACTATGAATAGGAGCTCTCTATCTCAGCCAGGGAGTTTCTTGATCTCGCCTTGGCCTCACTTTTGTTCAGACGTAGTTCCCTTTACCACATGGCTCCTGCTGTAACTTTAAGATAAGGACACATATCCCCGTCAATACTATCGATAGCACGACTTCTCATGTCGCAGAACAGCAGCTGAAATTATACCGAGAGAGCGTTGGGGAGGAAATCTCTACGAACACAGAATATCTATATATAAGGAAAAAGTGGAGGAAGAAAAAAAAAAACACCCAATATCTCCTGGAATAAAAGAATGGGTTTATTCAGGGTGAAGTCTTCTTGTCTCCTTCTTGTGAGATCACAAACTTGTAAGAATTGAGTTTGTTTGGCTCCAGCTGATCTGTTGAGGCCCAAACAAGCACGGGTATGGAGCCCTGTCAGAGAGCTGCAGTGTGGTTTGGCGCATACCAGGCCAAGAACACAAACAAGTGTTGCATTTACACACAGAAAATATGTTTTTCTTTCCTTTTCTTTTAAATGGTGGTGTGCCCTGGGTCACACTGACAGAAATGAGGCAACCAGTCTGACCACCACCAGCCATTCACTCACACACCAGACTCATTCTAGGCAATGTGGGTGAAGTGTCTTGCCTAAGGACACGGCAGTTTAGTACTTTACCGCCGCCCCACTGTGGCACCTGGTGTTTGCAGAGGTCTCCCATCGCAGTACTAACCAGGCCCTACCTAGCGTCAGAAGTCTGGCTTTCACGTGCAGGTATGGCCATGTACATGTAAGATTCTTGGGTAGTTCAGGTAACCGGCTTTGCAGCTTCTCTCTGGTCTCAGAGAAACAATTCAGAAGAGAAAGTGGAGCCAAACAAGTGACACGCCCGATATTTACTATTCTCTATGAAAGCTTCAAAACAGTCCACAATTGGTTTGTGAGGCAACAGCCAGCAACGACAGAGCCAGAGAGAAGCAGAGAAAGGTTATGTCCAACATTTGGAGGGATGATGGTGAGAAGGGAGGGGGTACTGCAGGGGCTGCCAAGCTGAAGTTACCGAGTTCTGCTTGAACTGCAGAGTGACGGAATAATACTGAAGAATCGAGCCTTTTTCCCAAATGTGCTGAACACATCTCTGCCTTTTATTAGCTTATGTCTTTGTCCTTTCAAATAAAAACAAAATGTTAGGCTTCTCTTCTGTTCAGCTGTTGTGACACTGATCCTTTCCCTAATGACTTTCAAGCTAGAGCTCTTTTGCTTTGGTCAAATCTACACAAAATGTAAATGTGCACTTTATTTATCCCTGCAGGGAACTTTGTCCTCTGCATTTGACCCATCCTGCAATGTCACTTGGGCCTCTGTCAGTACAGCGCCCGTGAACCCATCTCCAGATGTCAATGCTCAGCTTGGTCAGGACTACCGTAGCTGGAGGATTTATGCATACAATAATTATGCTCCAGGTTTGATGTTATCAGATTGTTTAAATAAACTATGATATGAAATCTATCACTCAAGTTTACATTGAAATGCGTGAATAATCAGTGATGGTCGTAGAAGTCGAGGGCTCAGATTGGCTGTCTTGAACCCCAAAGAAGCTGTGCCTTCAGGTAAAGAGTTAATGAATGATGCTTTTAGTATCCAAAAAGGCATAACATATAAACTGATACATTCTTATAGAAACTGTCTACTCAGACGCCAATGACGAGAGAGTTCCACGGCAGACAAGCTTCCTCCCTGCTAATGCCCTTAAACTCAAAACAAGTGAATGCATATAGACATTTCACCAAGCACAATTCCCCATTGTTAACTTTCCCATGTAAATCCTGAAAACCCCATCTGCTGTATTCAAACGCGCGTGTCTAGAAGGCTTGTTGACGGACGGGTCGACATTTTTCTTATTGATGCCTTTGTTTTCCGCCTCACCGTCCCCGATGTTAAACCGACTTTTGAGCCGTGTTTTGATTATTTCGCCTATCACAGAGCTGACAGAAGACGAGAGCTGTTGTGTCTGGTGAAATTTGTGCTGGAGGATATTTTTCCACTGCAGTGTGCAACAGGGATCGACTTGACTCTTTGCAGCTTGCGAGAGTAGCTTGACCTGACGTAACACTGTGCACTTGTTTTGCTTATGTCTCGGGTAAACAGCCAGAGAGAATACAGCAGAAAGAACTGGTGAAACTGTGCAAACTGTACACAGATCATGGACAAGAACACTCAACAAGGCCACTAGTGCTGCTGCGTCTTAAGGCATTAGTGTTACATTAGCAACGAGCAGTGGTGACTTAGGCGTTGGCCCCGTGCACATCATAGACTGGATATGGATGAGCGCTCTTGGGCTTCCATTAGACAAGATTATGATTTGACTTTGTCTTTTTGTTTGCTGGATCATGAAGAGTAATGGCAGTTTGCAAACAGCTTTCACACAGCCATATCGCCCATTCAATGAATCACTGTCAATTTTCTGTTCCTTCGTGCCTGCGATCCAAGTTTTAGTCTCTGAAGCCTCCACAACTTTGGGAAATGTCATTTTTCTGCCACAACAATACATTGCACAAAGATATTTATAGCGTTTTTAGTTTTTTTTCACACAAAAGTTTCACAAACAGGTTTCACAAACAGGTCCAAATGCTTTGCATTTTGTTTAAATATGGCAGCAATCGTTTAGCGCTCTCTTCTTTTAATGATTTAGGGTTTTTTGTCATGTAAACACGCCGGCATCGTCTTATTTCAACACTGCTATGTCACTAATGAGAATTGTCCAAAAAACAGTCTAGAGCCAATGAGTTTAAGTCAAATGGTAAATCTCTAGAGAAAATCATGAAATTCAATTCAAACTGTAAACTTGATTAATACCGGTGTGTAAATGTGGCTCAGCTTATCCAAGAGTCCAAGGACACACTCATGTCCATGAACTCTTGATGATGAAAAGCTGTAGCAGTAGCTCCTTAGTACTCCACGCTGCATTCATTCAAATATCATGAAGTGCATCCTTCACTAATCATTGCAACCAGATCTTTTAATGTTTCCTGATTTAACTAATCCTCAAAGTGTGATGTTTAATCAAGGGTTTTTATTAACCAAAAGAATTTAAGAAAAACTACAATGTCGCATTACCTACAATAAAATGACTATTGATATCATTGTATCACTTATTATGTAACCCTGTTTTAGAATGTCAAATTGTATATTGAATTAAATCATATTGTCCACCTGTAACTTGTATTTTCAGTGATGTCACCTGAGAAATTTCCAAAACTAAGCAAATTAAGCAATATGACTTGTCTTTTAAAAGGAAGAAAACTGCTCTGCGCAAGATGCCATTGTGGTACAATGACATCATACTATTACAGGACTTGAGACAAGAGCTTTTTGAAAGAAAAGCGTGGAGTTACGTGTTTGTGCCAGATGTTCCTGACATTAGCGTGGATGGATCTACAAAAATCTCAACAAAAATCTCAAGATATGTTTTTTAAAAATATGTTTATTGTTTATGTTGAGGAACAGGGGAGCGTAACATGGCTCAAACCTTAACATTTGTCCTTTAAAATAAATAATTTCCCCTTTCTCAAGACAAACCGATATATAGTATGTCTTGTCATATCATTACATATCAAGCCCCATGTTTTGTTTCCTTTTCTAAATGGATTCCCTTATCCGGTAGAGATTTCACTTCTGCTAATTTGATTGAAACCAAAAGCCTTAAGTGCCTGGATCAGACAGGGCAGGTGTGATTAGCCCATTTCACAATCATCCCAGAGTTCTACCAGCCCCCGCTACGTGCTTTTCCCTCCAACAGGTAGACCACGCCCACCTCCCTTTTGGGCCCGCTGCGTGTTTGGAGTTGTTGATGATTGATTTGGATTGTGTTATTGGGAAAGATTGGCCCGCATTGTGGGCGTATAACGATGAGCCCGGCACCGCTGAGACGGGGACAGTCTGCCGTTTGCTTGTTTGCAGAAATTAGGAGTCATCTCGCTTGTGTCGTTTGCACAGATATCATCGCTTCCTCTGTCCCTTTTTGTCTGTCGGCGCCTTGTCATTTTCTCCATCTGCAAAACTCTCCGCCGTCTTATCCCTGCTGTCCTCTTCACATCATGCCGCTGGTCTCTTATCATAACTTTGCCTTTTGTGTCGCAAAGAAATAACATAGTATTAAAAATGTATCATGGAGCTTCACTCTAGGGGTTTTGAAGTAGAATTAAGGATGGGTTCTCATGAGTAATTCTATAAAACAACAATACTGATCGTACATTAAGGGCATAAAGGGGAAGGAAATGGATGGATGATTGTAAATAACGTATTTTGTCCTGAGGAATATGTCTTTATATGTCTTAGCTTTCGGAGGCTGATAACTGCAGGGTCCAGCACGTCCTCCACAGTCAAAAGGCTCTCAGATAAATGGCTTAAATAATCTTGTGTGGTCATAGTCTGTGCATTTGACCCGTCTTTCATAATCATGGAGCTTGGAGGAGATATGAGAATAGGATAGGAGATGGCTTTATGCAGTCGCAGCAACAAAAACCCAAGATTCAAACCTCAAAGTCTGAGTGAATACCATCTTCCCCTTAGTCCATTTCTGGGTCAGGGGTTGTAGTCAGGGATGCCACCCAATTCACAGATCACCAGCCCCTCACTGATCCTCCTGCAGGTAGATGGCTGCTCAAGGACACAACCACAGCAGACATCAATGGGAGTCTTTGTAAAAAGTTCTTATAATTATTGTGCTGGTAATTTACATTTTGATTTAGTAAAGCACCGAAAAATGTTAATTTAATTTTGTTTTCCAAAAATATATGCATTTGAAAAACGGAGTGATCTCACTTTTTACCACCACCATCAGAGAAAGTAATTTAATTTGATACTCGATGCTTGCATTCTGGCAGCTTGGAGGAGTTTGTGGCATCAAATGGAGTTATGTCCCTCCAATCAGTCTGGCTGCAACAGCACAGCCCTGTGCCCACTCTAACATGTGTGCGAGTGCAGAGCCAGACCTGAACACTCCACACAGTTACTGATATCATTCATTCATTACATTCATTTAGAACAACAGACACACAGTTTGAAAAGTTCTATGTTAAAGTACAGTTAAGTTTTGGTTCATATTTTCTTGTTATTCTAATTGTCATTGTTTTATACTTGTCAATCATTTGCCAAACATTGTCAAACTTGTGCGTAGTCACTTCTTCTGTTTCATTTGCTTGAACAAATACAATCACAAAAACAAACTTTTTTTGAACGTCTGTTTTCCTTTGACGGACCGAAACAATGACATCCTTTCCACTTAACACCAGTTCTGTCCTGTTGAAAAACAAATGAGCTCATTATCCTTGGAAGACACTGCACACAGGAGCAGCACGCATGACAAGCCAACCCGGCGGATGTGCCAAATCCCAAAATGTCAACATGCTACCTTCAGAGTGCACATTAAACCAAGGTGGTAATGGCTGTCACAAGACACGTCCCCATTATCAAGTCCATTAAGGCAGCGCCAGCTTCATGAAAGAAGGACAAAATCACAGGATTTTGAAAGTTCACAGAGTCCATCTGCGCTTAATGCCACGTGATACAATCTGCATTATATCTGGAAACCATATGGACAATTAAAGTTTCTGTAATGTCCATGTTAGTTGTTTTGGTAGAACCCTGTTTTCTTTTCGTGAAAATAGAAGGTCAGTCTATGAAAATGTAATAAATCCCAAAACGAGTAATGCTGATTACTGTAGAATGATTGTACACGGAGGTGCTATACTGTATGTACTGCAGTACATAATAGTACTTAGCTTAACATTAAAGAGGCCGACCTAAGAAAATGATAAAGATGCGTTTCAAATAACTTGATACAAATTGCAACTGATCTAATTTAACCCACAATCCAATCTCGTAATTGCTTCTCTATCTTCCCTGTTCAGCACACAGGAGTTTATTAATTTCTTTTGGAATATGAGTCGTGAAAGACAATAAAAACAAGACCCCTGGTGCGTGAAATGAAGCCGAGCCCTGTCTCCTGCAGGGACACCGACTGATGCTGCTGCTAAAGTGGATCAGGTCCAGGCCACCAGGGTTGGACCAAACATGTCCATACACTCCATGTCCGCTTTGACCGTTTATACTTTGGTATAAAGTCAGTCCACAGCGTTAGAGCGTGCCCTGGTAACCACTTTTCCACAGTTTCCCTGGTAACAGACTCACTCAACCTGTTACCTCTGTGTACAGGGACGTCTGCTCAAACTTTAACGTCTAGACGGGAAGGTTTAGCAGACCTATGTTGTGAAATATGTTTACATTATGTCAACATTACATCTGCTTCTCCATTGGTGGCTCAAATACTACAACTTTAGCATTTCATTGAATGAATTAATGCCCGTATATCCTAATTCTGTGAAGTAAAGCAGCATATTGATCCTATCAGAATTATTTATACCACAAAATGACTCATAATGAATTCTCTATCTATAACCAAATTCTGACATAGAGAAGAAAATCAAATCAACACATCCCACATGAAAGGGCAGGACATTGTCGGTTCTGTTTTAGCACTTGTGTCCAGCTCCAAATAGACCATCTATTTGAATAACAAGCCGCATATTTCGATGTAATCTCAGAGGTTATCACAGCAGGATTAACCTTAATGTAGAGTGCATCTCTCTGGGGGGTGCAAATCCCCACACACCATGCCAGTTTACGACAGGTGGCAGTGAAGACACGCAGGCGCTTCCATCTGCTTGTACACACTGAGCTAAATGCGACTGGACAGAGAATGTAGCTGAAATATGATTTAGTTTATGTAGTCCCTAAGTAAGCTGTCATAACCCATAATGCATGAAGGGAGCTGGCAAAAGTAGGTCTATTACCATGTTGATAACGTCAATTTCAAGTGTCAGCGCGGGGTGAGCTAATACCCCGGCTTCGTGTTCATCTTTGCAGCCACAGGGTTTCTGCTTTGATTAAAATCACACACCAGCCGCTCTTCTATATGACTTTCACCCGGGCCACCAACGGCCATCGCCTCTATCCGATCTTAACACACGCAGCCATCTTGGGTATTTACCAACAGACGATCTTGTCCAGCCACAGGAGACTCCAAAGTGGGAAATTAGCAAATCACAAAGACTGCAACAATTGTATAACCATCTTTGTCAAGCCCTGTGCTGAGAGCGCTAAAGCAGACGTTGAAATGCAAGGATCACCGCAGATGTTACTTGTATGAGTTTAAATAAGTTAGTATCTCTCAGTCTATCTTTACTCATCACTGTCCTCTGCCCGTTCTGGCCATCACGTTATGCTATTTTATACTTCTGAGTATTTGGTACTCAATATGCTTTATACTCGTTTCTTCTTCATGCTGGAGTCAGAGATTTTTATTTTAGTAGAGAGATATTGTTTATTTATCTTGTGCTGTGTGCTCCTCATTCATACTGTTCTGTAACTGGTGATGCAACACTGAAATTTCCCCGCTGTGGGAGGAATAAAGAATCTCTTAATCATAATCTTAATCCTACTGTTACTTTATCCTATACTGTCTCTTTACTGCACTGCTAAATGTCTATTGTGTGTTCTTACTGCTCTTGTATATAGTAGTAATTTTGAGAAATGTTATGTAGACTTCTTTTATTGTTTATTTTTATTCTTGCCTTAATCTATTCTTGCTTGTATAACTTGTTTGTTGCCAGAGCCAAAGCCATTTCCTTGTTTGTGACTTCCTGTTACTTACAATGGCAATACAAATAATTCTGAATCTGATTTGTAGAGCGCTTTTCATAGAAAAAGTAGTACCAACAACCCAACACAAAACAAAACAAGAAACTACCACACAATACATTCATAAACATTAAAATCACACAGGTCACATTTTGACTGTTAAATATGCGAACGGAAAAGACAAATCAGTCTTACTCAGTTTGAAGCGGTGGAATTTAAAATCAGAATGTGCTTTTCATTTCATTTCAACTGGGATTCATTTAACTGAACATGTTATCAGGTTTATCAGTTTTCTCTCAAGTTGGAATTTGTGAATTGTAACTGCAATTATTTCAGTTTTTTATTTCAGTTTTTTTATGTAGCCCCCACGCCACCCGCAGTTCACACACAGGACTTATTCTGTGGTGGAAGATTTGACAAGTTGGGGTCAGAATGATAAGCCTCTTAACTGGTATTATGTGATATTTGCTGTACTTTTGCATTACAGACAAGGCTGAAGATATCCCCTTGGTTTTACACAATCATTGGCAAAACTGAATAAAAATAATTTGATCATAGAATGGTTTGCCAGTTTCTATGAGCCCCAATTCTCCGCTCCGTCCTCATTTAATCCCGAATAACGACATTATCTATTGTCTATTACATTCATTATTCATTGTATAGTTTCAGTTTGTGAATATTATCTGCAGCGATGTTTTAATGCTCTCTCTCTCTCTCTCCCTTTCTTTCTCTATCCTTCAGAGAAAAGGATAGAGACAGAAGAAGAAGAAGAGGTAGAGACTCTCACTGTCTCTCTCTCTCCTCTCTCTGTCTCTGGTATATCACATTATTTTGTTAAGGGATCCAACATTTAACAAAAGTAAAGTAAAGACCTGTGAAAAGTGAACCACTGAATTAGCTGCTTGTTTAATAATAAAAGTCACAGGTTATGCAATATTAACAAGCTTTAAAATACCCCAATGTTCAATTATGCTCCTCTACCATTTTCACAGCAGTGGGAAGCCTGGCCTGATTGTGACGCATTGTAATTCACTAATTAACTATTCATATGGGCTATAAAAGTGTTAGACCTCTGAAGGCTGCTTTTCCCGCACCACGCGCCCCATACAAAACATTCTGTGAGCTCAGTTTGGGCATTTAAGAAGGAATATTACACTTTATAGATAAATTTGATGCCATTGTACATTGTATTGTATAAATCACCATAAAACATGTATGTACCCTACATACATGTTTTAGTATCATTTTTGACAGGGTGACTGAGTGACATATTTTTCACAGATTGCCATTATTTTTTGGCACCAGCGTGTGGTGCAGCTACAGGATCCGGACTTTTTCACAAATACATCAAAATCTCTTTCTCAGCAGGGACTGGCTTGTGGAATTCTACTGGGTTCACTCCTTCACTGTTCGAATGGGGTAAATATTTCCCCAAGAGTTTGCGATCAGAATGGCGGTCAGTTTGTTTTAAAGATTTATTGCAAAACATTTTTTATAAACTAGTGCAATTCATCCAATATACACTGGAGGGCGTTAGAGAGTAACATAACTAACACTTTTCTATGTGCTTAAAACTTTTCTAACATAGAGCAATACAATCGCTTTTGAACGAATAATAGTGAATGCATATGTTGTAGGATTACGGCCTGATTTGAACTGCGTAAACATTTAAGGACAGTTCTGCTAGCTTACAGCTGTTAGCATTGTAGACGTAACTCGAGTCCTGGAAGTGACACACATTGTGCTGAAACAAAATGGTGGTTTGCGAGAAAGGTCTATGAGCGGTAGTGTATGCCACGTGATGAGAGGAGCTGGGCGGGGCTTAGTACAAGAGGCGGGGGATTGTCCAAAATGACTCCCAACATATAAAGACTTAAAGTTATGTTTTGTCTGAAGACTTTGGGAGAAAGATCAATTTTGCATACACCTCCCTTTAATGGATGGATTGTCCTTTTGTTGCGTGTAGTTACCTCTACACAATTAAATTCAAATAGCCCAAAATAACAACAGTAGCTTTCTCCGAGGACTTTACAAAGCTGTCAACTCGCCAACAACGAATCAGAGAATAAAACAGGTCAAACACAGGAAAAAATAATTAAAATAGAGCCATTGGTCCGTGAGGGGCAGATGACTTATGTTATAGCTTTGTTTCTCCTTCCACTCTTAAGGCATTGTTAGTCGGTGGGAGGCGCAGGTGGCGTTTTGCTGAATCACTGTCTTCCACGGCGTGCTCTGCTGATCACTGATGTGGATGACCCAGCAGACCCGGAGATGCCATCTGCCAGAAACCTCCTGCTGTTTCCGTCTCACATCTCTGCCACGGCTCCATGTGTGAGGTTGTCCGCCTCCTTTTCCCGCATTCACCATCTCTCTCTCTGTTTCTTTCTCTCTCTCTCCCTCCTTCGTCGCTCTTGTTACGATTTGATCTAACTGCGCCTCTGCCGTTTACCTGTGTTGCGATGGCTCGACACGCAACGACGCAGCGTAGCAGATAAATCACCGCTCATTAGCTCGGAAAACATATACTATACTAAACCAGTGCATCACCTTCCGCGGCTAAACGTTATCAGATGTTTTGCCGCCGCAGCTGCCGTCGGTACAACGTGGAGTTTTCAAGGTCTAACACAGATTTTATCAAGGTCCTTGCACTACTAGGCCCTCGCTGCATAATCGCACGGAAGGAACAAGAATGTGTTTGAATGCTTTACATTTAGAGACATGTGTTGTAGCCGTTTCATGATACACATACTGCCTAGCTTTGTCAAGAAGGAGGAGGAGTGCACGTTTCTATGGCGATTTTAGACTTCAGAATATAACATCCCAGGTAAATATATGACTCTGAAATCTGTTGATACTAAAAACGGTTTAATAGAACATTTTCTCACTATAACATTAAACTCAATCAAAAAGGTATAGGAAGGTATTACTTTTGATAATTTCTCAAGTGAAATGACGTTCTTTACATCATTATTTTGTTTGTGTGTATGCAGCTGGTAATTTTTCAGATTTGGACAAAATACAGAACAAAAGAAATTCAACCCTTGTTTTGCCATATATTTTCTACTTAAGATATTATTCCACAGTCTAAAACATGACAAAGAAAGCAGTGTCTTTATCATTTCTATCACCCTTGAGAGTTTTTTTTTTTTTTTTTTTAATACCGATGCAGGAAGGACTGTGATGATTCAGGAAAATCAACATTTTTGGATATTTATCAACATTTATGGACATTGGTCATCTGCCTCTTATGGACCAATGGCTCAATTGTATGTTTTTTTTATCATTGCATTTCTTATGTTTGAACAGTTTGATTCTCTGATCTGTGTTGGCGAATCGACAGCTTTGTAAAATCCTCCGAGATAACTACTGTTGTGATTTAGGACTATTAATTGAAAAGAAACATTTATGTAATTAATTCATAATGACGGTAGATAATGCATCCTATTTCTTCTTCAAATGGCAAGATGTTTAGAATTTGCAATGCGCTGAAATTGCATCATATGTCTAATTCAAATTCAACTATAATTGATCTAGCAGCAGCCTCAAATTCTAACGCCACTTTTAGCTTTGGCTATTCCCGTCTTCCTCGACTCAACCTTATCCTCCGGAGGCACATTTTTTATATGAATGCATGAATTGTTTACCATGAACATGTGTGCTCAGAAAGCGAAAGGTCACTGTTATACATCTTCTCCCTGCACTTGGCACAGGAGAGCGGGGGACTGTGAGTCGCCTGACAATTCCACTGCTGTGAAAAGATCAGCAGCACTTCTCTGCTCCCTAATGCATGCAGCAGGCACTCAGACACGGCCCGCTCCGGGAACTCCACCCACTCCAGCCCCTGCCTCCTCGGAATACCGCTGCCTGCTGTCTGAAAGAAGGTACCGCGTCCACCATCTTTGATTAACCTGGTTATTTTTATATCTATATATTTATACGATCCAGAACCAAAGTCTCAGCAGTGACAAGTGAAGCCTCCCACACAGAAAACGACTTCTGGACTTTTGGACATCTGCGTGTGCTCCTGGTTACTGCATCTTGTGAGACAAAGAGATATAAATATATTTTTTTGCCTAAATGAATGGATTCAAACCATGGCACTGGGACAATGGCCTGTCTCAGATCTTCAGGAAGACTGCTCCAGATTGTAGCTGCATGAATCTGAAATGATGGGTGAAGTGTCTTGCCCTTTTTTTGTTGCTGTTTTCTATGTAGACGTGGAAAGGTTCAGTGTGTTGCCCAAGAACATAACAACAGCAGATTTAAATAGTCAACTCTTAGACCTGGAACATTGCATGCCAACACATCGCACCACATTTACTACTGCGAAAAAAAATCCTTTCCAAATTGATTGAAATTGCATCAAAATTATAGACATTTATAGGGCATTCTGAGCTAAAAGCTTTCTCCACATCTGCCAACGTTTGTGCTCAGTAATGTTGACTTTCACACAGCCCTTATCCCCTTTGCGTTTTCGGCTTCTTCTGCTGCCGTATATCGCTGTATAAATGAGAGCAACAAGCAAACAGTCTATTTCCCCAATGGCTTTGTGGTTGTTTAGCCCGGAGGTCAGAGGAGAGCGGTGGGAGCACACACTGAACCCCGGTAACTTTCAAGATCTGCAGACTTCCAACGCTCTGTAGGGACTGCAGCTTACAGGATTATTTTTCCATCTTTTTCAAAATCAGGAGCGGATACCTAAGTGTTGAGGTTTAAACGTGTAAGTGATGTGTACAAGCATGGATTTATTAGTATGCTTAGTGTTCGGCGGTCTGTATGGATGAGATGGTATTTTGGGATTCTGATTTTGACTAAATACCGCGCCATGAGCTCGGTTTACATGAGATTAAAACACATTTATTCCGTTCGTATTGACCTATAGAGATGCTTTGGCCCGACAGATGCTCAGTGGGAGCGATTGGCCACAAACTCAAGGGATATAAAGGGCATGATTTAACTTTTTGTCTGGTATTTACAGCTGTTTATCTTTTTTTTTTTATCTTGTATTGCAGGCTCTTCCTATTCCTACTGCTCTAACACAAGCTGCAACACGTTTCGCCGCTGCGGGATGAATGAAAGTTGTCTTGTATCAGCTACAAACATGCAGTCTCCATGGTAGTTGTGGCTGTTAAAATATTACAAACAAGAAACTATGCAATGTATTTAAATATGTGTTGACTAACATCCAAACCATGTGCACAGAGGCAATTAGGAAACTTTCCCATGAAAGAAATACTGCATCAATCTATCTATAAATGCGTGATTCTAAAAATTCCTCTTCCCTTTGACCTGGTTTCAAGGGATTTGACTGTGTACACAAATCATTTGAATAAGACCCAGAAACCAAACAGCCAATATAACCACGACTATCACACTTACGGCATCTATATCACTGTCTGCCTCATATGAAAGAAGGACTCACTCGGGTCCTGCTCCTCAACTGGGGATTATACTACAACATTTAAGGTACGCACTGCAAAAAATGGTAAAAAAAATGATGAAATATATCCTCAAATTTGGCAAAATGTATCATAATGTGAGCACATGTTGACTGTCTTAAAACAAGATTTACCAATGGGACAGGCAAACGTATCTTGCTTTAAGAAGATACAAGGAATGCCTCCCTTGGAATGAGAAAATAAGACTAAAAGGCTGGTTCCACTGGCAAATCTTGTTTTAAGACAATCAGAATGTACTCAAATTAAGATAAATGGCACTCGATTCAAGCCATTTCGACCTTATATTTGATCATGTTTTTGCAGTGAAATACTTGATTGAACTCATGTCTTTCACTTACTTGTAAATGATGTTTGTCTGCTTTGAGTTCATCTCTCTTCTGCAGACACATGCACAACCCTCATGTTGTCAGTGGGATAATGTGCAATATTCAGACTGCAAATCAAATCTACAAGGAACCAGGGAGTAGTTCATATAAACTCCATGATGAGGTTCATCGTTGCATTGTGCTGATGGTTTTATCTCACACACAAAATGACCTTCCAGGGACCACAACTGGACGTTGAGTGAGCACAATTTTCTAATTCAATGTGTTCTTTAGTGTTTTTTTCAACCAGTGGGCCGTGGTGTGTTAGTGTGTGCCTTGAGAAAAAAATTAACAAGGAGTGCCATGGGGCGACAGTTGGTAGGTTAGTAGGCTCCCACTCATGGCTGATGATGTTGTGTCCTTGGGCAAGACACTTAAGTCTACGTTGCCCGAAGCCCCTGCTGAAAAACTCTGAACAGTAATTTCCTTGATTCTCAAAGATATACAGTATAAAGTTTGGTTTCTATGTAGTGCATTCAAATAAGCAGAGCGATGGGTTTAAAGCTACGGGACCTGTCTTTTAAAGCGAAAGGTGAAAATCCATTGAACTCAAACCTACCAACAAACATTAATCTATTGTTTTGCCATAATCTTTTTTTTTTTTACAGAACAGAGAACCTGATTGGCTGTACTTAACACTGCAAGTAGACAAAACTAAAACACATGCAACTTTTTAGATTTTACATTACAGATGCTGCACAGACACTGGCGTTCTGACGTGTTCAACAGAACTTTTCGACTATTTCTGAGCCAGAGCAAATCTCCCAAATATTTGATTTGTTTGAAAAAAGTTTGACACACGATGGTCAATGACCTCACTTAAACTGGAGACCAAAGACGTGTGAACTTCTCTGGTGTGAGTCGAGTCCTCTGTTACTAATTGGGAATCTCTGCAGTCCCTGAAAAATCAAATATATTCAAAAGGAAATCCCAATCTGCAGATGGAACTGTTTCTCATTCAAATGTCCCCTAAAGTATAGACAGACCCCTAAGTGATTTCAGCCTTAAATGCATTTCAGTGA
Organism: Knipowitschia caucasica; assembly: GCA_964034765.1. Taxonomy (NCBI): domain Eukaryota; kingdom Metazoa; phylum Chordata; class Actinopteri; order Gobiiformes; family Gobiidae; genus Knipowitschia; species Knipowitschia caucasica. Next base: position 21,259,536 of record OZ035835.1, read on the forward strand.
AAGAACACAATCTCCACAGACTGACACTGAAATCCAGAGAAAATATATTCTAATTACTTTGCTGCGTTTGAAACCGCTGTTTTTCTCAACACAAATCAAAAAACATACCGTGGCTTTGAACTTGATATATATATTTTTTTTCACTTTTTGAAAGCTGAAAACAATAGACTGAAGAGCGCGATCGGAATAGAAAATGAATCCATTCCAGAGACAGAAATGGCTGGGGCTCGGTTGAATCATCCTGGCGTCGTATACTGTAGTCCACCGCGCTAACAGCTCAGTGTGCGCTGGCACCGGGGACCGCAGCCAAGACCGATGCCTTCAAATTAGCGCTACAGCATTCAGCAGGGGACAGCATTCTCGCCATCCCACCCTGCTCCCGTAAATAACACATGGCTCATTTTCACCGGAGGAGGTATAGCAGCATCCACGTTTTGATTTTGTCTGTGACTGTGGATGTATGAAGTACTTACTGAGACGTGTTTTATCAATATACATGGTGAGTGTTCGTGCTACTTCAGCTTTTACTTTTGATTTTATTACATTTCTTTGTATTTTGGCAGAATTTAGTTTGTTATCTCTACGCAGGAAGTCAAAAACCTCAACACGGGAATGGGAAGATTTGGACAAAAATCAGGAAACGTGCCTGATGGTCAAGTGAACAGCTGATTCAATTCAAAATAAATAAAAATACACTTTTAGTTGACAGAAATACCAACGTTTTGAAGATGTTTATTATTTTATGTTGGATAAGTTTTAGTTTTGGTCTCAGTTATTAGAATACATTGATAATACATTTGTTTTAAGTTTCCCAATTTTCGGAACAAATCAGACCAGGTATTATTAGGATCTTTTGCATAGTTGTAAGAAAGAGCCCGGTGCGTCTGATTGGCTGAATGGTTCATGCATTTTCCTTTTCCAGATGATGTTTGAGAGCGAATTTCTGTAAAAACCTCTGACGCCTAAAGGGTTTAACTTAAGCAGTATAGAAAAACAAGATAAAGTAGCTAAAATAATACAAAATAAGCTAAAATCCAACAACCATTTTGCGTCCTGCATCAGAGCAGTGCAGTGGCGTGTCTGCTGCAGAGGACTGCCTCCATGACTGAACTGCGAACAGGCCATCCATCTCCTTCTGGCTGCATGGGACGTATAAAGATCAGGGAGATATTATTAGCTGACGAGGTTTGCCCCAGAGACGGACTCACTATAAAAAGATTGTGCTTTGTCAAAATGAGCTTGTTCAGCAGACGGCCGAGATATTTGTAACACTTTCCAGATATTTCATCCAACTGTGTTAGAGACACAAAAGCATAGCCCCATGTAGTTCCTGAGTACAATTTACACAGAAAGTCATTTTGCTTTTGATGTTGTCAGTGGTTGAAATGCATGCACACTACAGTAGTTTAATGAAATGCTAATATTTCATTTTTTATTTGAAATTAGAGGGTTTTCAAATGGTTGAGTGGTTAGTCTTTGAGTTGAAATCCTGTTCTTGTTGTAAAAAATATTGATTGAGGTTGTCAAGGCGCCTATACTGTAAAAAATATAACATTTAGAAATGTTCAATTGTAAATCTGCAAAGAAATGTTAAATCAATAGACGGACTGACAAGATTTCAAAGCTTTTCCAAAGAGAGCTGACTTGAAGGCCTGGTATGGTTGGTTATTTGATTGGCTTGATTTTGCGTTAGACCTAGCCTGATCTTACCATACCATCGTACACATTTCATTTCGTACTAAGGTCTGGATTTGCTCCATTGTGCTAGTAAGTTGCTAGTATTTAGCATTTAGCCTAGCTTTAGCCATCTCATTTGCCACTAACAGAGCCCATGGGGAGTAGAGCCACGACATCTTTGCCAGCAGTGAAATTTACTAAACATTCCTTTTGCTCCGGTTTCAATTTATTGAAATTTGGAGCAGAACCAGAACGGATTACTTTACTATTGCATTTGCTGCCATTGTCAAACTAGAACCAGCAAACTCCTGACGTCACTGACACCTACCTACAACACCTCACCCCCCACCCCCCGCTCGGATGGGACACAACTGAGGTAACCACAGCCACTAGGATCAGACCCAGACTAACATGTAAGGAAATTATAATTGACTGGAGTTTACGGAGGGCTAAGGCCAATCTATGTTAGACCCATCCTTTGTGGCCACTAAGCTCAAGGAGGATTCTATTTTGCATGTTTTGGGTGTTGGGGGAATTTGGAGCTCAATGAGGAAACTCAGAGAAAAACAAGCAAACCTCACAGAAAGGTAACTACCCATCCATCTATGTTCCACTTTATCAGTTGCCAGTTTGCTGGTTCAGCAAGTACATAAGTAAATAAATAATCAAGGTCACCCTTTACATTTTTTGTGTACCAGTAATTCCACTGATGCCAAAAGCGAGACACGGAACACTCAGGCGCATGGAAGCCTTCGACCATCACCATCTGTTCACTCTCTCATCACATGCATACTGTTCTTAGTGTACATGTTTTTAATGCTCAGAGAACTCCGTACTTACTTCACTGTACTACTGTCACCTTACATTGTGTGCACCATGTGCACTTGTATATTGTAACTGTAACTCTATTTTAAATTTAAATGTATTCCTTAGAAATGTTTTTTATTCTTTATTTTTTATTATCTCTTTCTGACTGTTGCACTGAGCCAAAGCAATTTCCAAGTCTGTGACTTCCTGTTACTTACGTGGCAATACAAATGATTCTGATTCTGATACTTGGCAAATAGTGTGTTTAGATTATTATATCAATGAATGTGTTTCAGTTAGTCTAAAGTAATTTTGGTAGCGCACTTTGCAGTGTCAAAATCCACTATATTGTGTTGAAATCGAGTGGATGGTGAACCAGAATGTCCACTCTCATGAGCCTTGTGAAACTGCCACGTGCCAACAAGTAGTTCAAGTTCAACTTTTGCTATTTTGGCCTGTTCCGTGTGTGAGGATGTGTGTTATCTTCTTGTGGTGTTTGAGCAGGCATTGGAGACACTGGTCCAAACAGCTACCTCTCTGGCAGGTTTAAGCAAGTAAAGAAACAAACTAATCTTATTTCTGATTGTGTGCTTTTGTCAAAGGTGAACTGTGTCAGAACTTCTTCTCAACTCAGCCTTTCTGTAGCTCCAGACATAAATTTTGCTTAACAAGTAACTTTCCTATGAAATTGGAATTTGGTGTCTATACAGAATTATCTAAAATATATGAAATATATATTGTAATCCTAACCCTAACCCAACACACAACCCAGTGTTATGTACCTTGCCCTGCTGTCTGCATATAGCTGGTATGTGTCTAAAGAGTGTGACATCACCCAAAGAGACAGAAGAGCTGTCCAAGTCCTTGCAGAAACGATTGATACCTTCTTCTTGTTTCACATGTCCCACCATCATATTTCAACCCAAGTTTTGCACTAAAAACCAAACATTGCACCACAATCTGACAGCTACTTTTTCCTGCAACAGGAAACAGTTTGTCTCATTACAAAGACAAACCTCTCCAGGCCAGTTTGTGCCTCTCCCATCAGATCGCGTGTCAAAATATGCCCAGGATTCCTCCATTTTTCCAACTCCAACTCTTATCAAGGCTCATATCTCTATCCATTCAGCAGCACTTCATGATCCCTTCATTATCAGTGGGGACATCAGCTGTTTAATGTGTGTAAAACTTGGCCATCTCTTCCCGTCGGTCCCATAGGCCTATTTGTTAGCTGTCACCGACTTCTACCGCTATCCTGCTCCAGTGTGTTTGGCGGCACACACTATGCGAGCAACTGGATCTGTCAAATGCATGTCCCTGTAGGGTAATAGCAGGGCCTTGTATTTTGTTCAATCGATCCAGAGAGACGTATAAAGAAAAGAGGAGAGAGGCAGGGGGGAGTTGAGAGGTGGGCAGGTAATAATGCGCAGGGGAAGCTAGTTAGGAGGTGAGGTCCAAGCAGACAAGCTGCTGCGAAATACTGATAAAGACGTCTAGTGATGATCAAATGAAACCAGTGGGAATGGAGACTGATGTGGTTTGGAGTTGTGCCTTAAGGATTTTTTTGTGAATGTGTATGCACTGCAAAATATGAGAAAAACATAATGAGGTTCTTTTTCTTTATAACAAGTACCAATGTTATTAGTACTTCTAATAACATTGGTAATTTTAGACTTAAAACAATATTTCCAATAGGACAGCCATAGTCTTTCTTCAAGAACTATTACTTTATTTTCTCATTTTAAGGTAGACATTTCTTGTATCGTTTTTACACAAGATAATTTTGCTTGTCCGATTAATTAAAATGTTCTCAAATTAAGATACATTTTTCCATTTTGACTTATTAAATTAACAACTTCCCACAGATCTAACACCATGTTCAGCAAATAAAACAAAAATGCTAACCATTTAACCTTTAGTGTCACAAGTGAAATCACAATTCTCCAGTATCACTTCATTAGGCCCAATAATATTCTACAAAAAGACACATTTACAATTGCATTACTGAATTTTTACCAAACCATCAGGAACACCTGCCGTCATTTATGTTGTCAAACCAGTTCTTTTACCTCCTATTAAACACAAATGTATTCATAAAATTACTAAACAATACAGATCAATTAGTAAGAGATATAAACAAAGATAAACAGCACTTTAAACACTATAAAATAAATGGAAATTGATTTTGCTGAAGTAATTGTTCGCAATGATTATTGTCTAGTTCTTGATCGCGCCTGACCATTATGGTTTGCAATTAACTCAATCATCCTGACGTGCCTGATTCACAATCCAATCCACTTCATTTCACAAACACACTTTTCAAAGCGCTGGATGATAAAAGCATCAAACATAGAACATGTTTTTATATAAAGTCCTATCAAATTGTCAAAACCAGTCTTCAAACACTAAGAGGCAAGTACTACACACATACTAATTAGATTGTTAAAGGTGAGACATGACTTCAAACACTTATGGACATTAGTCATCGGCCCCTATCAAACCAATAGTGTTTTTTTTCTCTTTTCTGTGTTTAAACTGTTGATTCTCTGATCTGTGTTGGCGAATTCATCGGTTGTGTAAAGTCTTTCGAGATAACTACTGTTTTGATTTAAGGACATACAAGCATAAAATAAATTGAATTAAACACTCCACAGAAGCTGCAGTTTTAATGTGGAGGGTCAGAACGTTCTATTGCCACAGAGAAACCCGGTTTTAAGTCTCGCCTTAGGCCCTACGAGCCGGAGCTGTCCTTGGTACCTCAGCACATAAAGCAAATAAAATAGACTTATTCCGATTACATGTATAATTGAACCAAAACCGAACAATACCAGAAACAAGCACATGTCCCAAGGCTGCACTTTCCTGTAATAGTGTAAATCACAGAGGTAATGTACAGGTGGTTGTAACGGAGGCGAGAGGCAGCGTGTGGCAGCCAGGGAGGTCGTTAAATAAGGACAAAGAGGAAAGTGGGAGAAATAATATGCGTTTGTGGAGAGGAGACGCCTGATGGCAGCCTGCACTCACTGCCATACATCCTCATTAAGGGCCCTGCTGCTGCACTCTCCAACAGCAGCACGCACACGCCAACACACACATACACACACACTTACAATGGACACCGCAAAGTTTGCCTGCAACACAAGACAATCTGAGGACAAGGACAGGAAGGCAGCCAAAATTGGGCGAGATGTGACTTGAACACATAATACCATAACAGATTTTACCACGAAGGAGTAATGGGAAGTATTCTAATGGCTACTTATGGATGAAATGCATGTTAAATGGTTTTACTAATCGTCAACACCATATTTATGCGATAGAGGCTGTAGTGATTGTGCTGGGAGTGGGTGCTTATAGTCTAAAGCTATAGTGGGATTTACGTCTGAGAGCGCCAGAAAATGTATAATGCTTTACACTTTGGTGACAAAAATGGCGGATTTAACCGATACAACCAGATATATACGACACACAAGTGCACATCTGTTACAGTACGCTTCTAGCCTTAAGTCATTCTTTGAGGACAAAATACATTTCCGGGCATAAATGCAAAACATGCCAAAGCAAAGCCATCTGCAAACTTCAATTGAATCCATGCTTTTATGGTTGTATAAAAGTATTTGCATTATTTTCTCTCGCCTCTTTTGGATCAATCACTCTGGTCTATACAAAGTGCAGACAGGTGGCACAAATGTCCCTATGGCGACAATAAAGTATTGCTGGATTAACTTATAACCCTTGTGTGGTAAGTGCGACCTCAGTCCTGTTCTGTTTATAAATCTAATTAGCAAGGATAAGTATGATGGCTCCATGGTTTCCCCTGATGAAGAGTAAATAAGAGTATTTTACAAGGTCAACAGTGATCTCAAAGCTGCCAGTGTGATAATTGAAAGCCAATGATCAAATTCATAGTAAATTTATGAAAGGCTTAAATGAAGTCTGTGTGCATTTTGAAAAACAGTATTTACCAATGAAGCATGTAAACATATCTCATTGTATTTGAAATAGGAAAATTATGGAAGGAATATGTGTGTGTGTGTGTGTGTGTGTATGTATATGTGCATGTGTGTATGTATGTATACATATGTGTGTATGTGTATACTATGTATGTATATGTGTGTATATATGTTATATATATATATATATATATATATATATATATATATATATATATAAAATGTTTTTTTATTTTATTTATTTATTTATTTATTTTCTTTTTTTTCTTTGACCAAACAGAGACTTCAATGCACTACTGCACTTTCCTGTAATTGTTCCTTTTTTTCTTTTTCATTCATGCAGATTCTTGTAGCACTGTATCCTAAAGCAAATTTCCCTTGGGACAATAAAGTTTATCTTATCTTATCTTATCTTATCTTAAAAAGGCAAGCAAACTGTCAAGAAGTGGGTGAAAGATGTCCTTATTATTGAATTAAGATTACTAAAGATCTCTGCATATGATGACTGAAGCATGTTCCATAGGCAATTCTGGTTCTCATCTTTGATACACTCCACATCTGGTATCATGCACTAATCTGCATCTACAATAGTTATAATTTAGTTGAAACATTCAGCTGGGTGAGCCACAGGTTGAAGACCTCTGAGTCACAGTAACATCTCCTCTGCTGGTTGCCATATGTTCATCTGGTCGCCTCGAAAGGCTGCTATACAGTATATAGAAGAATGCAGAGGAAACAACATGTAATTTTGTTGGTAAAGAAATAAACAGAGCATATGGATTTGTGACGCCAGAGCCAACCTTGGAGCAGTTGTTGAAGTGAAAATCGATAAGTACCGGCACAAAATCGCCAACGTGACTGCTGTGACGCATCCACTCTCCAACCAATGGCAACTATGAAGCTAATATGTATCATGACAATTCTTTGGACAGCCTTAATCTTTTGCCAACATGTTTATTTTTCATCATCTATAATAGAAGCTTGAATGAAAATTACAGTCTGGTAAGAAAAAAAGCTAAATGTAAAAGAGAGCTACAAAAGAAACACATTTTGCTTGAGTGGAAACAATTTTCTTGCAAAGGGACCGCCCAAAGGAAAAAATTAGACTCTACAAAAATGTCAGAAATTTGCATAGAGAGAGGTTTTTTTTTGCTCAAGAAGCGTTGATTTGGTTCTCTCTTCACGCGATCTTTGCACACACACAACCAGGTGTAGTGAGCGGACACGCCTGGTCGCCCCTTTGTCAGCTGCTTTCCCTGCTTTGTGATGGCAGATAGCTTTGTGATCTGACAGCAACAAATCTCTTCATCTCTCTCCTTCGCTTCATCTAAGTCCCTGGCCCACACTGCATCTTTCTGTTCTCCCAGGCCTCGGGGGCATTGATAAGAGCAGACATTTTAATTCGCCAGGTCAAAACAAATGCTTCATGACTCTGCTGGCAGGCCAAAGAAGAAGAACAAGGAGAGAAGAAAAAAACAAATCGTAATGGGCTCTTGAGTAGTTCACTGGCAGGAAAAAACTAAAGTGTTCATAGTGCATTAATCTTCTCCCAAAGTTCTCCACGGTCATCATTTTTTGGAATGGGGAGTGGTTACAAAAATGTTAATGAAACAAACAGAGATTGTAATTGATTATAATCAGTGTAATCAATATTACAGCTCACCATTTGCACGAGATATATGCATTGTATTAAAAAAAGACTAGGCACAATCCACAGTTTCTTGGTATGATCCATTGTATCAATAGACCCCAGATCAGGGGAGTCCAAACATTTTATACGAAGGCCACTTTAGCTAAGGCTTGTCCAGGGGCCAACAACACAGATTGTAACATTGTTTTGCCCAGATTTGGGATGTTCTGGACCTTATCGTTGACTGTGATGGAGCTGAAGTTGGCTGAATGACAAATCACCATCCCACCAGCATTTTTAGTGCCATTGATGGAATGTTTTGACACTGAATCCAAAAATAAACACCAGCGTATACCAACAACAGCTGAAATCAAGAGGTTCTGTGCTTTACAACGAGACATACTATGTCTATATTGACTGAGCTCAATGCTCAAAGCTTTGAGGTTGTAAAGGCAAAGGCCACATAAAATGACACAAAGGGCCCCCAGGGCTTTTTTTGGGCACTCCCGCCATAAAGGAGAGGACAAAGATAAGCTGACTCAAACAGGCTGAATGGACAGGAATCTGAAGCCAAATATGTGGTAGCAATGATTAGCAACCAAACAGCCAATCAGGAGCAGTGCTGGTCCATTCACGCTTGGACTCGCAAGTAGCCCTAGCGAGGAGTCAGGTGAACCTGATTGGTCAGTTGTTAGGGGTCATATTTTGTTTCACAAAGACAATAAATGAATAAAAAGTATCAGGTCATACTGTTATGTGGAGCTGCCATGCAGACCTGTTCCAGTTCCAGGATCCACTTCCAGGATTTCCAGCCTGCATCAAGTTCCCTGCTGGGAGCCTATAAGACCACACCCTGACTCCACCCATCTCTCTCTCTCTGTCCTGGCAGCAGCAGCCTTGCTCACCACCACACCTGCCTTCCCCTTTTTGGTTTTCTTTGTGTTATCTCCCTAGACTTTTGTTTCTGTTAATAAATTATATTAACTTTTAGTAACCTGTTGTCCTTTATGTTGCACCTGTAGAGCCAGGGTGTAACACATACACAGCATTAAACAGGCATTTTTTGTCTGTTTTTTCCAACAAACAATATTTCCAAAATGGTGAATGTAATATAAGCAGTAACGGAGCAGAAGGCGCTTGCTTTTGTAAGCGGGAGCCATCATTAACACCAAAGCTTTGTCCATTTCTATACAGTCTATATCTCAGGCCTGTGAAAGACCACAGTTGTTTTCCTGAATCTAATCATAAGAAATGAGTGAAAGATGTAACTCCACTGTGAACATGTGAAAACAAATCAGGGAGGAATGTTTGGCCTCAATAAGCACAATACATTTTTAATATTACAAAACAGAGCATTTTAATTATAACTCTTGGGGCTTTTTCAGTCAACATTTACAACAGATCCGTTGTTGAACAATAGTTTGTTCATTAGTTAGTGGGTTAGAAGCATTTGTAATGTACCTATGTGTTTGTTGGGATGTGTTTCTGGACACCCGATATTCTCCTACAGGGAATTCTAAAACATATATCTATCCATTCATATAGAAGCACACAAATCTCCTTTTCTGGTTGAATTTGAGATATTATGCAGTTGATGTCACACACACCGGCTCACAGCACAGAACTACGCTGACAGACCTCCCCCGAAGATTGCCAATTAAAGAAAGAATCTTGTTCCATACTTGAATCAAAAGAGAGTTTTGCATCGGCTCTCTCACATCATGGGTGGGGTCATACATGGTCCAATGAGTTGCCTAAAGACACATATACAATGCATTGCTAAAAGAATATATGAGGAGAGCTAAACGTCATATAGACATTAACTCATTATATGGTGCGCCGCATGCTCCACCATATCAAGAACAGTTGCAGGCATAAAGCACATTTATGGTCACGTCAAAGCTGCCATAATGCTCAGCAGTATAGTTCACAATGCAACTTGGCATGTAATAACTCTTTTAATAATAATGTACGTTAATGGTAAACACTCCACAGCACAGATACAAATAAACCCAGATGTATCACTTATGTATGCAATTATAATAAGTTGAGTTCTGATGGATTGTAGAGTTTTATGAGAGAAGAATGGGACGACACGTGATGTATTTTCAAAAGTGGGATATGAAAGAACAAGCCGTTAATTGAAATAACATTACAGCCAGAGAAATGATGATGTCTTTACGACGAACTGCTTTGCATTGTTGCGCTGCAAAATGAGAAATGATGTCCGTGTTTACTACAGCTTATACATTATATATTTACTGAATATTTGTGTTCTTTAATTCAGGCTCTACGTGACAGTGCATATTGCTGATACCATCAAAACCAAGCCTACTGCTGCAGCGTGGTGTTTACTTGTAGTTAGGAGAAAAAATATCACGACGGATGAGTCACCAAATTCAAAATGAGTTGTTGTCCCAGGTTTGTATTTCGCTTTGCAGCAGGGAAACCCTTTCTATTGTGTTGTTTGTGAAGCCTCAGAATTACATTCAAGTACACGTACAATATGTGTCTCCTGGTTAAAGTTGGGGTACCTAACTTTCAAACCGCAAAAATGCAAATCTAATACATCTATTTCATCGCTCTCAAAACAGTTCTATCATACCTGTACTTAAAAGCAAGATCCTGTAAGAACTCTGAAGCTAAGCAGGGCAGGGCCTGGTCAGTACTGTGATGGGATACCTCTGAGAACACCAGGGGGGGCAGTGGGGCGGCTGTAATGTGCCAATCTATTGTTGTGTCCTTCACCCCCATTGTCTAGAATAGGTCTGGTGTGTGTGTAAATAGTTGGTGGTGGTCGGAGGGGCCAATGGCGCATACTGGTTGCCTGGCTTCTGTTTGTATGCCCCAGGGCAGCGAAAAAGTGAAAGAAAAATGACATGTGAAGCGTCTTTGAGTGTCCAAAAAAGCACCATATAAAACTGTACGCATTATCATCATTATTATCACTCTCTTTCACATCATTCCAGAGCTTTTTCAGACCACAGAAAGGAGGGTCCTTCAGCCACACAGTTCTTAGCCCAAAGCATCATTTAGTGACACACAGGGCTCTCTCTTTGCATAAGTACGAAAAAGAACGTAATGAAATCTATTTTTCATAGCACAAAATCACAACAGCGTTCGTCTCGGAGGACTTCCTCGATTTGCCAACAACACAAAGAAGCCATATGAAGAGGGATGACCAATGTCCATAAAAGTTACTAAATATTCATAAATGCTCTTATAAGTCCTGGATCATCACTGTCCTTAGATCCTCCTACATCAACAACATGTGTTCTAATAAGACAATTGTGAGGTCTAATTTTTTATTTTTTTATTTTACTTTTATGAGCCTCTTTCTTTCTGGACAAACAAAATCTATTATTTATAAAACAAAAAAGTGAGGTCCCCCAGCGTTTGCTCTAATAGCCAAAAACACACTAATCCCTGCAGTTCCCCAGGTCTGAAAACACTCTCTCTCCAAATGACCAGGAAAGATGCAGTTACCATAACAACATGAACTGGTTTTTTTGAATAGGTAAAACTAGACGTCATGTGGCCAGGGTCGGCACTAGATCATATACGGAATCGGGACGAAACCGGAAGTAACACTCCTACTTTCGAATTCGTTTTAGACTGTTAAGTCCTTAAGTGCTGACTGGTTAAGTTTTACTGTAGGCGTCTGATTAAGATGGTTAAGGTTAGGGTTAAGGCTGGGTTGGGGTTATTTTATGGGAATGGCTGGTTAAGTTTAGGCATGAATAGGTAGTTTGTTGTATTTACTTCTGCTTCCGTCCCGATTCCGTATATGATCTAGTGCTGACCATGTGGCCAGCCATCGATTACATGACTCATAGTTCTAATTCCAAAACAAATCAGGCCCTTTCCAAGTGACTGCCAAAACTACTGCGAGTACAACCTGAGCGCAAATATGTCTTGAGTTGATTAAAAAAATGGTTTAAACTTCCGAGCTTAGAAGTGGAGCAGTAGGTAGTAGTACAGGTTCTGGCAGCAGTGTTCAACTGAAAATATTTGCTCTGTGTTTTTTGCAGCGTTGATACAGTCTCCTCCTCATCACCGACAGCGTGGGGAGAAGTTGTGAAGCATTTGTAAGTAAACATTCCAATGAAAGCGACAGCAGAGGCAGATTGTAATGAGGAGGGGGCAAACGTGCAAACAGCAAATCAATACGCCGCTGTCATAAAACCTGCCGTGGAGCGAGCGGGTCAACACCGTGGAGGACTTGTTACCGCAAAAAAAAATATTGGCATGTATTTGCAGCCTGGGATTCATGAAAAGAAGAAACAGTACAAGTTCCAGTGGTGGAGATAGTGTCCTGAACAGGGTGAGTTGATGTGTGTGGTGGGAGTTTTCTTTTTCTTTTTTTTAATCATTTGCAGTATGTTCATTTCTCAATAATTCAATGTCCCTGGTTTGATTGCATGAATGAAAGATTGTTCAAAGCATAATTACACTTTCTCTTCAAACATAATTTCATTTTAAGCAATACTGGAAGTCAGGTTTGTGCAAAGGCAAGCTATTTGTATGTAAGAAATGGTGCAAAATTAGGCTTTAAGATTAAGATTAATATTAAAAGATCCGGTTTTCGTCCCACATTTCAGTGTTGCATCACAAGTTACAGTGGGAATGAGAAGCAGACAGCACAACATACATGAATAATAACTCTATATCAAAATACAATACAATCTCTAATGCCTATACATCGGACTGGCAACTGATTATATCCGTTGCCTATGAGTTGCTGCCCCGCACACATCGACAATCTGGCGAAAACGGGCAACTCCCAGTAGGGAGTGGGGAATAACAGCGCGTACATCGACAGCAACAGAGTGTTTTCTGGCATAAACTGTAGAGGGCGCGCAATACACGCAATACACACATGTTGTTGGAGCGCTGCCTGATATCTCCGGATCTGAGGACAACTAGTTGCCGAAAAGTAGAACACGGGCAACTGACTGAATCCGGAGATCGACTATTTATCTCCAGTTGTAAGAGCGCTCACATCGACCGATTTCGGCAACTGATCGTCTCCATCATCTGCTCTCAGTTGCCAAAAGCCGCCTTGCAACTAGTTACAATACAATACAATACAATACAATTTATTCTTGTATAACCCTAGGTCACAACAGGAGTAATCTCAGAGGACTTAACAAAACCATTGAAATCACCAACACAGGTCAGAGAATCAACAGTTAAAACACATGGAGAATATAAAGCACACACAGAAGAAAATGTCCATACATGTTGTAGAATGCTAAAGTGTCCTGATCATCACCAATCCTTTCTGTTGGACACTAACTGTCCAACAAGACCCTCCTGCATCGACAAGGAAAAACTCTTAAAAAACCCAGTGGGAAAAAGTGAGAAACCTTGGGGAGAACTAGGGAAACCCTAGTTGTCTCCAGTTACTCTGTCAATGTACACTAGGCTTAACTCAGGCATAAAAAGCAGTAAAAATCTCTCTCTTTAGCATGTTACGGAAATAAGTCTTTATTAAATCTGCCACTTCTGCATGATAAAGAAGCAAGAATCAAAGGTTATGTACTTAAATTATGATGAATGTTCGAGTAAGAAAGCATTCTTTATTTATCATTCTGAGGTAAGTAGTGTACATCATTCTCATAAAAGTTGTGGTTTGAAAAGGTTCATGTGTACCTCTCTCTAGTTACATTTGACCCCATAAACCCTTTTCCATCCGTGCGACGTCAAAATCGCGTGCCAAAAATAGGCCAACGACGTGCGCCTGTGATTAAATATAACGCGTCTATATTTAAAAGAAGCGACTGCTGCGCTATTTTTTTTATTTCTGCTCTACTGCTGTGATCCCTTCTATAATGATCCGTTCGCACCAGTAGCTTTTCAAAAACCTCCCCTGACTCACACTGACAAGCCGTGGTCACAAGTCGCAAGAAAGTTAAGAAAAAGGGCTCTAATTTTGAGCTTATATGTTCGCTTGTGGGTGCTTTTCACCTTCTCCAATGGCCTGGACCCAAATCTTTTATTAAATTCAGCCCCTAAATGGATTATGCAGTGGCTAACAACTATCGATCTCCGTCTCCCTACATTGTTACTCTGGGGCAACCGGACCATCCTCCAGTAATCATCTGTATATCCAATTTGTGCTCTATAAAGGCTCTGGCTTTTAATTGACAGGGACTTATTGATGGAGAGCAGCAAGCCATAGAATTAGCACGGAGTCCGCAGCTGTTCTCACACGTGTTAGCTGATAGAAATCAAACAGAATGGCATTTTGCATGTTTGTGGAGCCTGGAGCTAACACCTCGGACATTTTGTAAATGCAAATATCTGAGCGCTACTCGCAGAGGGTCTTTTGTGTGCTGCTCCAAAACAGAGGCTCTAAGCCACTTCAACTGTTTCCTCTCAATATGTAGAAGCAGCGGCTCTACTCTGAGCTCTGCCCATGTGATCAAGCTCCTTATCCAAACTTTGAGGGAGCGTCCAGCCACTCATTAGTGGAAAAGATTGTCAGTCGCTTTCATCCGTGACCTTGTTCTTTCGGTTATTACCCGAAGCTCATGAGTCTAGGTGAGAACATGCATTCACTGGTAACTGGAGAAACAATGAAATGGGATTTGATTTTTGATTTGAAATACAAATAATACAATAAAGGGAGACTCATATTAGGCAAAATCTACTAAAGTTTCAACATTGTTCTCTTATCAAATAAAAATGGAAAACATTTCACTTCGCCGCTTTGGTTTAAACGCTCCTGCCATGCCATGTTGTAATTGTCACTTTTGCATCATGCTCAGAGAACTTTTCTGCCTTTTAAAATGCCAGTTGAGTTAGTAAGTTAGTAATTTAGTAAATTGGTTTTGGTATAATTTATCTGGTGAAATGACATCCTTTGCAGCTGGTAATTTTGAAATGTGGAAATAAATGGATTGTGTGCAAAATCCACTTTTTCTTTCTAATTCACACAAAATAAATTATTCACTATCGGCTAATTGGCGCCATATAAACGCAACAATGTGTGATGTAAGAGTGTTTAAATACTAAGGACCAGCGATAATGTGCTCCCACAGAGACGCCCTGCTGACAGTGGTCGGACTGGTTCATTATGACGAGGCCTTCGTTAAGCTTCAGGTCCTGTGTCATTGGAAGTGTATCTGCCGGATTTGTCACACAGAGCAGGAAGGTGATGTCGAGTGATGGGGTTCAATAAAGAGACAGGAGGCCATTTGTGTGTGTCATGAATTGCACATTTATTATGCATGAAAAGGTCTCGTCAACCACCTTCTTGAAAACCTATTTCAATGGTTTGGCAGGACACAGATTTCGGGTTAAAAATCGTCTTTAATTCTTTAAGAGAGTGAAAAATGGAATAGCCGATTTTAGCAGACAAATCGCACTTTGATTAACGCCTTTGTGACAAAACAAAGTGGCTTAATGTTGTCCATTTTCACAACTACGTAGGAATTAAGTGTGCATGATTATATTGCGACCAACCATACTGCTGCAACAAAGCTCCATATGTGTCCCACTCCTATAAATGGTGCAAACATACATAACACAGCCATTTATATCATTCGCAGGCAAGACCAGAGCAGATATTGGCACCGAGCATAGGCATTGTTGTATTGCCAGTACAAAATGCTACTCTAATCCCAATTAGTCTTCTGTAATGAGGGAAGCCTGCACACAAGGCCCAAATGCCAGGTCACATCCCCAAAACTCAATTACAGAGCCATCCAGGCGAAGAAAGGCAGGGACAGTGGCCAGGCAAGAGCTTATGGTCATTTGCATATTGTGTGTAAGAAAATGCTTTTTCAGAGCTAAGGGGAATGTGTGGGTGGACAACAAAATATGCACCCCAAAACGGTGAATTTGGAAGTGTTTTCAGTCTCAAGCCTGAACGCTGAGGCACAGTCTGCTCCAAGAAAAGTAGAAGAGGACAAACTTTGTTCCCTGGTTGACACATGAGGCTGGATCGGAGTCAGTTAAGGGTCAATAAACACATCTCAGAGCCGAGGGGAGATGCTGCGCTAGCGTTTTATCCAAGTAAGAGTTTAGCTCAGAGGATTGGCCATGGGAAGAGAGGTTAAATAATGGCTTTAACTTTCCATGTTCATAAAATCCAGGTGATGTGCCTCCTCCAAAAAGTTGTGCGTTGTAGCTTTAATTAGTTTTTTTAAAGCTGTTGAAGATAAAAGTAGTAGCAGGTGCTCACTTAATAGACTCAACCGGCTCCTTCGGTTCAAACCGGACAATGAGCAGTGAGCGAGTCAAAACGTCCAAGTCATTCACACTTTGATTAGTGCCTTTGTGCCGGCAGTCTCAGCTGAGCGAGATGAGCTGCACATTTGAATGACAAGAGCTGATTTCATTTTGAGCCCTATTAGAGAGGATCTCATCTGAAAATGGCTTTCATGGAGGGAAATTCAGACTGCAGACGATAACAGTGATTTTAACAAGAAGTTGAAATTCTGGTTTACTGTATGGTGTGAATGGTGAGTACGCTAGCAAAGCCCTCGCAAAAACCAGAAATGTTGCACTTATTCCAATTTAGTTTGATTGATATGTAAAGACGCATGTTAAACGCATGTGCGCACCAATTGAGGAATTAAAAGCCAGTACCTTAGGAAGTGCTGGAGCGCGATTCTAAAGTGGTTGAGCATGCATGTATACACGTCAATCAGATTGGAAAGAGATGAAGAGCAGTGATTCAGTTGTAAGATCAGGGAAAAGATGAACTTGTATTTGCAATTTATGTTTTTGGAAGAATATTGGTCATTCACTCATTCACTAGTTCCGCACTGCATGTGTTTTGTTGTTTGGTAAGCTAAGAAAAAACGTTATCATGGAGCTTTTAAGAGTGCTATTGAAAATATGTATGACAGCAACATTGTGCCCAGTCCGAAATTTGAGTCAGAAATCCGAAAGTCTGGAGACGCCAGGAAAGTCTGGAGCTTTGAGCGGCTTCTCTGCAGGGTGCACAGAGACCGGAACAGTACTCGTCAGACCTGTTTGATGACCCCACAAAGTTGAGTGTTGTTTTAGAACGTACTCTGTATTCATACGTTTTGTAAACTCAACCATGGATATAAGCATGTTTGAGAGGTCTTGTATCGTCCTGCATTATGTCAGTGCCCCTTGTAGAATCCGACCTACATATTTTGTTCTGTATTACTAAACATAAAGACCTGAGCGTATTTGTTCTGTCCCACATTGTTACCACTATAGTATCTACATCTTAAGCATGTGTCATTAACCGTTACTAACGGCGTTACTTTTTTCAGTAACGAGTAATCTAACTAATTACTTTGACTGTAACTATAACGCCGTTATCATTTCCGACATCCCATTACTGCGCATTACTCAAGACGCACAAACTTCTTTTTTTACTTCGTGATAGGACTCGTGCGCGTGTTGTCATGAGAGAAGAGAGGATGAGAAAACCTCTCAGCAATTATTGGCGGATGTAAAACATATTTCCTTTACAATCTACATGTCTACAGTTGAGAGGATGGCTCATAAATTGTGTTTTTGATACAAATATGGGTCTTAATCGCGCTCAACCACGGCTTGTATCACCGTGAGGTCAGCCTCAGAGGAGCGCGTGTGAGCGCAGAAGTCGGCTGCATACAATTCCATCCGTAAGCTCCTTTCTCTTCCTGGTTTATCTGCTAAGGACTGCAACAGGTTTGGCTAACATACATATAACACATTTTAAGATAATTCAAAATGCATTAGTTTAATTCATATGATTATAGGAATGATAAGAAAGAGAGGTGAAGTGTAAGACGGTTGATTTGAGAAATTGGATGCACCCGGCTGCAGCAAAACAGGAGTTTATCGAGGACACACACGTTTTGTTTTACTTTTTAAAACTCATTGGACTCATTTCGAAATGGAGGATTACATATATACGCTCAAACTATTATCTGGACTTAAACACGGAACTGGTCTGAACCGAAGTGGACTGTGCAGGTCATTTATAAGGTAAGACCCATAACTCATAGTTTTGCGTTTTGTATGAACAAACAATGCGGGCATGAAACATATTTTACTGTAGCCAAACAAATTGTCCACTTGATTTATATGATATATATGTTCATCTGATTGGGCTGAAGTCAGTGCTTCACCGGTGTTTCCACATTCACAGTGGAGGGTGTTGGTGTTCAGTGCTTACAGCACAGAGAGAGATGAAGAGTGAACAGGACTTCAGCAGCAAAACAGCCTTTTCTAGATGGAAATATTGGCACTATTTCAAACTCACTGAGGTTAAAGGTAAAAATGCGCACGTCGAGTGCACATTATGTTCCAGAACAAAACAAAAAAGTAACGCAATAGTTACTTTTACTGGTAACTAGTTACTTTTATAGTGGAGTAACTCCGTTAGTAACTCAGTTACTTTTATAGTGGAGTAACTCCGTTAGTAACTCAGTTACTTTTTGGGAGAAGTAACTAGTAACTATAACTAATTACTTTTTCAAAGTAACGTGCCCAACACTGGCTACAAAAGTGTTATAAAAGATCCATACCTGTCCCTTGTTAGTTCATCAACAAATTCAGATAATCAACACCCATAGAACATAAACGATTCATCTCTGACACACACACATGGAAGCACTGTAAAGAGCAATGAAAGCTCTAACCTACAGGTGAACGGGTAATACATACAGAGCTGGCGTAATGGCATTGTCTATAACATGCCAATTTCCATGAGCTTGGCGCAGCATATGGCTCAGTGCTCTCCAGCTAACCGTGGGTAAATGCAGCCTGACAGTGGAGGCTGTGGAGTGGTGAGGAAAGAGAGGATTGAAGGTGTCTCCGCTAAAGGTCACACAGTCCGCGATTAGACACATCAGCCGGCCATTAGCCACCCCGCCGCCGCCTTCCCTCTGCTCCAATCAATGCACAGGCGGCCATCGGAAAGGACACTTCACCAGTCGCTCAGTTGGTAGAGCATTGGCCTTAAGGCCAGAAGGTCGTGGGTTCAATTCCCACCTCTGCACCTTCTCCACCGACTCCCACTGATGACTGCTGTCGTTGTGTCCTTGGGCAAGACACTTAACCCCACTTTGCCCCCACTGAAAGATCAAGGCTATGCTCACAGTCAGAGAGCAGCCGTCCTCCTGTGGACTCACCACCTGCAGAGGGTCAGTGAGGGGCTGGTGCTATGAGACTTGGGTGGCATCTCTGACTGCCACCCCCCTGACCCAGAAATGGATTAAAGGGTAGAAAATGGATGGATGGATGGGAGAGGTGTAAAGGTTAAAGTTTTTGCCATCGTGCCTGTCTTAAAAGTTCAAGGAAGTGTGTGTTTAACTGATGCATGGATCGATATGAGGTTGTGTTTAGTGCAGCCGGTAAAATAGAAAAGAAACATAATAGAATATACTCGTGTCATGTTATTAAGGTTAAGGTATGCGTTGTTGTAGTAGTAGTACTCTTTATTTCTAATTAATTGTGCAACACAATAAAAAAGAAAAAACATATCTACATACAGTATGTCCCGATAGGGCAAGCATGACAAACTCAGGCCCGTGGGCCAAATCTGGCCCTCAAGACCATTTTGAGTGGCCCCTAAAATAAATTTCAATTATTATTATTAACTTACAACCATGAAGGTTACGGGCTACCGAGAAAAAATACTTAATTTTAACATTTTAACCCAACAAATCAAGTTCAATTGTTAAACCCTACAAATGATCCAGTTTTAGTTAAACCCAACTAAAACTGGACCAGAGAAATCAAACCAGAAAATAATAGTGAGACTCATGTTATATAAAACTAATGTCAAAATGCCTACATAGCGTTCTATCCTTTCGACCCACAACCAGTTTCTATTTTCATCATTCGGCCCCTGACCACAATGAGTTTGACACCCCTTTCGATAGGGTTCTGTATCCTTTGCATTTGACCCATCCTTCAATGCTACTTGTACAACTGGTCATATGTGAAACGGTCACCACAGTGCAGCACCATGTACCCATCTTGGAGGACTATACATGCGAAACAGGTGCACGTTTTAGGGTGGTGAGGGAAACCGAAACACACGGAGGAAACCCACCTCACGAGGAGAAAAAAGCAAACTCCACACAGGAAAAAAGAAAAGATTGGACTCATTATGATTTTCTTGCTGTGAGGCATGAGCTCTCGTCATAGGGTCTGGAATATCACCAAAGAATTACCAAAAACCAAAAATTACCAAATTTCCAAAAAATTAAGACATAGATCTGATCCAACACGTTCTTTCTCTATGAAAAAACTAGAAAGGGGTAACTCTTTAGCTCAAAACTGTATACATTAAATATACTGACGATTATTGTCAAAAATATTATACTTTAAGATAATAATAAATGGGGAAACATTGATTTATTATTATCTTAAAGTATAATATTTTTGATAATAATCGTCAGTATATTTAATGTATACATTAAATATATGTGGGAAACATTGGGGGGCGACAGTAGCTCAGTTGGTAGAGCATTGGCCTTTAGGCCTGAAGGTTGTGGGTTCAATTCCCACCTCTACACCTTCTCCACCGACTCCCACTGATGATTGCTGTCGTTGTGTCCTTGGGCAAGACACTTAACCCCACTTTGCCCAAAAGCCCCCACTGAAAGATCAAGGCTATGCTCACACTCAGAGAGCAGCCGTCCTCCTGTGGACTCACCACCTGCAGAGGGTCAGTGAGGGGCTGGTGCTATGAGACTTGGGTGGCATCTCTGACTGCCACCCCCCTGACCCAGAAATGGATTAAAGGGTAGAAAATGGATGGATGGGGAAACATTGAACCGTATCGTACAGTACCGATTGCATTGATAGAATATAGCTCCAAATAATATTGGTTTTACAAGATTAAAAAGGCCTGGCTTCAAAAAATAGTATTGAATTGAATGCTGGGTATGAGAAATATCCAAGGTTACACACACAACGAACAAAAGACGCTACATCAAACAAAAGAGGAAAGAAAATCAGGTTAAACACCTTATATAAAGATAGCTGTGTGTTAATCATCACAAAACACACAAGTCGGAACCAGATTTATCCCAGCTTAGACTATGTGGCTCTTATATTGGCTTATCATTTAACCATTTTGAAAAAACCTGCCTTTTGAATTTTCTTTTCTCAACCTCAATCGAAACACCTCAAAAATAGCTCACCTCTAAATCCCTTCACACCGTGTGCACCGCCATAATTGAATTCCTGCTATTTTTCAGAGTAATCTGCGGAAAGCCCTCACCTCTGGTTTAATGTGCGCCTTGGTGCCATTGGAAGTTTGAATGACACTAGCATTCTGATGAGCCGCCTTTATGACGTCGCACACACTCCGGGGAGCAGGCAGGCAGCCATGTAATTTATACCAATGTACAATCAAACAGACAAATTTATCTGTCAGCATGTTTCTTCATCGCACGCTGCTTTCATTTACACCTCTCCCTTCGGCTGATGTGGCGGTGTGCAAACGTCAAGATATGTGGCGAATATAATGCGCCGCGCCACCGGGGGTCATGAGAAATCTTTCCAGAGCAAGTAAGCACGTATAGGGTCTAATAACCAAGTGACAGACAATCAACGCTGAGCAGAGTGGTGGATAATGAACAAAATGTCACATCCTCCGTTGACTGGGGGCGCGCACAGAAATATTGCTTGTGTATACACGCATGGTGGTGTATAAGGATGATGAAGATGGTCAAAAGGATGAAGATGGTGAAGCTGAGACTTTTCTGATGAAGTGTTTGCCACTATAGGACAGGGGTGTCAAACTGTTCCTCAGAGGGCAGGTGTGGCTGCAGGTTTTAGATCCAACCCGAGCAGGAGCACAGAAGACTCCACTTAGTTCCTCAAATGAGTCCAGTTTTAAGATTTGATGAAATAGGTGGAGTCTGGTGTGCTCCTGCAGGTTGGAACTAAAACCTGCAGCTACATAGGCTCTTTTTGGAGCTCTGAGCTTTTAAAAACATTGTTCCCCCACCCAAAGACTTGTCAACAACTGAGGGATTTTATCTTTTCTCTTTTGAATGCACTGTGATTATTTATGATTATAATTTAATGCCTTGTAGGATTGTTTCTGTTTTGTTTTGTTCAGCACTTTGAGTTGCCTTGTGTATGACTTGTGCTACACAATAAAACTTGCTTTGCCTTGGCTAATTTATCCACAACAATGTCATTGTACCACTTTGAGGTCACACTCAGAGCAGTTTTCTGTCTTAAAACAAAAGGAATCCCTGTAAATTTGTTTTGTACATTTCTCAGGGGAAATGATCTTTGAATTCACATAGCTGCGGTTGCTGCCGATAATTTTCCAATTATTTAAAATATGAAAACAAAATTAGAAATCCATCTCCGGTGATAATAATAAGGATGGGGCAGGATGATAGCATTATTTACCTATGACACTTTTTTCCCCTTATTTTTATTATTATTTGGCAAACATCTTTAAGCTATGTAGCTACAGTATATCTATGGAGAGTCAACGCCATAAACTACTACTTGTACATAACAAGAGTTAAACAAATCATGGTCTTCTTTCACTGCCGTACGGTCATGCTAAGGGAAAGTCAATAAAAGAAACCGGTTATCTATAATTGCATGTTGTACACAGACTCAACTCAATAGTCTATGTAGAAAAGGAATATTCCAGTTATTGACTCAGAACTAAACTCATATTTGATTTGCAATATCGTGTTTCTGTGTTGGACTATTATTGAATTATTTTCCTGTTAGCGGCCATTGCGAGGACATTTCAAAAAATGTTTACCTTTTGACATTTTGTTTGTTGCTGCAGTCAAAAAACCTTTAAAACATTGACAAGAGCTCTATTATGTAAAGAATTAGTGCTTTAACACTAGGGCATCTTTGTAAACTCTGCATGTTGCCGATGCAGGAGGGTCTGTTGGACGTTAGTGTCTAACAAGAAGAACTGTGGTGATGACACTTTAACATTCTTTAACATGTATGGACATTTATCAACATTCATGGACATTGGTCTCTCCCTATGGACCAATACATGATGTGTTTTTTTCTGTGTCTTAACTGTTGATTACTGATCTTTTTTGTGATTTCAATGGTTTTATTAAGTCCTCTGAGATGACTGTCGTTGTGATTTAGAGCTATACAATAAAACAATGTATTGTATTGTATAGTATTGTATATAACAACCATTTACCAAACTATCCCAAGCGATGCAGGCTTGGATTCAACATAAAAGCTTACATATTTTTAGAACAACTTTGAACTCCTGAATGACATTTTTGTATAAGTCAAATAAAAAACAATTTGGACCATTAATGAGGAAGAGAGTATTTATTTTGTCATTCATTGTTTTAAAAGCTGAAATCATATCTTGAGTAGATCATAAATGGTGAAAAAAGTATCAAGGGTAATGCCATTGGCCTTCGCCGTACGTTACCACCAGAGGGATATGAAGAATTTGTGTTTGTTTTGTTTTTTTATTAGAACATTTGCGGCTCTGCAACCACTGTCCTGTGAAAGCAAAGAGCATATTTCACATGACAGATTGCCAAATTTTGCCAAACTAATTTATGGCCACTACTTCGTAGAAAATTTAGTGCGATGCCATAGTGGTACAATGACATCATATGATTGCATATGATTCCTAATATTAGCATGGATGGATCAAAAAACATCTCCTGGTCTGTTTTTGATTAGAAAATAACTCCAGGTCAGTTTTTGATGCGGGAATATCCAAAACAAGTTTTAATAATATGTCTCCTTTTTAATCACAAGGCATTAAAATTGGACATAATGGCGAGAGTGATTGTGTGTGTGTGTGTGTGTGTATGTGTGTGCGAGCATAAATGCATGTGGGTGTGTGTGCGTGCTTGTGTGTTACTTTTGTGTTAGATCAATTCAACAAAAACCCTGGAAAATCATTTTTGGCAAACACCCAATGTAACACTAGCTCCTGTGCCCAAGCAGAGCGGTTTTGTGCATTTTGTTCGTCTAATCTTCCCCAGCTTTCTCAGTAATGGCGTGGATTCGTAAACGTGTTCTCAGGTGAACATTCTTTGTCATCTCCCATTGTATAACAGTTCAACAACAAAGAAAATCCTGGCAGACGGTCACATTGTAGGCACTATTATCCTAGGATAGCCTTTCACCAGTGGGATTTCTGTAATTGAAAAGAGACAAAAATTGGATAGAGGTGCATTTGCGTCAACTGTCAGACACGGATTATGGGAGAACACTGTATTTCTTGAGCTAATAGCGTGATTAGAAAGTGGCCGGTATTTATTGAGGGTCAAGTGGGGACACCCTAGCTAAAAGTGCCATCATAAATCCGTGCCATCTTATCTTGTCCATTTCGAAATCTTTCTTCATCCATCCATCCATCGATCTTCTTCCGCTTTAACCATTTCCAGGTCCAGCAGTCTAAGCAGAGACACCCAGAATTCCCTTTCAACATTCAACGCACACACTTTCTCCATCTTGAAGTCCATCCTGAAGTGTTCCCGATCCTGAGAGACATTGTCGTTAATCCTTCTTCAACGTGGCGAAATAGCCTTTGTTTTTTTTCTTTTAATACTCTTACTAGCACCCCGCTAAGTGCTGCTATTTTTATTGGCATGGAGAAAAAAAAAGTTTTCGTAGGGAATGTAAAGCGAGCCAATGTTATGACAACCCAATTAATCCAACAATAGCTGGTTTAATCTGCGGGTTTTCTTTCTTCACAACTGCACCGGTTGCACCTTGTAGTCATCCAAGACACATATGAAAAAAAAGCTGGCTGTTTTTCCCGGAATCCCAATTACAAAGACAGAGTAATTAGAGGTGAATTCAAAGGTCTTGCAATCACAACTGGCAGCGTTCGTCTTTTGCAGATCGCCTTAATAAGCTTCCAATGCACTATGATTTTCGGCCTTTGCTTATTTCTATTCTGTCAGTAATAATGACTTACCTTCTTGGCTTTATGGAATATAAAATATACGCTGACATAACAATGCAATTCGATGAGTTTTGCTTCAGGGCTTAAACATAAATTGACTGCCAAAAAAGCACAATTAATAGTTTGCAATGCCCTTACATACTGCATGGGGTAATAATACATGTATCTGTTTAGGGAGAGAGAATGGAACAGCGCAGGAACCCTGGAGCACTTCTGCTAGAACACGTGCAGTTGTATTTCCTCACCTACACAATACAATTAACCTTGGACATTTTTCGCATCTTCATTACAACCCTGTAAGATAAGAAAGAAGAAAATAAATGTAACTTTCGGAGGGGAAACATTTAAATGGTATTTTGTGCGATGATGTAACAAACTTCTGTACTTTCTGGTGGTTCAGTTAAAGACTGAAGAATAACTTTTGAATATGTTAATTATGTTTGGCCCTTGAACATGAAAATACGACTTGACTTTGTCTTTCTACCACTACATGCGACTTTTAGTTTGAAACCCATTGGAAGTAAATAATCAAGAATAAATCTTGAATTCATCTTTCTAGAAAAAGTGAACGTTTGACGTATTTATATAAGATTATAAATGTATTAATGATGGGTGCTTAACTTTCACAGTAAAACTACTATAACTTTGTAATAGAATCAATATAACTAGTTCCTGGTTCTACAACCACTTGGTTTTATCACTCGTTTGGACATTCAAGAATGTTTGACTTCTTGACTTCTTATAATGATGATGCTTTTTTTTTTTACTCTATAAAGACAGAATGTATTGAAGTGGTTGTTCACATTTTACTTTCTGTTGAGCTAAACAACACTTTGCTTTAAGTAAGGTAAATGTGTCCTCGAATGGGTGGACACAGTATAAAATCATGTCCCAAAATAACACATATATATTGTTTCTCTATCATGGAACAAACCAAATACATCCAAACAAATTCTTGTCTAATTTTCCGTTCATTTTCTCCATGTTTGCTTTCAGCGCAATAATTAGCACTGGTGTTGGGGGAAGCATTGACAGACACTCGCCGCGCACCGATGTTTGAGCCCCTTCAATAATTAAAAGCGCAAAAGGCCATAGCCTGCTGCCAGCGATGCGGGATCAGCAGGGGTTTGACACGCACTGTTTGACATTTGACATCCAAACCCCACTGGTCCAAGTAAAACCGCAGGGTCTCCTTGGCAAAAAAATAGAACCTAATTATATTCTAAGGGGGACTATAAAGACAACTTAAATCCTGGTTATATGCCATACAGATCAACCAAGCAAGCAGGAGACGGACATTATCTGGCCTGGTGCAGTAGGCAAAAAAGGTGAGCGCTAAGCCAAGGATTTGAGCACCAAAAATGGAGACTGGAGATTTACAAAAAAGAAAAAATCATCCACGCTTATCCAGGCCAAGCTGGCTTAGTGCGTTCAATGGGTGATCGCATTTGGAGTCTGTCCGAGGGAGGCCCCAAAGCTCTGAAAAGTGCGGAGTCAGCAGAGGGTACAGGCAGTGGTATGACACAAACAGAGGTTGGGGACATAAAAGCAACAGCCCTGACGGACCCTGCTAAATTTGGATCAATTACGGACAATTGAAGTGGAACATCATCTCCCGCCCGGGACTTGACTGGCACCAGAAGCTTAGCAGTGGTTTAGATACCGGGAGAGAAAGCCGGCAGGGCTCGTCCAGTGTTGTGGCAAAGCTAAAATACAAACTCGATTCTGACTTGATGGGGCAAATCAACTCGATACCATACAGAAATCTTCTAGACACTTTTGCATGAATATCGTTAAAACATTGTAGAGGTTTAAATGATATAACTCAAGGTTTTAATCTCACTTGTGCTCTTTTTATGGTAAATTTCAGTTTCAAATATCTAATATTGATATTAGATGCCAATCATAGTTTTGATATTTTGACAACCCTAGACTGAACCCAGAAAGCAAATAGATATAACTCTTTATCAATGTAATACTACTTTTTGAATCAAACAGACTAGATGAGGGATTGACAGGGCTTCAGTAACCCCTGCCCTTCAGTGGCAAGGCAAGATGGTAGAGCATTGGCCTTTGAGCCTGAAGGTCGTGGGTTCGAGCCCACCTCAAGACCTACTTCACGACTCCCACTGATGACTGCTGTCGTTGTGTCCTTGGGCACGACACTTAACCCCACTTTGCCTGAAGCCCCCACTGAAAGATAAAAGCTCCTGTGGACTCACCACCTGCAGGAGAATCAGTGAGGGGCTGGTGCTCTGTGACTGGGTGCAGCTCTGACTGCCCCCCCCCCGACCCAGAAATGGATTAAGGGGAAGAAAATTGATGGATGGATGGAGTTCTTACACAAGGCAAATCAAAGTGCTAAACAAGACAAAAATCAGGGTGAAGTGTGGATATAATCAGCCTGTCTCACATTTTCAGTATTGTTATTCCAGATTTCAGCAGAATTAATCTTAAATTACTTTACTTTAGAGATTCACTAATTACAATCGATGCACATTCTCGATGGTGGATAGACTCGTGGTTAAAATCAAGTAACTCAATTTAAGATCTGTAGCGTCATTTCTTTAGAAACAAAAATGAGAGCTAAGTACTTTCCATTGAAAAATAAATAAAGCACAAATTCCGCACATCCATTATCAAGACCATGGTCAAGACCGGTAAACAAAAGGTCAAACAAGAATAGGAAAGAAGACGGCAGTAGACCCATTACATATTGTACGGAGCACGCTTCTTATCTCCAGGTCACACAGGTAGAAGGACAAACCACCATTACTACAGCATATAGGACGATCAATGTCACTTATACTTCCTGGTGACCAACCTTCTCCAACCAAAATGAAAGATACAAGAGCACTCAGCAATCTTAATTAGTCAAATATTAATGTGTCTCCCGCGCTCTAACGGGCACTTTGGGTTTGATGGATGGAACAAGCCTGGCTATCCCGTTGTGGTATCGAATCAGCTAACTCTGACCCGTCGACCCACAGAGAGAGATTAAGCACTGGACACCGAGCAGCGGGCCTATAGATGTGAAGTAATGTCTGCCAACTACTACAATTACTAATCTGCTCCATATTCCGCTTATTTCAGCCATGTTAAAAGGCTCTTATAGGGGGAAAAATTGTATATGACTCATCATGCTGCGTTATGGTGGATTTATTTCCCATTAGTCCTGTCATAATTTCATATTTTCAGACAGCTTGGCAGGAAATTTTTGGTATGGCGATTAACATTAGTACATTTGTGCAGTTGTGTTGAGAGTCTGAGAATGACCTTGTAGTACTTTTGAAGACTAATGCAGAGAGCAGAGGGTTAGAAGCCCTATTCATTTCACAGTGTCGCTCTGCAATTAAAGCAAAAGGTTTTCTAGTTCAGTACTTGATTTTCTTCAAAGTAGAGCAAAGTTAATCAAATAGATATTTACATGATAGTAAGGATAGTGCATTGGTGTTATATAGCATTTTCAGGACACTCAAAACATGTTATTATTATTCACTACATACACAATGGCGGTAAACGACTAGGGCTGGGCAATATATTAAATTAGTTTGATTATTCGACCTTTTTGAAAATTGAAGATGTGAGAAAATTTGGTTAAAGTGCGAGTTTCTTCTGGCCTCAAAAAGTGATATCACAAAGGCACATCATTGATTATATTAGACATGTCAGCATCGATACAATACCTTCATGACTGTTTAGGATAGATGTTAAAAATGTATTTGGAGTTTGAATATTGAGCTTTTTTCATTAAACAGTTTGGTTTGGTTAGAATCAATCCCCCAAAAACGACTAATGGAAAACAGGCAACAAGTTTGTGCCATCAGCCCCTCAGACCACCACCAAACAGTCAAGCACACACCAGACAAGGCAATGTGTCTCGCCTTAAAAGACAACACATTTTTATGACTTTTTATCTAGCCGTACTACTGTGACACCTGGTATAAACAGAGGCCACACAGTACTAACCAGGTGCTAACGAATCACAGTACTAACTAGACCCTGCCCTGAGTCACTTCTGAGATCTGACAGCTTTCATAGGCACGTGGCACCACATCCGAAAATCTGTATGTATACAACATTTTAAAAAATCAGTACAGATATTTCATGATTGAGAGTTGATGCATCAATAAGTAAACATGAAAAGTACCTCTAAGCCTTTTGTGCATTTCTATCTCTCTTTATGAGCATGGCAGCAGAAATATATGAGTGAGCATGATCATTGCAAGTCATTTTCTAAGATTCTCAAATCAAAGGCCAAACCTGAAACGAGCTACAGATGTTTCATGAATTCTTGGAGCTGCAGATTTGCTGCTTCTTTTCCTGCCAATAGTGGACACATCTGCTCACATGTCTCTACAAAACCATGTGACTTTGAATCCAACTGAATCTACAAGATGTGTTCCAGAGCCACTGCCTGTAATTGAATGTGTTGGATGCTGTGAAGTTCATCAGGAAAAGCTGGATTTAGACACGTAGTTAGTCTTTGTCTAATGATTTTCCAGTCTTCAGGTGGAGCATTGTCTGATGCTTTACATGTGTAGTGCACAGGCTATGTCAGATTCCTGCACAAAATTGTAATTGTAAAATTTAATTTAGCTTAAATCTGCGTTTTCAGTTGGAAAAGTGAAAATGAAAGACCACCCTCACTCAGTCAATCAGCTCTTAGCCCAAAGTGTCAAAAATAGACACTTTGATGACACAATTCTTACAAATATGTAAACAATATTGTCAAATAAGATGCAGACATCAGAGTGTGGTCTGATTTGTTGACAAAGTCATACTTTTAGAAGACTCCAATTGACTAGAATAGAAATATATTGTTCATCGTTCCCAGCTCAGCTGAATGGTGATGTTCTGGTCTTTGAACAGCTGCCCTGCAATAGTGGAATTGCTCCATGTTTGACCCGTTGTTGGCATGACGATATCCACCATCATTAAGGACCGAAGACACAGAAGTACAGTTTTTAGATCATGCATTCATATGGCACAAGCCATTAGAGCATGGCTGCCCTCTAAAACTGTTGGTTGGACTTAATCAAAAAAGAATGTCAACAAAGAAAAAAATATATTCACAAGATGAATGAGCAAGATAAAAGTTCAACCAAAACAAGGATTCATCTGATGCAAGTAAACCTCACATTTGACCAGAAAAATACAGAATATACAATGGCATACAATTTAACTTGTCTTGCCTTGTATATTCTACAGTGTAGAAATGATTAAAGGCAGGGCTTTTGCCACATGAAATATTCCTGATCCTGTTGGATCTCAGATTCTTCTTCGAACACCAGGTTCTACAATCGGAAGGCTGTAGCTGGAAAGTGCCAAACTGTTTTTGTGTCCATAGGTATGACACTAGTATGAGTCTGGTGAGTGTGAATTATTGGTGGTGGTCAGAAGGGTGTCAGTCTCAGCTGTGGTTTATCACCATCAGGGCTGAACTGGTCACCAGCCCATATTTGGGCTGGTCTGCCTGCTTCATAAAAAAAAAAACATTTTGTGTGAACTGTGTAAATCCGTTGAGAAATGTTTGGGGGGCGCGCGTGATCGCGGGGCACTTGCTGTTGTTTTCTGGATGTACTCAAACGGGATTCCACATCCTCCATGACTGCAGCGTTCTGACCCAGGGCAGCTGCTCTGGATAAGTGGTTCCAGCCTCCAGCTGCTGTGAGCCGTTTTGACAAAATCACAGCGAACGGCGCCACCGTGCTTCCACATACCATACAAATAACCTTAAAAAAAACGTGGAACAAAAAACGCCTGGGCCGTCAAGAATGCAAAAATGCCTGGGCTGTTTTTTGGTCCCAGTCCAGGCCTGATCATCATGTACGGGGGGAATAAATAATGCCATGTGAAGTGTGAGTATCCAAAGAAGCCCTATTTCATTATTTGGACATTTCTAGCTTGAATAATTACTTGAAGAATAATAACTCCACTGAGAGAAGAGAGAAGCAGATTACAGTCCTCCAAAACTTTTATAAACATATGACTCAGATGGGATGATATGACTCACCGTATAATTATGAGGCATATGCTAAGTTTAAACCGGGAACACATAATACACCACTATTTAACAGCATTTTATCACGGCCAAAACAATTACAGACCAGCCGTGTTTTACCCAGTGGCTGCACACAAGCAAGAAATATATTCAAATTAAAATGCGACAGCTACATGCATCATGTGTCGGTGCCCCATCCCCCAAGTTTCCCGGCCTTCCTGTATGATTGATAGCCAGCACTGGTGTGATTAACGTGTTGTCCGACTCAATTAGTCGAGATGAATGGGGGTGAATTCCAATAGTGTCAGTTGTTTGTGAATAATCCCCAACGTAAAGAGGTTTCCAAGCATAGAAGGCGTCGGAGAGTGAAGAGACAGAACCTCCGCCAGAGCAGGTCAACGTGAAAGACAAGACAAAGTTAAGGCCGGCACAAGGCAGGAAGGTAGTCTAAACTTGGAGATGGGCGTGGCCTATGGTACTTCCCCTGCCAGCCTACTAGTCAGCTGCACATCAATCAAAACCCTGTGTGCCATTTCCCGAATCAGCTACGCTCTGTGATCCTTCTAATCATTCACTAAACTTTCCCAAAATGACCCACGGCGGGTCTGACCCGAGAGCGCCGCCTGGCAACTTCCATTTATCATTCCTCTAATATATTGGAAATTGCTTTATGGCTCTGAAAATGTTGCTGAGATTTCTGTTTGCCACAGTGAAATAAATGCCAAACAAAAAAGAATAAAACAACACATTCACAGAAGACAAATGCTGAACCTAGTGTAAGCAAGTTTTACAAATACATGTTCTTGCTTATTTAGAATTTGTGTTTTTACTTTGTTTTTTTTGTGTGTTTTTTTTGCAATATTTTGTCCTCTCTATTCCATGCAATCATTCCCGTTCCTGTTCAATAACCTCGCTCCAAATCAAATTGTTCATTTTACAGTAAGGTGGCTTCCATAAAATCTAATTGTTTTTTATGTCTTTAATTTAGCCGAACAAAATTAGTTTAGAGTTGCTTTAATATGTTTTAATTGATGTGATGAACAAACACCACATTGTGCCTGGGCCTTGTGTCATTAAAACAATGTTTGCTCAGTTCTGTATTTAACACAATAACAAACGTCCAATGTGATTGTGTGTCTGTGTGTGTGTGTCTGTGTGTGTGTGTGTGTGTGTGTGTCAGTGTGTGTGTGTGTGATTGTGTGACTACTTCATTAGTGCCTAACAAATAGATCGTTGTTATTTTAAACAGACAGCAGCTAGACTAGACCAGGCTTGTTCAAAGTCTGCCCCATGGGACTACAAAGCTGCTATTGCTAGTATAGACATAAATTACATTACATTACATAAAAGTGCATCTAACGCGCTGTAACAGTGTGGGGGTTCAGGAGTGTGACTGCTCTGTGATAAAGAGTCTCTCAGCCTGAAGACTTGAGGAAATGGGTGGAGTCTGGTGTGCTCCTGCTTGGTTGGAAACATAGACTGTAAATATAAACAAACGTAGTGACGCCTATTTACTCTGTTGAAATGTACATGTGATCAACAGGTACATTTTAAAAATGGCTGCGAGCAGCCCCTCTCACAGGAAAATGGTGAATAAATTATTTTGCTCAGGCGTTAGCTGGCACATTTCGGAGCGGAGGCTGTATCTTTTGCGCATGTGTTGGCACAAGCCTGACTCAAGGCTGAAAAATTGCGCTCATTCAAAAGTCCACAGCAGATAAACTAACCTGGTCCAAAAAAATACTCCCCTCAGCTTTGACAGCATCTGGAACGTAGCGTTGAGCCAAGAGCCAACTTTTGAACCAGGCTGTAAAGTAGTTTTTGAGAGGAAAAAGGCGCCATAAGAATGCATTGGATGATTCTGTTCCCGGGTACACCACCACCGCCAAGGAGTCAGATTACAAGCATGTCAGCGCACATGTGCTCATGGACCTTTTTTTAACTAATACCTGCTTCCACACCAGCCCTCACTGGAACCAGTCCGACACCCCCTGCCATACAGGAATAGAACATACAACAACCACACACAAAAATCGCTTGCACACATAACTTCCACATGTTGATTTAGCTGGAATAAATCATCTGCTCCATACCAGGCCCGAGCAACTCAAATCTGGATCATTCACTACAAGTACCTAACCACTACACACACTCCATAAACTTGCCCGTCCCAGAGCAGCAGCGTGGCATTTCCACTCCATTTTAACCCCCCCTTTTCATCTCCCCAGCAGCACCCGAGCAGAAAAACACATCCACATGGCAAATAAACAGTGGCACATGCAGTCCGGCGTGAAGCGACCCTATCCCGCAATGGGTCAACAGGGATCAGCGGATTATGAAACGTCTCTCCCGAACACACAGCTGCGACCAAGAAAAACACCATTCATTCTTGTTAAATGAACTGCAAATGTTTGTACACAAAAGCTGAAGATTTGTATCATATCCCACGATGCATCTCTGTGTCGGGGCCGGATCACGCTGCGCTAATAGACCCTCCAGCCCTTTTTCATGAAGCTTTTTTTGCAAATGAGCCACGCGCGAGCTGTCAAGCCGGAGTTGTCGGCAGTGCTTCAGACAAACAAGAAAACTCGTGTATGAAGGCTGAGCTAACACTGGGCTGATCTGACAGACGCTCATTAAAGCAGCCATGGATACACAAGTTATGGGGGGCCTCTGGGAGCGGGAGGCAGGACCCCTTTGCTTCAGGCTTCATTTAGCCCATCAGGACCGGGGGCAGCGGAGTGACAGGCGCGCTGCTGTACTACAACACTACTGTCCCAGGTGGGCTGTAGTGGGGACGTCGGGGTTTGGGGAGATTTGGGACGCACATGTGTCCACTGTCATCTTGCTTAGTCCCATAACCTCATGCTGCTAACATGTACAGATGTATACATACAATACAAATATATATTTCTTGCATACATATTTCCTGCACTAGAACAGGTATTTCAAATTCAGGATCTTGTGCCCGCAAGACCTATTTTAGTGGCCCCCGAAATGATTTTCAAATATTTTTTTATTACAGTGACAAAATTGATGGTAATGGGATACTATGGAATGTTATACTTCATTTTAGAGCCTATTGTCTCAGGAAAACAACCATATAATTATAGTTATGTTTTAATGTTAATGCACAGAAATGAACTATCAGTCATTCATTTAATCTCTACTTGATATTTTGCTCAGTTGTGGTGGAATCCAAACCTACAAGAAAATAACATTCAAACTCATATCAAATACATTCAGTTTGCCATTTTATAATTGTTTCTTTATCGTGCCAAAGATAGAGACTGTACACTTACTTCTTATTATGCTAAAGTCAGAGATTTTATAGCTAATTCTTGCTTCTTCATTATGCTAAAGTTGGAGATTTTAGATTTGCTGCTAGATATTTGATACTTATTCCTTTATTATGCTAGAGTTAGAGATTGAATGTATCTTGTTTTGTGTGCTCCTCATTCCTACTGTTCTGTAACTGGTGATGCAACACTGAAATGTATCCACTGTGGGACCTCCTAAGGATTTCTTAATCTTAATGTGGAGGGATGTGACTTTGTAAAAGAAAAAGGGTTGAGATTTGCGTTTGAACGATGAAGAACGATGGACTTTCTGTGGCAGAGTCTTGAACGGTCACATATACATTCTATTTTACCAGCGGCTCTCACAGCACGCAGTACGAGGGGTAACTAAGCAACAGCACCTTTTGAAACTGAACATTAGATTTATTTTCATCTTGATCACAGCTCATAGCTTGACCCCTCTGGTTGTAGTACAGCCTGTACTGCAGGCTGTAAAACAGCTGCAGTACATTCAAAATGCAGCAGCTCGAGTCCTGACTAGAACCAGGAAGTACGACCACATTAGTCCAGTTCTCAGGTCTCTGCACTGGCTTCCTGTGGCTCAGAGAATAGACTTTAAAACAGCTCTGCTTGTGTACAAGTCTCTCCATGGCCTCGCTCCAAAATATATTAGTGACATGTTAGTCCCATATGAACCAGCCCGGACTCTGAGGAGCACAGGGACTGGACTCCTGTTAGTGCCCAGAGTCAGAACTAAACATGTGGAGGCTGCTTTTCAGATTCATGCTGCTAAAATCTGGAACAATCTTCCTGAAGATGTGAGACAGGCCTCCTCTCTGACAATGTTTAAAACCAAGTTAAAAACGGTGCTGTTTAGCTGTGCATACAACTGAGGGATTTTATATTTTTATCTTTTGTTTTAATGTTCTGTGATTATTTATGATTTTAATGCTATCTTGTTCAGCACTTTGAGTTGCCTTGTGTATGAATTGTGCTATACAAATAAACTTGCCTTGCCTTGCCTTGGTTTTGTTACTTGCATGGCTCTTAACTCTCTGTGAATGTCTTTGGCACTGTCCGCTCGGGCGTCCAAACTATTCAAACTGTAAACCATACAAACTACCTGTATATTTTTAGAATGAACCACATGGAGAACATTTCATTTCTTATTATCCATGCCAGATATCTACATTGTTAGGATACAAAATAACTACAGTTTCGGTGAAAACCAAGGCATTTTCTGAAAAATAAAAACATAATAAATCAAAAGTTTTGTTGGAAATCTACTGGAATTTTACAGGAAATCTAAACAGTTTATTTTGTTGTGACTTCAATAATTATAAATTTTAGGTTCATATACAATAATGATCTTTCTTTCATTTCTACGATATGTGGTATTAATATCGTTATTATGAGTAAATTATTGTGTTCAATATATTGTGTATATTTGTGGACGAAATGTCGACTAGGCCATTTACTTCATGAATTCTTTGCTGTCACTTGTACAGACATGTGGTGCAATACATGCACTGTACCATTCAAAGTGCCTTTTGCAAAAAACAAATTTACCTTTTTATCTCCATCATATCTGTAAGTGCCAGTAATCGTAAAAACAAAATAAGAACATATTTTATTTTATTTTAAAATCGTGTTTATTTCTGACCATGCTATTAGGTTCAACAGCAATCATATTTACAAAAAAGCCCCTCCCTTTTGCAGAATTGCAACCAGTAAGATTTGCTGGAGGAGAATAGTTGAATGATGAGAAGCCACAAGGATTAAATTTTTTTTCGCTTCCACATTTGAAAGGTAAATGACATTCAGTTTATGCAAGTTTAAAAAGCACAACTGCATCCTGTACACACTCAGGCTGCAAGTGAAACACATCCCTTGTATTACATCCCTGCATCTTATTGAATTCCGCCCAAACAGAATGTCAAAACAAATCATCTTGAATCCTTTCCCATCGTGTGCTGCCCATTGCTAACATGTTCATAGCTCATTACACTAAAGCAAAACCACATAGGGACCATGAATATGAGACGCACATCTTAAAAGGCCATAAGTATTGCTTGTCACTCATCCAGAACATTCCACAATGATTCTTAGCATGTCCTCTCTGTCTGGTGGTCTCTGGTATTTGCTTTATCCAATTGACCATAAAGGAGAATCTATTACATACAGTCCTCCTCAGTCTATCCACCAGTCCGTGAACACACACACGCTTTGTCTCACGAGAGAGCGCTGAGTGAAAAATTAATCATTAAAGCGTGTGACAACCTCTGCCACCGCCGCTGTCAGTGTGGGAACAACAGTTAGAGCCGGCCAGGACCCATCGTGCGGCCGAATAACACAGGGGACCTATGACTCCGCTGACCGCACTGCCACAATAAAGCCATTATTCTGAGCTGGCTCACGGTTATGTCCTCCACAAAGGAAAAAATGGAAAAATCAACCAAGGAAACAGGTTACCAGCATCAAACAGATAATAAAGGTGATGAAAATGTGCCGGCGGAGCTGTCACGGATGAAGGCGGAATTAAATTGTATCGCAGAAGAAAGAAGTTGCGAAACTGAAGTCATGGTTTTTGGATGGTGATTTACAACTTGTGGATATAGTGGGTTTAGGAGCAAATTACAACAAAATGTAAATAATGTCATGCCTTGCTCAAGACATTTGGAAATATGTCTACAAATCTCCAAAGACTTCCATCTCCAAATAGTGGCAAGGCAAGGTTATTTGTATAGCACAATTCATACACACGGCAACTCAAAGTGCTGAACAGAATAAGATCGAAACAAACACACAAGGCATTAAAATCATGAATAATCATAGTACACTAAACCTATCATCCCTCTGTTTAACAGAACTGTTTTTCTTTACCTGGTTTTAAACATTGTCAGAAAAGAAGCAGCTCTCACATTTTCAGGAAGACTGTTTCAGATTTTAGCAGCATGAATCTGAAATGCAGCCTCCCCATTTTTAGTTTTGACTCTGGGCACTATAAGGACTCCCGTCCCTGTGCTACCCCTGAGTCTGGGACTAATATACTGTATACATATGTACTTTGCAGTGACGTGCAGTCAGGGGAGGCAGGGGAGGCAGAACTCATTGAAAAAATAATTATTCATATAGTCAAAATATATAATTGTTTTCCACTGTCCTATGCTTATAAAGTATTTTCGGCCTGTTTCCGAACAGTTTTGATAATTTCTGTAGTCAAAATCGCTGAAATCCTATTTTTCCTAGAGACGAGGGGAGGCAGCGCTCCTGCGTGCCTCCCCTCAGATCGCTCGCTCCCACATAGTGTGTGTGTGTGTGTGTTTCACCTGTGACTCTGTCTATATGTACCTGTGCTCCTCTCCCCTTGTTGCTGTTATATTGTCTTATCAAAGTTCTGTCCTGGTCCTGTTCCCTTTAAATTTTTGAGTTTTGAGATTTGTTTTCACCTTTATTTTATTAAATCATAATTTTTGTCATTCCTGCATTTTGAGTCCTCCATAATCTCACTTCATGACACGCCTCTCTTTTGGGCCAGGACTATTCTGCTATTCTCAAATCTCAGTTTCCCTGTTAAATACAAGTCATTAAAATAAATACATGATTTGACTGAAAAAATGGGTGCTGGTATCCTGAGTGAACTGTGCTTAAGGAGATACTTAAGAAATACTTGAATTGTGCAGCGAAGTAAGCAGCAGGAAATGGAGCTTGAGGTATACAATGTTTTTTTTGTTTTGTATTTGTTTTTTTTATGTATTTATTTGCGTAGGGATAGATACAGAAAACATAGACAAACTGTCGTATGGTAGCCTGATGCTTTTATCATGGTGCTTATAGCCAAAGCTAGTTTTGCACCACTTAGATTTTGACATACAGTAGAAAATTATATTTAAAAAAAAGAAAATATTTTTATAAATCAGAACATAAACACAAAAACCCAGACAGGTCCTGGACTAAGCACACCAAGTGAAACATGGTACGTGCATAGTGGTAAAGTTGTACACATACATCTGTGTTGCTATGGGAGTCCTCAAAGTTCTTGGTGTAAAACTGGCTTTGTGGCAGGAGCTCTGGTTTGTACTATCCTGCCGCACACTGGGCTAGTAGTCTTGCACAGTTTTTCCAATGTGGTTTTACTGCAAACGGCAAATACATTCTTGAATCTTAAAAACATACACGTGAGGCCTCTGCATTTGTCCTCTACGCCTGGGGTGAGCTGTAGTGAGTGCAGACAGAGAGCTGACATGTCCTAGAGGTGCCACAGAGCTCATGCGCTGACACTCTGCATATGAATCATTTGCAGAACCACTCTCTCGTCCTCTGATGTCAAACCTGCCACAGCCACAATCACCACATCTGCATTAGTCAAAGTGAATTAGGCATTTGGAACCATGGCTTTCATCATCTCTGGTCATTTTACACATGGAAATGACATGCCATCCTTTTTTGTCATAATTACTGGTATTCAGAAATGTATATAATGAAAGCAGCCAAGGTGGGAAAACGACCAGTTAAAACATTGAGAAAATATGACCAACATTGAAATGCTTTGCTGTTGTCGGTGAAAGAAGTAAGACTAAATCCATCAAAAACACGAAGGGAG
The DNA here is from genome assembly GCA_964034765.1 of Knipowitschia caucasica. Classification (NCBI taxonomy): domain Eukaryota; kingdom Metazoa; phylum Chordata; class Actinopteri; order Gobiiformes; family Gobiidae; genus Knipowitschia; species Knipowitschia caucasica. Next base: position 21,298,388 of record OZ035835.1, read on the forward strand.
ACGTGTGAAACCCGCTGACTTCAATTACATTAAAAATTTCGAATGAAATTTCCATTGAGAACAACAGAAGAAAAACTAAAGTTGTCTGCGACGTCTGTTTGCAAATGCTGAAATAGAGACTGTGAAAAATTATGAAAATGCAAAGTGTGGGCTTCCATCTTTTGCATTCAAATATTTTGGAGTTGTTTAGCGGCGGCTTATGCACATTCATGCACTGTTTCAACCTAAATTCCTATTTCCATAATACTCAGCTGGCTCCCCTATGTCCTCATGCATAGGATTATTTATGATCTGAGCCAGCAGCTTCCACCGAGAAAACAAACCTCCGCTGAAAAACAGATATGCTCCAGCACCAAACACCAGCACAAACAAAATCCTGTGTTTTTCGCGCTAAAACTATATATGATATTATGCGCAACAGGCTTCTGCACCAATATCACTAAAGCAAGCTCAACAGAGGGGCTGGTTACATACCTTGAGGAGGGTCAGACGTCTGCTGATCTCCTGATGGATTTCTGATTGATTTGTCTGGATTATCCCACAGTATGGCACTCTACACATTTTGCATTTAATCAATAAAACGAATAAAAACAATCAGAGACAGCAGCACTCAGAGAAGATGTGTGAATAATATAACGCAGGCGCTGGAGGAGCTGCTTTCCTGTCGCGCTCGTTCAGTTTCAACTTTTTTTCTCTCTATACCTGTTTTTATGCTTTCTTTGTTAATGACATTTTTATACTGTATTATCCATCCATCTGATACTTCTGCCATTCACCAGTCACTTTACCTGTTGACATTATTACTGATGTTTATTCTGCTCATATTCTCTGCTGCTAAAGTACAGTATACACATCTGTAAATACTTCTGAACCAAGTGCAATTACAGCTCCAGAGTTTTTATTTTATTTTATTTTATTCTATTCTGTTTTACCATCTTATTATCGTACTTTAATTATATTGTCTATTATCTTCAATAATAAGCAATTTGATGTGCGCAATCTGAGTTCCCTTATTTCCTTCTTTCTCCGCTATAATGTGCAACAATGACACTGAAATTTCTCCACTGTGGGACAAAAAAAGAAATAACTTATCTTACAGTATGTGGAATATTTTTAAGGAATACAAACAAATTACTGTATATAAGCTCAATATTAAGTGAAACATATTTCTGGAAGTAGCATCTGCCTTGACTCTTACGGAACACTTTCATGGTGGATAAAAGCATTTTCACTTTTGAGTTGACATTTCTCATGGTTTCCGATTGTAATGAATGAGCAGACACAGAGCATATCTGCAATCGTGTCTGGAAGTGGAGGACATTGCATTTTTTCCTGAGTGAGTGGAGCTTCAATTGATCAATTTCTTTGTAGAGAGACATGTTGAAGTTATAACAGAAATACATAAAGGACATATAGATAGAAAGTGAAATAGATACATTGTAAAATACACAGGATCTTGAGTTATTATCATTCCAACATTGTGGGCTATCGCAATTCAACAACAGCATCATCTTTTTCTTGTTCTTTTTTTTTGCCTCCATGAGTTGAAACAAAATTGACTCTTACTCTTTGTCATAAGCCCTAAAACAACATCCTTATTGAACCTGTGCTTGTGTGAGTGTGAGCCCAGGCTGAAGAATCTGCAGTGAAAATACTGATAGAGAAATCCATAGCGTTCACACACCACTGCTTCCCATCTCTATATTTACCCCCCAAACCCAGCATCGCAGCTCTGTCTGGCCCCCTGATCTATAGCTTCCCCTGCCTTCCTTTTTTTATGCCTATATTTCCAAATTTGATACACACGACTCCAGCTCAAGTCGTCTATTTTTTAATCAATAGACTTTCCATGCACTAAATAGGCCGTTTATCTAGTCCTGGTCCGGTCCAGCACACATCTCTGTCCCCTCACACTCCTCTGTAGACCGCACTGGCCAGAGGCTTATTACATGCAGCCAGTGCTTTAGTTTGGGAATCTCAATTAAGGGTCTGCAGTGGAGTCTGAACGCGCTTAATCCGCACTAAGACGTTATATTGTTCCTAATACAAGCTTAAGTTTCGGGCCCAGTGGAGGAGTGCTGAATTAAACATTAGCTATTCTAACTTTGACCAGGGGCTGGAGGAATATGATTGATAGATACATTTGGATACTTAAAATACAATTTGAAGGCCAAAACAGCAGCTAAAGGTCTGTTAATATGATGCATTATGCAGGATTTATAAACTATATTGGAACATAATGTGGCTGTGGCCGAGGCATATGAAGCCATCTCTCACACAAGCACGCACACGTTATACAGTACATCTAGGGCTGGATTTAGTTCCTTGATTAGTTGTAACCAATCAAAAGTTGAAATTGTTGTCAGCTCAATTTAATCGCTATATCTTGACCTCATATAGACTTAAACATGACCCAGATCAGGTTGTAATGACTGCAGAATTCACTGACCTTTCAGGATCAAAACAACTATTTGATTTAGCAAATTAATCAAAGTTCAAAATTAATCGGCCAACTAATCAAAGTTTAGAGCTAATTTATCTAAACCCTGGGCCAATCCACAGGAAACAGAAATTGTCTCCAACTTCCACATCCTCTCCGTCAGTACACATTAACTATGGTCTAATTATTCTCATTTATTCTCAAAAACGTGTGTCGAAATGGTGACAATATTCAAAAAGCATATATATGATATTGGCCAGTAGACAGGACTTTCAGGCATCAGAATGATAAGGTGGGTTTTTTAATCACTAATTTACTCACTATCAAATTATATTCTGGGTGTTTAAAAAAAAAAAAAAAAGCATTTTGGCACCTGCCCTCCAACTGAAATAGAATTCTAGCACAACAATGCAACCTATTAAAAACAAAGCTGGGTTTGAGAAAATTTGAACTAATCTAATAACATAGAAATTTATGATGTAATAAAATATATAATATAATAATAATATAATATATAGTGTGCAAATAAATATCTAGATAAAAATATATCTAGATAAATAGATTGAGGAATAGAGAGATAGAAATACATCTAGATGAAGAGATATATAGATAGATGGATAGAGAGATAGAGATAGATATATATTGATAGACGGATAGACATACAGTATTTAGAGAAATATATCTGGAATGATAGACAGATGCAGATGGAGAGATAGATAGATAGACAGACAGAGACTACATCTTGTCCAAACTTTTTAGTAAGAGGGCCACTTTAATTCATCAGATTTGGGGCCGACAACCTGGATTTAAAAACTGGATTCGAGCTGGATTGTCTGGATTATGGAGTTTAAAATGGGTTATGATACGTCCTTTTTGATTCACATTGAACACAGCTGAGTTTTATTTGGAATGTTGTGACACAATCATAAAAAAATGACAGTATGCTGTATAACAATAGTGTGAAGGACTGGACTCCAGACGGTCTGATATTTACAACAAGGTGTACACAATATGACTGTGGTGGAGCTGAAGTTGGTTGGATGACACTGTCAAAGTGTTTGTGTTAGCAGCAAAGGGCCACATAAAAAGGCACAGAGGGCCGCAATTGGCCACCGAGCCTGAGTTTGGACATGCCTAATCTAGATCTTGAGGGAAATTGCATTGTCCAATTTCTCACGTACACACACGCATAAAAGACAGAATGACAGGTGGGAAAAGTCACCTTATCAATAATCCAGATAAGATCAGATAAACCTTTATTCGTCCCTCAATGGGGAAATCTCAATGTCATTGTTGCGCACATTACAGAAGGATAAAAGTTAGGGTCCGACCTAAGACCCATCCCTTGTACCCCACCGATCATCCATTGCTAATGCAAAAAAAGTCGGCTTTCCACACCTTTTTCTCGAGTCTAATCTTCCCTTAAGCCATATGACTGACAATTGCTTTTTTATTTATATCATGTTTCTACTTGAAATTCATGCCGTGCTCTCTGCCCCATACAATTTAGATGTTGCCGTCTTCTTCTCTGGGAATTCCACCGCTCCCACAATACATTATAATTATAAACCCGATCCCGCGAGCAACTGCAGAGGCCAATCAAAGTACTACTTCATCTTTAGTCAATTCTGTAAGAGCAGTCTCAAGTGTAATGCAATGATCTAATGACATGCATCCCAGGCAAAAAAAAGAAAGAGCCTCACGTTGCACCACAGAGAAGGGAACGCTTCACATTTGAAACCTCTATAATGTACTACACACACATCTGTCTCTCCGGTTCTCAAGGCTGTGCGCATCTCATTATCAGGCAAAGAGAAAACAAGCAACACTGCTCTTGAGGCATTCAGAAATTACAATTATGCGCACATATGGGTTGAGCCTCCCTCCTCCTGTGGTGAGGCTTAGTGATGCTGGATTATGACAAAGTGAACTGTTGTGAGTCCGTTCGGCTTTCAAGAGGCTCCAGATCCGAATGGTTGGCTGTTGTGGGAGGATATCGCTGATCTGAATGTGTTTTTGGGTGCACCGATGAAACTTTTCTGTCAGATATGTTGTTGCTTTGTCTGAAATTCCCCATGCAATCCGGATACATAGGCCCAAATCCACCCAGAATAAAAATGCAAAAGTAGTTTTTTCATAAAAGCTTTCGATAATTGTCCAAAACACAATTAACAGTCAAATATCCTATGAATCTAAATCAACATTTAATATTGTTGTCATTATTTTATACCAATCAGAACTGAAGCTGCTTGATTACAATACTGCACTAGGACCATCACCTTCTGTAAGCAATATTTTTAAGATCACAGCAAAACAAGTCTCAATATGATGCAAAGTAGTATTCTGTCTTAACTGTTTTTATAAAGTATGAATTCCTAAATTGACTGAGATAAGATTCAATACAGATTTAAAGTGATTTTTCAAGTGTAATTCCATACAAGCAAAAGAATAATTAACAAATGTGTGGACATTTGTCATCCTTTAAATGTATTCAATCAAATTGCCTGGAATGAGGGTGAAAATGGTTGGTGGTGGTCGGAGGGGTGCACAGTGGTTGCCTCCCTTCTGTCAGTCTGCCCCAGGGCTGCTGTGGCTACATAAGATGTTTATCACCTTTGTATACAGAGTGAGTGAAAAATGGCAGGTGAAGTGTCTTTGAGTGTCCAAAACAAAACGCTATGAAAAACCGATGCATTAATGATAAAGTATTATTAAACGAATGTGTGTGTTTCAATACACGAAAAAATATCCAAATCTATACACACTGTGCACTGATGAAATATTGTCAAGCATAACTAATTTCAAATAATTTATTATGGTTAAGTCCTTATCACCAAATCATACTTTGAAATCCCGTCCATTTACATATTCCATACAAATCAATAGTAATGTTTACCCTGGTGACCCTTATGGGGTTGTGAAAACTAGACTCTTAAATTATGTAGGACAGTGCGAGGTTGATTGTGCGCGCTCTGACACGTTGACAGACTTCCCGGTTGAGTGGCATGAAAACGTCGTGTGCTCTCGCCGTTCTATAGTACAATAACTACCACTAGTACGAGGCTAGTCTCCGCGGCCTCTGCCAGACATACTGCAAACGCTGATGGGAATTGTTCCAGAGCATATGGTCCTGTTTCACGCCATTGCACACCAATAGAAAGCAGCACAGACTAGAGTAGGAATGCAAGAGAGTGTATACAGAGGTTTTCCGGTTTGGGGGATTTTGTTTGGGATAGTGAGGAAATGTGTGGTTTAACAGAGATTTGCGTTTGTGTGGTTGTAGAATGTTTCTTACCTGGAGCAGAACAGAAGGGTGGGCATCAGGGGAGGTGATGGGACAGACATGTGGAAAAGAGAGAAAAAGTAAGAAGACTGGTTAGTTAGTGATCCTTTTAATCAGGTTTTTGACACCAGAAATAAACTTGATAGATATTTGGATGGAAAAAACGAGTGACAAAACCGAGCTCACCTCACCTCAAATTTATTTTTATCAGATTTCAGCCCTATAGTAATCATATAATAAAGTGAGTTATCGTCTAGCCATCTATTTTATTTCGTTTTCTCCATTGCCGGGTCACAGGGGGGAGCCGCCTAAGCAGAGATGCCTAGACTTTCCTATCTACACACACTTGCTCCAGCTCATCTTGGGGAATTCCAAGGCATTCCCAGACCAGCTGAGAGACATAGTCCCTCCAACGTGTCCTGGGTCTCCTCCCAGTGGGATTTGAGTTATCAATAAATAAATATGTTTACTTTAAAACTTGTACAACACAAATTCAGAGGACATAACCAGACAGAAAAGAGGTTGGATGGTCACAACTCAAAGCAATTGCATGGAGATTGTTGAATATTTCTGCACATTATTACATTTTCTCAAATTATGTTTCTGCATAAATTGTCAATGTTTGTGTTTTAATAAAGCGTAATGACAAATGCTTCCGGCAAGAATTTGGGGCTTAACATTCTGGAAATGCAGTCATTTATAGAGTAACTGAAAAATGAAGTTGATTTAATACGGTGCAATAAAAAACATACAAATAAAGACAAGTTGGTTCAAGATGCTCTTCCTGCTCTCCTCGAGGTCAGACGTGTCTCTTGCCTGCTCCTGCTCTGCTTGCCCTGACTGTCTTTTTTCCTAGACTTCTGCCTGTGTACAACTTGAAAAATGATGGAATTAATCAACTGGTCCCTCAACGCAATTGATACTATTTTTTCATCACGTAAAGGCGGTTCTGGAGATGCCGTTTGCCCGGATGGTACGGCGGCTGCTGGGTACGTTTTTGACAACTGGCAAAAGTGGCACCCCATTTGTCTGTCGGGACTGTCCATCGAGGACATTGAGGATATATACATTTTTGGATTTATGGTAGCAGGGTTCCTCCTGATTGGATTTGGAGTTGGCTTGATCCACCTCAAAGTTGGAGGGCTGTCCACTCAGAAGATTTACGAGCGGCTGTCCGCGGAAAACAAGGAGAGTTTCCGCGAGCTGGTCAGAGTCGTGGTCGAGGGCACAGTGGGGACACAACGGGGTGTGAGTCGGATCGAACATTCCCTTAACGACCTGGGAGTGAGATCTTTGGATGGACAAACGCTTGGAAGGATTGATTGAAGGACTTGGGCCTCACGGTGGAACCTCGTACTGACGTGGTCAACTCCGGATAACGGTGAACGGAGGGTCCAGTTCCAGTATAATTTGGACATATTGGCTTTAGTTTACACTGCCTTTCATTGATCAGCTAAAGTGCTTATACAAATTTCCCACAAGGGCATGTGTTGTTTTGTCTCCAATGTTTGCAGGCACCTGCGCTATCTTTGTCCTTCACATTCCACCACCACACACGGCCACTCAAGGCTGACACTGGACTCTTATCTATCTCAGACTCACAACCCATAACACCAGTTACAGTCCCCCCCCCCCCCCCCCCCCCCCTTCTACATGTCTGCCTCACTCTCTTTTTCAGTCTATGGTGGTCTTCCCCTCCACCTCCCCCACCCACACTCCCCTCTGACGCGCTATATTGGACGAGGCGGGCCAGAGTGATGACTTCCCATTAAAAAGATCTGCATGTTTTTCCACATGTACCGTGTCTCTCCCCATGTTTGTTGAAATATGTGTCTGTTTTGCTCTATGCTGTTGAATAACTGTCATAAGGAGCGCGGAAAATTAGAGTACGCGGCCGGCCTTGATGTTTATTCATCGAACTGAATTTCTCCATCTGTGTGAGATAATAAAGGATTGATTGATTGATTGATTGATTGATTGATGACACACCATAACATTCGCTCCATTATTCAAGTGGGAGCCATAACTTAAAACAGTGCGTCGCGGCCCATCTGCTGAACGGTGGGTGCAGAAGCCATGTGGGTGTATTAGCAAAACTTACAGACCGACAATTAAGTCATTGTGTTTAAGGCTTTGAAAGATTGAATGTGGATGTGTGAACACTAGGACTCACAGATTCAATTGAATAGAATTCTGAAAAAAACAAATCTGACTGCTTTCATCAAAATTAAGTTATTCATACAGTTAATATCTTCAATACATGCTAAAACTGATGATTATGATTAGAACAGCAAAACAAAATGCTACCTGATGCAGAAGTATTGCATGTTGCCATGGTAACCACCACTTGCACCAAGCTGAGATTGCTCTAAACCAGTCCAGGACCAGTCCAGGATCGAGATAATTTTATAAGCATAATGACATACAATTAAACTACATTTAGATACAAAAAAAGCCAAACAGTTATGAAGACCAAGAACATACATAGCAGAGTAATTACACTTCCAAAATGAAAAGCCGTCATATTGACTGCTTGATTGCTCTAAAAGGTCAGTAACTTAAATTGTAAATCTGTTTTTTAAAAGAATACATATTTATAACCGTATGACCCTGTAGTTTCACATGAGTTTAGTTCAGTTTATTGTTTATAAAACAGGGACAATGTACAAAAACCATTAGTCTTTACAAAAGAAGAGATGGTTTGCACCAGATTTAGCTGCAGCTACTTTCCATCTGTAGTCCCTGGGCAGGTGAACACACACAGATACACACATCACAAATATCAAAACTTATCTCGATTAAGTAAGTACATTTACTATAGTCCAATAATATATTAACTATTGTCCCTCTGCTTTACATAAGCACCACCAGTAAGATTTGCAGGAGGAGAATAGTTAGACCAATGGCAAGGGGCCTCATCTGTGCATCAAGGATTTAAATGTAGGCTATCCAATCAGGTCGCAGTGAGAGTGACATTTTTTTCCAAGGCAAGTTCAGCCTTGGAAAAAACAAAAATCTTTCTGTACATTTCAAAAAAAGTAACTGACATTCTCCATTGAAATTCAATTTTGAATAGGTCACTCTAAATGTTAAACTTTAGTAAGCAGTAGCAGCGCCCGGAGGAAACCCACACAGGGAGACGGCCAAGCAGCTGCACACAATAATGTCCAGTTTTGATACAACATTATATGAAGTTCTCTTTTTCTCGTGGTTGTTAAACAGTTGGAAAGCTGCTTGTTTTTGGATACACAATGTAAAGTCAGTCAATCTTTACATCAATCTATTCAGCCCTTTTCAAACAGACATGTAAGCCAGGTATAAATCCGGCCCATGAGACTGTTTTTAAAAATATTTTCAATTATTCACTTTTGTTGGCATTGATGGTAATGGCTACTATGGCATGTTATAACCAATTTTAAAGCTAGTTTTCTCTGGTAAACTACTACAGAATTGGATGTATTCTGAAGTTAACCAGTTAAGGATAATAAAAATTAATCATTTGTATTTTGATAGTGGCCTATCAGTCTTACATATATGTGGGCGGCACGGTGGCTGAGTGGATAGCACTCTTGCCTCTCAGCAAGGAGGTCCTGGGTTCAAATCCCGGTTGGACCAGGGCCTTTCTGAGTGGAGTTTGCATATTCTCCCCGTGTCTGCGTAGGTTTCCTCCGGGTGCTCCGGTTTCCCCTACCACTAAAAATATGTACAATAGGTCTGGCATGTGCCTCCTGTACTGGCGACCCCCACTCCCGAAAATAACAATTGTAAACTGCTTTGAGACTCCGATGTGCAGTGACTATAAAAACTACTACAGTATATACAGCATCTTTGGTCTGGCTTTGGTAAATCCAAACAGTAAAACGTAAATAATAGCATATAATAATAAAATCAACCTTTATATCCCACAACTAGTTCTTGTTTTATGATTTTGTCCTCCACCAAAGAGAGTTTGACTTGAATGTCATAGTGCTTTACAGCTCCACATCCTGATAAGTAGAAACCCCAGTTGCATGACGTAAAGTTACGGATTGATGAATAATAAGTTTAACGTTTAACAATGTAGCAATTGATGATGAAATAAAACAGTGTAATGGTCATATTTGCAAAGCAGCTCTTATCTACCAGCTCCTCTCTCCTCCCATTACTACTCCATGGATCATCATGAACTAAATCATGTAGTTTCTCTTTAAATCCGTCATTCACAGAGTCAAATCCATCACAGTCAGGGCTCCTGGTGTGTAGCCGTGCCCTCATTCATCACACGGAGCGGCTGTGGCCACAATGGCACGTGCAAAACCTTTGATTAGAACTGGAACTGAAGCCTTGGGGAAAAGTGTTGCAAACTTTATCTTAACCTCGGATAATTTTTCCCGAATACCAACACTTGACCAAATTGCCCCAAGTCTTAACATGCCCCTTTAGATCAATTGTAAGTAATTTTATTTGAGAAAAGGCAATAGGGCTTCCAGTGGTTTTTACGTCCGGGTGAGTAAGAGGCCAGATGAATAATAAGGAGTTCAAAAATCTCATTTCAAATGCAATGGATTGGGTGAATATTCATATTGGTTTAATGGAAGGCCAAGGAGCAAGGACTTTGGTGAAGTGGAAAGTGTAGCCCACCACTCAGAATTCAAAATTTAAGATGATTTTGTCTTTGCTTAATGCAACTTTATTTAAATAATGAGCCACTGTGTAAAATTGTGTTTTGTTAACTTTCAAGAACCACTTGGGAGACACTTGACATGGAGCTAACCAATTATGAGTTTTAAGAATATCAAAATAAGTCCAATTACAATAGTGAATGACAGAAAACAACTTTTTTTTTGAAGCATTAGGTTCAACACGGGATAAAACACTGGATAATAATGATATAGTGCACGCAACACAGCTTTGTGCTTTGGTTGATTAGTTCAATTAAAATGTTATCAAACGTCTGTAACATTATAATTAAAGACTCTTGAAGCCAGTGAAATGTGCCTTTTATAAAATTCAATCAGATATAACTGATAAAAAACATGTTAAAAGGGCAAAAAAGATAAAATTCACAGGATGCTTTGCACCATTTGCCAAAACAAATACGTTTTTTAATGTCACATTTATTTTAGGCGTCTCATTTTTAGTTTTGGAAGTGTACTTACTCAGCTCATGTACATTTTTGATCTTCATAACATTTTTGAAGAGATTTATTTCTGTATTTTAAGTTATATTCACCAGTTTTGGCATATATTAAAAAGTGAGTAAAGATAAATTTGAATAAAACTGATGGTAAACTCACTAAGTTTTCAGAATTTCTATACTTTTGAAATAAGTAAGCACTTATTCCACCGTGAAATATCTGCTTGGTTCTCCGGCAGAGCAGAGAGAGGGCTAGTAACCATAGCAACACACCGTTTACTGTCAGCAGTTAGTATTTTGTCACTTTTCATCAAACTGTTTTACGCTGTATTTCAGTTCTATTCAGCAGTTTTTTTCCCTTAGTAGGAGTGAGTAAAAACCTTGAAAACAAACTCACTTTTTTGGGGATTTTCTCTGTTTTGTTAAATAGTTAAATGCATAACCTGATTCTATGTGTTGACAGTCTAACCCTAAAGCAATGTGCACCACCATACCAAGTCCCGAGCCTCTGATCCCCCTCGGCTCTGCGGCAACCGGGCCAACGCTTTCAAGGCAATGACAATATGTAAATCAATGACGCAGACAACCAGCGGATGGGCTTTACCAATGACTCATGAAAGCTGACAACCAGCCAGTTTCTAACCTTGAAGCTCCAGTCATGACCCCAAACAACTTCCCAACTTTACACGCTTTATACTGGGCACCATGCAGCGTCAGATAGAGGAGAGGTCAGAGATAGAGTAACAAGCCTCTTTTTATATAACTAAGATAAGAAAAACTTGACAAGTGATCGCACAATGGATACATTTACAATTTGCGCTAGAAGGTTTCTCACAGGGATCTTACACCAATGCACCATATTTATACATTTATAGGGTGAGTTGTGTTGTTGTGATCTTTTAAGAGCTTTGTGAGTCAAATGTTCTTGATTACAGAGGATTTTTGTATTGCTGGTCTTCCAAACTCACATTTATCTTATCACTAAGACTCCCAGAATTCTGAAACAACAAGACTTTCCAGAACAGCCATTTTGACGGTTCTCAAACAAATTAAGGACATTTTGAAAACTGTGTTGCCATGGTAATTAACACTTGCTCCAAGCTGAGATTGCTCTGAACAAATAGGACCAGGCTAGGGTCAAGATCATTACAAAAAAGTACCTACATTGAAATGAGCTACTTTTAGATACAGGAAGTTATGAAGATCATACATTTACATAAAAACTTTCAATTTTACTGCTCTGGGAGTTCCAGCAGTAGCCTGGTGGTACCCCTTCCACTCGGCCTCCATGTTGGAAAAGTGTAATGTCATTCCATTTCAAATAAATGTATTTGAACGTTGTACATAAGACCATCTAGTTTCTGTGCACCATCCTTTCATTCAGCTCTCATTAAACCATGCATTTCTTGACTCACACGACTCCTTCCACAACCTTTCAAGTTTGCAACAGTAGATCAAATGTTTTCCAAGCACTTGCTTACATGGTCGGATGTTTTCCCACAAAGCACTGCTTCTAATGCAGCCTATACACTTCAACTTTAAAAGGGCTGCAGTGCCATTGTCCTGAGTTCGCTTATGGACGTGTTTGGCAGACTACAATTGCAGCTGTGGCGAGGTAGAAAGTCGATTCATTTCGCTGGCTTTCGTCCCCGCCTGTGATAAGATGGCCATTTGGTACGGGCCATTCAGTTGGCATCTATCAGCTGTCCGATCGGAGCACTTTGGAAATGGGAGGCGCTGTGAGTAAACGTTCCCTCTCCCCTCACTTGGCCCTGTCATCTGGGAGTTCAATTAGACCGCATGGGCCCCTAATCTGAGTCCCCTTTTAGCAGGCTCTTGTGAACACCTTGACTGTCTGTGACCTTCCCTATCGGCCGCCTGTCTGGCTTGATGAGACGCACACAGTTGGAAAAGCGTATCTGATTAATCACAATTACGACGCAATTATGTCCCAATAACAGCAGTGCGTCTGGGCTGGTGTGTGTGTGTGTGTGTGTGTGTGTGTTTAAAGTGGATTGCATCTTAAAGTCTCGATGAAGATTGCCCATTTCACATGAACAACAGGTTAATGGAACCTTGGAGGATGGAACAATGGAAAAGGCTTGAATGTTTTTTTTACTAATTTGATTTTGGTGGGATAATTTTGCCTATAGTAATGAATAAGGAATCGCCGGTGTGATGTCATCATTTTACATTAGAAAGTAAACCAAATCACCAAATTGCCAAACAGGAATACTCAACAGAAATATTTGAAATGCTTACACTTTTCCCTTCACCAAGTAGTTTGTTGTTATATTCCTGAAGGATTTTAGTGACATACAAATAAATGTTTACCAATTCTTGAGTAAATGCTTTCAAATTTATTCTGAATGACAAAACATATTGAAGGTTTTAACCTTTTGGTTTTAAAATTGAAGGTTTTAACCTTTAAAATGTTTGCACACTTTGCACACACATGTACATTTTTCCAGTGTGAGATCAATAAAGTCTATCACATCTTATCCTAACTTAGGTTGTAGTGCAATGAAAACAACCTTTCAACTAAATTTCCAAACAAAACAAACAAACAAAAAATAAAGAAAACATTACCATATACCCTTAAACTTATTTCCGATGCTTCAGGGTGAGACAGTGGTACTTGCCTGAACTTTAAATACTTTTTAAACACAGTGGGGGGCCAACTTCACAGGATATTTCCCTGAGAAAGATGTGACATTGCTTCGTAGGGTGCCAAAATGGCAACATACATGAAATATTTCATTTCTTTAGCTTCAAGTCTTGGGTTATGATGGAAAGCCTTTAAAGTGTTGTATGTCAAACTATTGTAACCTGTATAAAGTGAACCGCTGTGATTCTAGGATCCTACAGGAGGAAGAGAGGCTTAATAATTGTAGACCACAATGTTTAGTATGAAAAGTTAACAAAAGCCGGCATTTATTTCTGAAACACAAATGTACCTTGAAAAAAACTTTTACCCCTATGTAATGTTTATCAGTCCCTTTGCATTAACCACAATAATAAAGTTCAGAGCTCTGACAAAAAAATAGTTTTCATCTACCCGGGGAGTTTGATTATACTGCTGTTGAATGTGCATGAAATCGTAGCTATTCAGCTGTTTTCGATGAAGGCCAAGGTGGATGAACGGAGATGGTAGGGCGTCGTCCTTCTTTGGATCCAGCGACAAGACGTTGCAAACTCCGTGACACCAGCCAAGCACCAAACAGTCCTCAGGTCTTAAAAAACAACCTGCATAAGCAGGATAACATTCATATAATTCTCTCATAGTCAATAGTCATATAGATGAGTTTTATCTAATCTCCAACTACTGATCACATACTGAAGCTTGTAGGATTTTAGAGTGCCCAGCATTCACATAAAACATTGTACATTGTAATGTAAAACCCTTCTTATAATCATGTTTCTGTAAATAGTTCTCATCTGTATATGGTTTCACATTTTCTCCGATAGGTTTTTAGAGAAATAATCACAATATCATGTCGAAAGAAAATGCAGTGTCATGAACTAGCTTAGCATAAACTAGCTTAGCATAGCAACAGACTCAACGGAGATCAAGAACACGCAAACTCGAAAAAATCCTTGTCTGCAGTACCTCTTGCTGTTATGATCAACTCTAAGAACCCAAAACAAGTTGTTAATCACACATTTCAGAAGCATTTTGAACACTTTTGTACATCGTTTTTTCTTACATATGATGTCCAACGTCTCACAAGATGGCGGAGCATTCACACTAAAAACAATAGCGCCTTGGTCGGCACTAGCAATGAAGACATAATGAACTTTTTTACATTTAAGACAGCTACATGACTGGAGTAGGGATTCGCACATCAATACCTACAGATCGGGTGTGTAGGAGGAGAGGCCTGTATAGCCTAATGTCAAAGAGAGAAATCCCGCACACCGTCTTACTTGCAAATTCAAAATTATTTATTTAAAGAGCTGCAACGTTTCGGCGTTATGCCTTCACAAAGCAAACAATTGCAAGTAAGACGGTGTGCGAGATTTCTTTAGACATTTAAGACAGCAACATGTTGTCTAAGCATGTTCTGTGTGATCTTGTAATAGCCTTGTGAGGCACAATATGACTCTTTTTGCAAAGAACTGATTGGCTGTCCTGTGATGGTCTGCCAATGCACTAGCCTGGCCATACCCATCCGTACACTCCACTCAATCTTAATTTCACTGCATGTAGCGTCTGGGTCTGGTCGCTGTGTTAGCGATTACAATCGGTCATATTTCGACCGGCTGCTCAGAGAGCGCGTTGTAGGTCGGTGCCGGTGACGTCAAGAGTTTGCGTCGAACAGGCAGGTTGTAGTTTGGCAATGGCGAAGAATGCGATAGTAAAGTAATCCGGTCTGGTTCTATCAAGAAATTGAAGCAGGAGCAAGAGGAATGTTTAGCAAATGTAATTCTACGTCATGGTGCTACGTCCCTTAGGACTTCGCTAGTGGGATATCACTCGTGACCCCCAGGTCACACGCCAGAGAGATCAAAATAATTTGCTCCAATCACCAGCCACCTTCCTCTATAAATGCCCCTGCACAAGGCCGCACCCCCTCTTTCACTCTGGCGCCGTTTGAGATCTACCACAGTACTTACTGTATTCAGAGATGTTTTCCTTGTTCGTCCGAGTTCCCTTCGCCCTCCGGCGTCGGACGTCGTCACTGGATCCAGACGGTGGAGGACTTCACCTCTGTGGGTGCCACCACTCGAGGAAGGAGGAGGATGCCTAAGCCCCTAGCAGCCAAGAGGCCTGCTCTGAGGTACGACATTACTGCAGCGGGCAGGACTGGTCCTGGACCGGTGATCGAGGATTCAGTCCGCATGGCCCTGCAGCCCTCCGCATCCGTGTGGCCCGGCACCAGACCTCTCCTTCCCTCCGAGCGGGACAGGATGTCTTGCCGAGGCTGGATAGATATTAGGCCAATGCGGCACAGGTCGTCACATTGGCTAACAACATGACTTTCATCACGGGGGCCCTGGATAGGGCGCTCTCCTCTGGCCAGGCGCTCAGTGGAGACCTCCTGTCACAGGCGAGGACCACCTCGGCGGCGACTCTGCGCATGTGCCAGACGCTAGCTGTGGATGGTGGCCGCTCCATGGCAGCGGCCCAAGTCGGGGCCAGGCACCTTTGGCTTGGGCTGGCTAATATCAGGGAGGCGGAGAGGAGGCAGCTGCTGGACCTGCCCACCTCTCAGATGTCCCTCTTCGGCCCGGACATGCAGGCCTGGGTGGCGAGACTGGAGTCTGCAGCTAAAGACTCGGCTAGGCTAGCCCCGCACCTAGCACCGAGGCGCGAGGCCCACCAACCATCACGGAGCCGGGACAGAGGCAGAGAGCGTTCGCCCGGGAGGCATCGTGACCCGTATCCGCGCTCTGTTATCCATCGTCCCCCCCTCGACGAGGCCCCCGGGTCCAGACAGACCCATGGGTGGCTCGCGGGAGCAACGCACCCACCACCGACCTCCCTATGGTAGAGGAGGCCGGGGTGGAAAAATTTTTCCTTCAATAAAGGCCGACCGGCATTTCATCATTACTTTTCTGAGTCTGATTTGGGGGTATGTAACATGTCAAATATTGTGAATTCTGATTGTGTTACTTCCCGGGCACATAACGTTGCTTCGCTAGGCCTGCAGCCCCAGAGAGGGGCGTGCAGTGCACTACGAGCTCCGGTTTCTCTGATCCATACTATGCCCTCCCAGAGAGAGGTCAGGCGGAGGGATCTGGTGAGTGATATGTGTGTGCTTCGGCCGAACGCGTGTTAGCATCTCTGAGCTACAGTAGCCCTGTGGCTCAGAGATGCTAACACGGGGTTTCCCACTCCAGGGGCTTGCCCCCCCCTCCATGAGGCAAGAGCCAGGGGGGGGCACAGCAGCCGAGTCACGTGTGGTGAGCAGAGCTACAAGGCTAACACGGGGTTTCCCACTCCAGGGGCTCGCCCCCCCCTCCATGAGGCAAGAGCCAGGGGGGGGGCACAGCAGCCGAGTCACGTGGGATGAGCAGTCCCGTACTTATGACGTCGGGCCTGCAGGACATGTGACCGCCCCCGGCGCTCACGGTGTGACGCAGGGTGCCCCCCCGGCCCTTTCGTCCACCCCCCCTCCCTGCTAGGAACACCAGGAGAGGGCAGGGCCGTGACGTCTCGTGTTCCAGCTTCCGTTCCGCTCCTCACAGACTTCTACAGCATCTGGAGGGAGCAAAGATGGCTGACATATCTATGGCTGGAGAGAACACTGCGCAGGGGTTGCGCACTGCAATTCTCCCAGAAGCCACCACCATTCCGAGGCGTACGGGCAGCACGCTCTCAGGTACGGGGTCATTAGAGGCACTGCAAGCGGAGGTCTCCTCTCTGCTGAGTCTAGGCGCAGCAGTAGAGGTAGACCCGCAGGAGGCCACCAGGGGGCTGTACTCCCCTTACTTCTTAGTGCCAAGAAGTCAGGCACTAACTGACTGCGCGTGTTGAACGAGTGCATTTCCAAACGGCAGTTTCGGATGCTGCCCACAAAGCAGCTCCTCGAGTGTGTCAGGCAGGGAGATTGGATATCCTCCATAGACCTGACAGATGCGTACTTCCACGTGCCGATAGTACCGGAACACAGGAGGTTCTGCGCTTCGCAGTGGGAGAGAGGAATTACGAGTACTGCCGTCTCCCCTTGGGCTACGCACTCGCGCCGTGGAGCAGGGGTAAGAATTTAACCTACGTAGACGTCGGGTTAATTCTGGCCTCATCCAGGGAAGTGGCCGTGAGTCATACGCACTGGGTCCTGTCCCACATACAGCGCCTGGGCTTTGCGGTTAACAGGGAGAAAATTAACAGTTACCTTTGTAACTTAAGTTCTACGAATAGGTGCACGTGATATCCCACTAGCGAAGTCCGCTAGGGGACGTAGCACCATGACGTAGAAGCAGGCTGCAACCGGCTCAGCGCATGATCTATCTCGGTCTGCAGCTAGACTCTGTGACATTCCGTGCTGCATGGTCCGTGGACAGACGGATGAACACTACCCGTCTGCCCGGGGAGGTTCTGGCGGGCCCCAGAGTCCCCGCTCGGCGCCTCAGGTCCCTGCTGGGAATGATGGCGGCGGCTCATGCTGTGGTGCGGCTAGGCCTTCTCCACATGAGGAATTTTCAGAGGTGGTTCTCACGCCTCAGGCTTCACCCCTCCCGGGACGGGGGGAGGCTGATCTGGGTTCCCCAAGTGGCAGCATCGAACATCAGGTTCTGGCTCACTCCGGGTCTTCTACGGGACGGAGTGACTCTGGCCGGCGCCGTGTCTCACATGGAGATGTTCACGGACGCGTCGCTCGAAGGATGGGGCAGGGTCCTCGGCCAGAGTTCTGTAGGAGGCTGCTGGTCGGACTCAGCCCGTCACATCAACCTGCTGGAGATGGAGGCAGTGCACAGGGTACTGCTGCACTTTGCTCCTTAGCTGCAGGGGAGACACGTGATGGTGCGCTCAGACAACACCACAGTGGTCTCCTATCTGAACAGGCAGGGGGGCACCAGGTCCCCCGCTCTCCATCGCATGGCGAAGGTGACGCTGCTGTGGGCGGCGCTTCACCTCCTGTCTCTCAGGGCGCGCCACGTCCCGGGGGTCCGGAACGTGGGGGCCGACAGGATGTCCAGGGGGGGGGCCCACTCCAGGACAAGTGGGGCCTGGCCCCAGGGGTGGCTGCGGAGATCTGGCGGAGGTTCGGCCGTCCAGTGGTTGACCTTTTTTCGCCAGTGCAGGAAACGCACAGTGCCCGTCCTGGTTCGCCTCAAGGGCCGCGGACCAGCCGCCTTTAGACGTGGACGCTCTGGCTCTTTACCTCTGGCCAGGGGGCCTGCTGTACGCGTTCCCCACCAGTGCGTCTCCTGCCGGTCCTGCTGCGGAGGATCGAACAGGAGAGGAGGTCGGTGATCCTGGTGGCGCCGGACAGTCCGCATGCCCGGTGGTTCCCCTTCCTGAGGGGCATGGCGGTGATGGAGCCCTGGGCCCTCCCGGACGAGCCGGGGGCTCTAGTCCAGGGGGGGAGGAGCCCTGTTTTCACGCCCGATAATCGGCCGCAGGCTCTGGGTTGGAGGCTGAGAGGCGGAACCTCGTAGACCTGGGTCTTCCCCCTGCGGTGGTGGAGACCACTCAGGGGGCGAGGGCGCCGTCCACTGTGAGGGCCTACGCCACGAGGTGGAGGCTCTTTAGCGACTGGTGCGGTTTTCGTTCCTGGGATCCCAGGCGTTGCCCGCTGGAGGGGGTCCTGGGATTCCTACAGGAGCTCTTTGACAAGGGGAGGGCTGTCGCCACCTTGGCGGTGTTCGCGGCAGCCATTACTTCGGGTCACGACGGATTCGGGGGGTTCACAGCCCGCTCTCATCCGTTGGTTAAACGTTTCTGCGGGGGGCACGCAGGAGGAGGCCCCCGCTCCAGAGAACGCCCCGGTTTGGGACCTCAGGGTGGTCCTTAGGGGGCTGTCGGGTCCGCCTTTTGAACCGGCGGCGGAGGCGAGTCCCGAGTGTGTCGCTTAAGACGGCCCTCTTGTTGGCGTTGGCGTCTGCTAAGAGGGCGGGCGACTTGTGTGCGCTCTCTGTCCATGCGTCTTGCCGGTCCTTGGAGAGGGCGACGGCATGGTGGTATTGTGGCCCAATCCGGCTTTTCTCCCCAGGGTCATCACGTCGGCCTTAGGTCGAGAGTCATCAGGATTAGGACTTTCTATCCGCCACCGCATGCCTCCCCCGAGGAGGAGCGGCGGCACCTTCTGTGTCCTGTCAGAATGCTGAGGCATTACCTGGCCATGACGTCGTCATTCAGGTTGGGTGGCCAGCTGTTTGTGTGTCTGGGCCCCAAGAACAGGGGCGCCCAGCTGTCGGCTCAGCGGCTGGCGCACTGGGTTGCCACGGCTGTGCGGCGGGCGTATCAGACGCAGGGTCTGGCCCTCCCGGGGGGCTTCAGGTCGCATTCCACGCGTGGGATGGCGGCCTCTACGGCCCTTCTCAGGGGGGTGTCGGTCGAGGACGTATGCCGTGCGGCTTCTTGGGCTTCGTCCTCCTCTTTCGTCTGGTCTTATCTTTGGATGTGTCGGACCGGTCGGTGGCCCATTCCGTGCTGGGTGCAGCGGACTGAGTTAGACTGTTAGGTCCCTCCTCTGAGGGGGCCTTCGGTTTACTTTCCGCCCTGGTTCAGGAGCTCTTGGGAGAGGCATCCTACAGGTGCGGTACATATATGTGTGTTTTGGTCGGTCTGGTAGTCCACGTCAGGAGCCCTTGGGAGAGGCGTCCTGTGACTACGGATGACCTATATCTGTGTTACGTGGGGGTATCCTTGGTAGGAGTGGCCCTGTAACACGCATTGTTTCTTCTGCCCTGAGTCCTCTCGCTTTGTGAGGGTCTTGCTCGGGCGGAGCTCCAATCACCCTTCGCTGGCCTGCTGGGAGTACATTTTCCTACGGCCTCCGCGTTGTGTCCCACTAGCGAAGTCCTAAGGGACGTAGCGCCATGACGTAGAATTAATAGTTACTTAATGTAACTTAAGTTCTACGAATAGGTGCGTAGTCCCTTAGCTACGAGCCCATCAGGCCAGCCCGGCTTGGCAGAGTTCAAGAGGGGGTGCGGCCTTGTGCAGGGGCATTTATAGAGGAAGGTGGCTGGTGATTGGAGCAAATTATTTTGATCTCTCTGCCGTGTGACCTGGGGGTCACGAGTGATATCCCACTAGCGAAGTCCTAAGGGACTACGCACCTATTCGTAGAACTTAAGTTACATTAAGTAACTATTAATCACTGGTCAAGATTGTGCCGCGACTCCCCACGGGCTCCGTTAGCAGCAAAGTAGATGGCTAGGCTAATGGCTAAATGCTAAATGCTAACAACTCACTCGGGCGCATTACATACGTCACGGTAAACTCAGATCCAATCGTTTCAATCTGCAAAAGGAGTTAACCCCTCCCACCTGTTAACGGAGCTCAATGGAGCAAATCCAGACCTTAGTACGAAATGAAATTTGCACTAAGGAGTGGTACAACCAGGCTACCAATGCACCTAAAAATAATACTTTCTTTAAATTACGCCATAATGGAAAAAGTATTCATTTCAAGCTCAAACCCAACAATTAACTCTTGCTGCAAGAGACATCTTCAACTCGAACTTTGCCAAACATGTCATTGTAGATAATGATTGAAAGCAAGCCGTCATATCACGACGCTAAAAGTAACATTGGACTGACTGTAATCCACCTGTTTGTTTACCAAGCTTGGGTTTTCCATTACACTCAACATCTATCCAAGCCCTCTACTCCTTTTAATGGATGGCTCCAAACAATGAGAGAACAAAACATCACCCAAGGACACCTATTATTAGACCCTTGTAATTGTGGTGGCTGCTTGCTCATCAACAACCACACACAAAAAGAAAAATGACAAGCATGCGTTCTGTCCCACGATCTTGAGAGAATGTTGAAAAAACACAAGTTAAGCGCAAGTCTTTTTAGAATATTAATGCCTTCAATTACAGGCGAGGAAATTAGTAAAGTGGTCTCGACTCATGGTTTGATATGGAAGTCGCATTAAAAGCTATTGCTGAGGTCTGAAGGTCTAACGTGCACTAAAAATAATTCATTTCCAGACTTGCTTCCACAGCGCGATGCAGCTTGCGTTCAGGCAGCACTAACTCTCGGGGTGAGCAGGGGTGACCCGGTGCTGTGATTGATTGGATTCGGGGCCCAAATGTTTTCCCTCTAGGATTCTCTGTCCAGGTGACTTTGTTATTCTCTTTTGTCTACTGCCGGTTATATCAAATAGATGCCAAATGCAGAGCCAAATTAAAAAGAAGCACAGGGAGGATGGGCCGAGCAAGGACAGAGAGAGAGTTATCTTGCCTTGTGTGTGTGCGTGTAAACTTTGTCTGGAAAGTACACACACTGGCTTTCATTGTGCATTAATGTGACATCACAACATTACAAAGAACTTATAGTTTGACGTTGGTGGAGGGCATCTGATAACTGTTAAATGTCAGTTTGTGCAAAGTCATTCCTGGGCCAATCCACAAGAAATCATTTTTGTGTTACAAATCTTCTTTGTTAGTACATGAATTGTCTGTCTGCTCTGGAGAGTAGCTTCAGTGACAGACTTATTCACCTTAGATAGAAATATCGATATTTTAATATTGAAGTATTTACAGATAGCTAGGAAACATAGCAGCTACTTATATTGTATATTTTGTGTGCTCCCTGTGTGCTCTTACTACTGTCCTGTATGTGCGCTGCAACATTGAAATTTCCCCACTGTGGGACAAATAAAGGTTAACATTTAGAAAAAAAACAAACATATGCAGTCCAGGTGTAAGGTAGCCTGGCCTTAGCCATCCGTACACTCCGCTCAATCATCATTTCCCTGCATGTACCGTCTGGGTCTGGTCCCTGTGTTAGCGATTACAATCAGTTGAATTTCGACCGACAAATCAGCGAGCGTGGGAGGTGGGTGTTGTAGTTAGTTTTGGGTGATGTCAAGAGTTTGCGACGAACGGGCAGGTTGTAGTTTGGCAATGGCGAAAAATGCGATAGTAAAGTAATCCAGTCTGGTCCTTTAAGAAATTGAAGCCGGAGCAAGGGTAATGTTTAGTAAATGCAATTGTGGCGCTACTCCCCACGGCAAAGGAGATGGCTAGGCTAAATGCTAAATGCTAACAACAGACTCGGGTGCACTACATACGTGACGGTAAACTCAGATCCAATCATTTCAATCTGCAAAAGGAGTTAACCCCTCCTATCTGTAAACGGAGTTCAATGGTGCACCTCCAGACCTTAGTACGACATGTAAGTTGTGCTATGGTGTGGTACGACCAGGCTAGGTGTAAGGACTTTCAGACATAAAAATATTATGGGAGATAGGTGAATCTAATCACAACTATATAATTGTCTGAGAAAATATTTGGACAATTTTTTTCCTCAACATTTCTTTCAAAAATGGCTCTTCAACTGAAACAGAATTCTAGAACAGAAACGCAACCTGTTACAATAAAATATATACAATTTCATAATTATTTGCTAAAAAAAAAATACATGTATGATCCAATGCACCAAGCAGACCTCAGCCTCTGATCTACATTGGATACATGTGGCAATAAAAAGATCACAAATACAGAGTCAAAATGTCAAGCCTTCAGTGCTCACAAACACACACATATAGACACCAGGGAAAACAAACACAACGAAAAAGGCTCTGACATTTTTATTTTAAGAATTTTTGCTGCCACTGTTCTGGGGGCTTGCTTTATTCTCACTGTTCAGTGCTGTGTAATGCAGGGAGTCACAAATAAAAGGTTCTTATACTATTTAAAGTTGAAAAAGTGTCATAACTGTGACAAAATATTCATTCCATCTCCTTTTTTGTAGAAATTTGATTGTTTCTAAAAAAGAAGGTTCAAATCCTTTTTTTTTTTTTATCAAAATAAAATCCTTAAAGTTCAAGTAATATTTTGTATCTAAATTATTCCACAAAAATGCAATTCACTTTTTAATTTGAGTACAAACAAAACGGTAAACAAGAATGGCTAACCAAAATATGAATTCACTTAAAAGCATGGCTTATCCTCTTCAAACCTGTTTCATGCCTTTTCATGCAAAGTAACTTGTTTTAAAAAGTAAGCAATAAGAAGTACAGAGATTTTGATGGAAATGTACCAGGAAAATACATGCATGTACAGACAGAGCCTAACAGAGCCGGTATTTCATCAAATCAATGGAATTTATCCCAAAAATATTGCATTAAAAGTTTATGAGGCACCTTTACTCACTTTTAATGGGTTAGGGTTAGTTCCAAATCTGGTGAATATCAATTAAATACAGCAAAAAGGCTACATGATAACTGCAGACAATAAGCAGTGTGTAGCTATGGTAACCATCACCTACTCTTCTTTGGTGGAAAACCAAACACAGGTAAAAATTATTTCATAAAAATGATAAAATAAATAAACTAAATGTAGAAAAAATACACAAAGTGAAGTAAACCAAAACGGTACATAGCTGTGTACCGTTTTGGTTTTCTTGACTTTGTGTATTATCCAAAAGTAAAAGCTGTCAGATTGACTGCTCAGGGATTTCTAGTGTTAAGTAAACAAAACATAATTACTTTCCACCGGTGCCCACAACATATCGCTGGGTCTAACTCGTGTCTCATGTAATACTTTTAAAGTATATTGTCAAATGGAAAAACTGAAGCCAAGTTTCCTTAAAAATCAAACCAATTTTGTTTATGAATCATTGGCTTAAAAATAAAAATGTTTCACACCTCACAAACACTACAAAAGTTAGATCTTGACGTCTGCCAAAAATAACAAATTACACTTCCCCTGTGGCATTCAAATGGCAGAACAAATATAACAATACCCAGCAGATTTGGCTCCATTGTAATACATAGATAAGCAAAATATCATTCTACTTCCCACTATGATATCTCAGGCACAACTGCTGCGGGGGACCAAGCAATACCCAAAAACTCCTTACTAAAGTTGTTGGTAACCTTTTCAACATCCAAAAGTGGCGTGACAAAATTACACCAAATTGCAGCTGTTTTGGCACTTTCAATTTCTTTCAGGAATTGACTTGAAATGCATTGTGCGACGCAGCGGTTCCTAATGACGAGACAAGAAGAAGAAGAAGAAGAAGAAGGCTGGTGCGGGAGATAATAGATTTATTTTGAGCCGATCGGGTTTTGCCATAGAAGCGTCTGTCGAGGTTGTAATCACGGCGATGTAATGCATAATCATCTGCATACTTTGTTGGATGATTGCGGTGCGGAAAGTCCCTGATGGGAACTTTCAATAAAACAAATACTGTATAGTCGCAAGCAGACGGCGGTTTGTAGCAGGCCTGACATATTAGTGTTTCCAAAATGATCCCCTGTTGTCATTAAAGGGATTTTTATGTTCACTTCATATCGAGGCGTATTTTTAAATGGATTGCTACAATATCCAAACTAATTTCTATCTATGAAGCAGTAATAGTTTCTATTTTTTTTAATAACAGCATGTCACTTTCCCTCTGAGGATAGACAGCGAGCGCAGCCTACGATATTACTCACTGACATTTTCCAACTCCTTTTTTTTCTCTTCTGCATAAGTTTCGATTCACTTAGTCATTCGCTCTGCATCGCCGTGGGAAACTTTGAACTGCATGTGAAGTATTGCAGGGCAGACGGGGGCAAACAGGCCCAACAAAGGTGGAAAAATACTATTTCCAAAGCGATTCAGGAGTGTTTGACATTCCGAAAGAAAACGCATGCGCTGCAGTTTGCAAAAGGAAGGCAGAAAGAGTTATGCTTGAAGCCTCCGAGCAAAGCTATAGGGTACTTTTGGAAGGTACAGAGAGCTTGACGACTCATGGCAAATTCGCAGTTGGCGCTAAAGCAAAGTTTAGGCGGGTATATGTGTAGATACCACTAATCCTTACAGGCTTCTGCTCTGACAATGTTCACATCCAGGTTAGAAATTGTTCTGTTTGGTGGTGGGGGCGGCACGGTGACGCGGTGGTTAGCGCTTGTGCTTTTCAGTAAGAAGATCCTGGGTTTTGTAACACCTCTACGAGCTTTTTGTTTGGAGTTGTCATGTTCTCCCTGTGTCTGCGTATGTTTGCTCCAGGTGCTCTCCCTTCCCCTACCACTAAACACATGTAAACTAGGTCTAGCATGCATATGGCGACCCTGCTCCCATCACTGTGTGGAGTGAAAGACGTGCTTGTGTCTGGTAAAAAAAAGTTTTCAAAATTTTGCATAAAACTAGAAGCCTGTAGATAATTATGCTATATGTCAGGTTACATGAACAAAATTTACTGTTTAAATAATTCCTCTTTTTTTTTCTACATTAACAACTAGTTAAAATGCCAAATGGATAAAGAATGAGGAAGCATATCCAACACAAACAACATAAATACTACAGTATGTGTTGAGCAGGCACAATGAGCAGCCATTTTAACACCCCATAATCACAAACAAGGGGAGTCAGCTTTTCAGTTTTATGGACCCAATTTCTGAAGCTGCCTTTCTGGAGCTTGAGAGACAATAGATTCAAAACATTTCTGTTCAATTGTGATTTTGACTGGTTCTGTATTGTCCATTTTTATCTTACACCCACAATCTTTCCTGTAATCTTATACTGTATTGTTTTTTTCTTTTGTCTTTGATTCTATTCATTTGTCTGTTTTTCTATTGTATTTGTATGGTATTGTATTGGAGTGTGTTTTTTTAAAGATTGTCTCATCGCATGTGAAGCACGCAATGAGACAAATGCGTGCTTCTGCAGGCTGTACAAATGCAGCCTGCCTAGATTCAATCTGGTTGGCTACCTGCTGCAGCCCTTCACCTTCGGCCAATCACACAGCACTGCCAACCTACGCCAATTAAGCAGGTCTTTATAAGCGGAAACTTCCAAACATCTAACCCCTTTTACCAAGCTCGCAAAGAGTTTGTTTTGATGTCGATTTGTCTACTCCACCTCCCCACCTCCTCCTCTGCCTTCCAGCCACGCTCTCATCTCAACTTCACCTTTATGCCACCGGTACCTGAACCTCATACCACCACCAGTATCTCATGCCTCCGCCAGTACCTGGAAAAAATGTGCTGCAGCCGCGGCCTATGGTGGCAAACAAACTAATAAATAAACTCATTTAATGAATTGTTGTGTCTGTGTAGTCTCTCCAGATTGAAATTGTGCTAAACAATATATGAGGCCTTCAACGAATGGAAGAGTAAGTTGACCAGCGCTGCTCCACAGACAGGCTGAGGACATCATTTGTGCCTCGTGCCAATAGACTGCACAACTCTTTGACCTAGCCCAGTGATTCGATGTACTTTTAACGTTTTAAATCCTTTTGTACTGTTTTTATAACATTTTAGAAATGTATTCATTATGTACCTGTAACTCTATGAATGAGAGCAGCCGTAATTTCCTTTGGGATCAATACAGTTTATCCTATCCTATCCTACACAAGTAAACATTGATTTATGTATTAGGAAATATAATCATTCATATTTCATTGCTACAGTGTATGGTTTGCATCAAAATGTTGACGAATGATCTTCCGTGTAAATCAGCGCAAAGGGAAAAAGTGTTTTTGCATACCAGCTTTGATCAGCTTTGTGATTTCTAGAGTGGGACGAAACAAAAGCATCATCATTCATTACCAGACAGGTGTTCGTCTGACGACAAACACACCTCACGTAGGCACTATAAACCCACATCCAGTCCCTGTGTCTCTAATGCATATAATAATACTCTATAGTGAGAATGAAGGGGTGCTTAAGTTGCACAATAGTTTCTGCTAAACGCCTGTTATCAAAGTAACACTCCGCATGGCTCGGCTCCAACCCTAATTACTGTCTCAATAAAAATCTACCCTGTAAACAAAAGACAAATATGGCTGTGGATGCACCAACAGCAGAAAACATACGCACTTATAATCCAGCAGTCTGTTCTCGGGGCCAAGACAGTTTGAGTCAACGGCTTTGAAAACACGGCTCTATGTGGGAGCAAACAAGATGTACGCTTAACCTTCTTCCAGCAGACGAATCCAACATTTAACTCAATTACCCAACAGACATAGAATATGAAAATAAATCTCATTTGAAGTTTACAGTGGTTTTCGGCACTTACATATCCGTAGCTGTGGCTTCTATAAAAGTAGTTTATTTAAGTTAAATTCAATTTGTTTTTGTATATACTGTAAGCCTACATTAAAACAGCAGAGGTCTCAATTCAACGCTGATAACAAACACATGAGCCGTTGGTTCATAGGGAGCGGCACCAGTGTCCTTAAAGGTTAAGGCACGTCTTTAAATCTCCCGGATCATCTCTGTCAATTCTAATTTCTCTTTATTTACAACACATAAAAAAGTCCTTCATTTCAATTTCTATGATTTGCTAGAGCTTTGTAAAAGGGGAGTCCAAGGAAGCTGCAAAACCGTATTAATGGGTTCATGTAAAACAAATAAGGGACATTCAGATTCAGATTCATTTATTTGCCATTTGCAGTAAAACCACATTGGAAAAACTGTGCAAGACTACCCCAGTGTGCACCAGACGACACACACCAGAGCTTTTTATTCCTCATATTTTCAATCCTAAACCCTTTACTTTACCCATTTAGGCAAGGCAAGTTTATATATATAGCACAATTCATACACAAGGCAATTCAAAGTGCTGAACAAAATAAGAAAGCATTAAAATCATAAATAATCACAGAGCATTAAAAAGAAAGGTAAAAATATAAAATCCCTCAGTTGTATGCACAGCTAAACAGAACTGTCTTTAACCTGGTTTTAAACATTGTCATTGAGGCCTGTCTCAAACCCAACACATCCTTATAGTGTTAGTTTGTATTATTCAGTTTCTTTGACCCTTCTGCATCGACAAGGAAGGCCACAACTATCATAAATACCCCATTTACATGGAAATATTATTTATTTGGCTGTTTCCACATAAAGAGGCCTACAACTTATGTTTGAACAGAACCGCCTTGTGCTGCAGTAGTTTGTGAGCAGGTTTTACTCCTATTTTATGCCCAGCACAAAAGCAACAGCTCTGACATTCACACGTATGGATTCACCGCATGTGCATCTTCACAGCAGGTGCTCAGAGATTTCATTGAAATGGAAAAGCGCGTAGGGTACTAAAGCTAAAAGTTGGTTATGAAAAGTCTGTGTGTTTATGTGAATGTGCGGTATAGATTGGCAGTGTGAGGCCTTCATTTATAATTTCATCTTTGAACCAAAATAACGTGTTTTTATATCCAAAATTAAACCTTATTATTATTGGAGAATCAGTCTCAATAGAATGTTGCCTTTGATTTGTCTTAAAACTGGAATGAAACTCATTGTGGTCCCAGACTCCCTGAGGTAATATTGTGAAATGCACAAGTTAATCATGCAAGAGTCAGAAACATAAATGGCAGAACTTTGAAGTTTACCGGCTGCTTTGCTTACTTGTGTTTCCAGCTCATACTGCAGGAGGAGGTGCCAGCTTTAGTGCTGCCAAAACTGTTTAATACGGCCCCTATCAAACCCAAGGCCTCTGCTGACTGGAGAATATGTCTGTGTGTAAACATCACACTTTGGTCGACTGGTCCAAACTCGTGTCCAAAGGAAATTGGTGGCACAAAACTGATTTGGCCGGTGTGTGTATGTGTGTGTGTGTGTGTGTGTGTGTGTGTAGGTGTGTGTGTGGGTAAAATATTGCAGAGGTCGCAATAACCCAGCTTCTCCCCATCATAACTTGCATAGACATAGAATTTATTGAAAAACTAATAAATGTGTGCATCTAATCTATTTTTACCACCATGATTTTATGAATTTAGGAATGCACTAAAATGTGTCGATATACCTTTGTCATGGAACACAATTTTTAGACATGAAGTTGATACTGTGCTGCTGGAATTGTGAATTCAATAGTTTTTTTATGTACTTAATTACATGTTTTTCCACACAGTCAGTCAGTCAGTCCATTCAGTTCACAGCAGATTACAGAAAAACATAATTATTAAAAACCAAAAAAAAACATGCCCACTCCAGCACAAAAGATTTGGAAAAAAATGTGTTTTCCATGCTGGGGCATTAAACTAAACCCTAATATTAGTGAAAATGTTTTCAATTAGCTTGTTGTGGTCCGAGTTCTTCACAGCGCTTTTACTTACACTAACTCTTCCCGTTGCCACTAACAACACGCCTTATTCACGGGGGACAAAAAGTGAGGTGCCCCGGCTTTAAGTGGTGCAACAAGTGCGCACAGTTGGATTAGCCGGGACATCTCCGGTGCTAAGTCGTTGGCACAGTGGAGGAGTGTTTGCAGACAAATGGACAGGGCCATGGCAGCTTTCAGCACTCGTTACCTAAGGAGCAACCTCAGCGTTAGCCCCTGGAGCGGAGCCAGGCCTCTGTGCTGACTCAGACCACACGTGCGCGTTGTTGTGTAGGGGTTAGCGCAGGCCAGCCGCATCCGCAATCTACTTCAATGTCAATACCCCATAGCACGCACCATTGACAGCATTTTGGAACCGACTCATCTGTGGACTGCAAGTATAGATTGAAGTACAATGATTATAATTTCCCGCCCGCCACTTGTACAGCAGTCGAAAGCGAAACCTAGAATTAAAAATTGCAGATCCTTATCGAGCCGGGGTGGATGACAGACGAGCGACGGAAATAGCACACGTGTGGATACGGTTTTAGAGTCTGACAGATGTGATGCACAGAACATGGAAAGGTTGTTTTTCATACAAGGCAAGGTTCGAAAGGGAAACTGTGACAGCGGCGTCTGAATTATGAAAAGCAAATCAGCAAAAGTCGGCACGTTTTTTGCTGTTGTTATAATTGATCAAACTAGAACGTGCACAAGGAGAGGACTTACCCCGCCAAGGCTATGGATCAACCTGAATTTGGAATCAGAACCTGCCATCATATCCACCGAATACTAACCCTTCGGTTCAATCTGTTCAGTTGTTTTTGCTCAACCTTGCTGTAACCCGCCTGGTTAAAAGTAAAACTATTTGAATGTCGTGGTTATTGCTATATTCTCAGCTCCTACGAACCTAGAGGTCCAACGTGTACATACCTGAAAGTGGGTTACATTACCTACAGACAAATACACAACACCTAATATAAACAGAAAAAACATTCTCACTTTTTCATCAGTCTTTTAGGTCTTGCTTAAGTGTTCATTAGAAAATAAGATGCTTCCAACTCTTCTTTCTATGGCTTTGAAACTGTCTATTTACATTACCAAGAATTGAAGAGACAAGTCTGTAATATACCTTGATAATTAAAAGCTCAAAATAGTCTGGATCACAGCTTACAGCGTGGCATTTCACATACATATATATTCAGTGATCGGGTGTGATGTACTTTCATAATTTTTCAGTTACATTTAAAAAAATATCCTCTTGTACTTTCGTAGACCATTATCATCATCAAAATCAAGTTTTGGCTCTTCTTTGGGGGCACTTCTTTTGTACCCCCACCAGTACTTGCCCACTGCTTCTTTACATTGGAACAGTAGTTGTCAATAAATGTTCTATCTGCTGGCCTTGTCTCAGTAGTATCCGGTTGCCATGCCAACGTGAGTGGAGTAGAAATGGTTCGATCCAGTGACACCAAACAGCCTGCATTTTCACACCTCAATCGGAGCGCGCAGGTTTGGATGCACCTTGCCCAATTAAAATAAATTGGACCATAGTAAGTTTTTTTACTGAATGCCACATGGGCCTCTTTGACAGTAACACCAGAATGGAAGATGGCTACAGTGTCCAGGCCTTCTCCACAAAAGTGACCAAACAAAACAAGGAATTTTCAAATAACCAACATAACATTTCACCGTAAGACAGCCAAAACAAATCAGGATTTGTCTTATTTTATGTATTTATTTTAACTAGTGCTGGTGTAATCGTACTCATAGTAGTGGGTAGATCTTCTGCTCCAAAATTAGATCTAGATTTTAGTTAAGATGAACACACTCATTAGCTACTGGTGTCATAAATCACTAAATACCAAAAGTAAAAACTAAATTACGAATAAAGCAAAAACACATTTCCTTTGTATAATCCATTTAAACTTCAAAGTAATTATCCCACCATGCACCAACTCTCTCAGAATAGAGATTTCACACGGATTTGCCAGTTTACAAATGCTCATTCAAAGACCTCACTCTGGGACAGTAAAGCACGAGTCAATCTCCCATTAGTGCAGTGAGTGTGGTGTGACCAGGGTGAGAGGTGGGTTTTGTTCTAAGTGGATTTCAAACAGCGGGAGGCATACAGTAAATGTGTGTGTGTGTGCGCATGTGTGTGTACGTGTATATGTGTGTGTGTGTGTGTGTGTGTGCGCACATGCTGTGATGGGGAGGGTGGGATTGAAGTCTGTTTTTCCTGCACTCGTAATCCACCTACTCAGAGCCCTTGAAAGAAGCCAGAAAGACACAGCTGTTTGAAGCAAAAAGAGGCGACGCAGAAGCTGAGGCGCAAAGCCACGATCACAAAAATTAAAGTGATGATACTTGAGTTGAGGTGGCATGGGTTTAGCAAATTAGTATAGAGTTAGTCTTCGTGCATGATGGTCGTATGGCACCTGCTCAAACACGTAAGAGGAGTCATAAATATTCAAGCTCCCACAGACAACAACATCTTGAGAATTTGTGTGAGAAACTCATTAGTGCCGTTTTTTGTTTCTTTTCTTTTGAATCCGCCCATTTGAATTTCATCGAAATGTCCTTATTTTGAACATGAAATAAGGCATGAAGATAAGGCATTGGAGAATTGGTTGGGTTTTGTTTACGCATTCATGAAGTATCATCGCCAGAAAATAACATTGGAATTGGGAAACGTTAAATTTCCTCACAACAAGATTTGTTTCAGTTGCGTTTTATGTAATGTATGAATCCATAGTGGGCTTCTGTCATTCTGCCAAGGAAGGTGAGATGGCGTCACTTCATGAATAGCAACGGTAATTGCCATAGGGCCGTTACTATTTGGATGAATGATAAGTTAGCCAAGTATTCTTTTTATTAACTCATTGACTGCCATTGACATATTTGTCTGAGACCTTCTATTGGTCGGCTCACCCTCAAATGGAGCGATGTATTTTATTCCCATTTTTTGTGTGTGGAGAAGTTGGATTATTAGACGACACATGAAGCCCATCCTTGAAGCCCGGTCACGTCGTTAGAATCCATCTCCCCACATGCCGTGTCCTTCCTGGATGTATTATTAAAATGCTTCTTGGCGGAGCGATGGTTGATGAGCGCAGTTAATTAGCGGGCGACAGGGCGGCTCTGGGGTTTATGTAATGTTACACCCGCTCTGTCAGGCCAGATTAGCTCTGTACAAAGGGGAAAAGGCCAAGAACAAGCAAATGAACAAGGGAAATGAAGAAACACATTGCTTCCAGTCTACCAGGCTGTGAAACCCCCTTCCCCAATACGCCTCACACCCAGCCGGAGGGAAATTGAAAGCAAATCTGTGCCTTTGGAGAATGTCGAAGAATTTCACAAAGATCTTATGGATTGATTCTGATCACACGTCTTAGCAGGTCTAACTTTCAGCTGCAGACACAAAATGGCTTCATGCTCCTTCAGGAACTTAACAAACCAGACAGAGACTAATGTCGCTACTTCTGAATATTCACAAGAAGCAAGGGTGGAATCTATCTCATTTTATTTGACAGTTAAAATGATGTATGAGTTTATATTCTTTACTCTTCAGACAGCGGTGCTTTTTGATATATGTTCACTTATGATGATGTAATTTTCACCACATACCAGTCACATATACCAGAATTAAAATATAAGTATTACTCTATCAGACGTTTAGGTATCACTTAAGAACCACAATCAATGCTGGGCTACCTAACTTTAAAACCACAAAGAATGTAAATGTCCATGGATATTTAGCCTCTGCCACTTCTTCAGATCAACTTTTTGTCACATGGGTAAAATGAAATGAGCCTAAAAACGCAGAACTGCACAATAACGGATTTGATAAAAAGTAATACAAGTCAAAATCCAGACAAAACGCAGAACCCGAGGACAGAACTGAAACAGATGTGGGAATAACAAAATAAAACCGGAAATAAACCTAAACCATGACACTTTTTCAGACAGAAAAGTGAAAAGGCTAGAACAAACCCTCAATCAGTCAGTCAGCTCTTGGCCTAAAGAGTAATATCATGCTTTCTAACACAACAAACTTGAGTCTAACTTGTTCATGACTTACTATCTTACTAATACTTTTAAAGACATTTTGTAGGGGAAAACGGGATGTCACGATTCATGGGAGAAAGTGAGGTATCCCAGGTCCTCACTCACGGCTGTTCCACCTCTGCTGCTGTGCCCAGTCCTGCTCCACTGAACTTTATTATTATTGTTCGTAACTTTTAAAATGCTGTATTTATTTGTTTTTACGAATGAATGAGTCTCTCTGCTGCATTTCTCCTACGGGGGTCCGTAAAGTGTCCATCTGTCTATCCGTCTTTCACTTCTTTTCACAAGAATAGAACGTTTATAAATAAAAAAGCAGCTCAGAAGTCTCAAATGCCCCATGTGCGGAAACACATGCCGGGGCTGGACCCATGTTGTAGGTGAAACTTGAGCTGTCAATCAGTGATGGGGAACGGCACCTACAGCAGAATCCAGGGAAAAGACATGACGTGAGGAGCAGCAGCTTTGACATCTTTGAAGACAGCCTGCTGACTTCTGATGCGACTGTAAAAGGTTTTTGTTCTGACATTGTCCTGGGAGAACTTCTGCACCGGGGTTCTTTTCATGCTTGTACTCTATATCACATGGAAGACATAAAACAGAAGGTGACACATTATGCTACGCTGACTTGTGAGAGTCAGTTTAGCATAATGTTACAGTTGTTTCATTTCTCGCACACGCACACAGAGTTGTGTTCAGAATGACTCATTTACTGTATATTCTTCTGCAGTCGAACAACCCACAGTGCTTACTTTGGGTTGTTTTTTTCCTAAATCTCACACACCGGTGCCTTAAGTAATACTTACCCCGTAGGAAAATTTGTCCTCTGAATTTATTTTAAAAGGATTGAATAGATGAGAGCTGCCTCAGGCCTGCATCGTCTTGGCCTCGGTCCTCGTTCTGCAGCCTGATTCCTGGATTTATAGCCTAGCAGATCCCTCCCTCAATGTGGGGCTCCCCGAGAATTCTCATTTTCTCCCACTGGGTTTTTAGTCTTTCTCCTTGCAGATGCAGGAGGGTCTAAGGACAGTGGTGGTGATCCAGAACACTTGACATTTAACAACATTTATGGACTTTATCCACATTTATGGACATTGGTCATCTGCCCCAATGGGTCTATGTCTATTTTATCATTGCATTTCCTGTGTTTGAACCGCGTTGGAAAATTCAATGTTTTCTTTTAAATCCCTCCAAGATAACTACTTATGAAGCTAAAGGTGCAGCTTCAGACTGAAAGACCGAGTGCAAATTCCCCTTTCCAAGCCTGCAAAGCACACAGCTCTGCCAGCCTCGAGCCACAGCCAATCACACAGCCCGTCCAGCCTCCTGCCAACCCTCTCACAGCAAAGCGGGCAGTTTAAAAGGCAGCCACTTCCTGACAAGCAACGCTTCCTCAGGCTCTTAAACACCCACCACCTCCCCAGCACCCCCTTTGGCTCCCGCTCTGGCTACGCCGCATTCACACCATATTCTAGCCACCACCAGTGCTTGACCCCGGGAGGATCTGAGATCATCTTCAGCTGCAATCGATCTCATCGCTGCAAGTTTCAATGCCGGGGTCAATGCGCCAAACAAATAAATAATTTTATTGCATTAATTGAGTCTTTGGTCTCTTTAGATTGAATTGGGATTCAGGGCTATTAAAGAATATCTTTCATGATTTGGACACATATGTGAGGGGTTGGTGGATGATAAAAAAAATTAAAAATGGACTATTAAGACTTAAAGTGGTTCTCACCCCCGCTCCTCGGAGCTTACGTCACTCACATTTCCTGTTCAAATCTTCCTCTAAATGGGCGTAGCTTGGAGGACTGAAGAGGGCGTGAACGAGACTGGGCCGTTTACATTGCTCTGGGCGGGGGCCTGCTGACGTCAGGTCCAACTTGCAGACGTCAGGTCCAACTTCTGTGCCAGTGTTGGCGCCAGATTCAAAATTCAAATGTAGTAATACAGGTCGCCAGCAGATGGCGCCTCACAGACGGTTTTAGGCAGAAAGTTTAACTTTCAACTAATTTGCACCAAAGCAGTGGCGGAGCCAGAGGGGTAGCCAGGGTGGCCACTGCCACCTCTAAAAATATCCTTGCCACCCCCAGTGCCCCCCTCGGAAGACGGCAATGTAATAATGTTAATCTTGAGAATCTTCCGCACTTTTTCCGGCAAAAGTTAAAAATTCCCACGGTTTCCCCCGTCTGTGAACGCACCCTGACTGTGTGGAGCCGGTGCTGTATGCTAATGCTTTGGGTTGTTGGACTCACATGTGCCCAAGTCGTGATGAAAACAAAGCGGTAAGTTAGCAGGCCAGAGCCAACCGTTTACATTTGACACAAAGTATAGACACACGTACTGCAGCGCATTACTTGTTCAGTTTGTAGAACTTTTAGTGTGTGTATGTGTGTGTGCGTGCCTGTGTGGCGTGCATGTATGCGCGCCTGTGTGCGTGTGTCAGCGTGCCTGTGTGTCTGCGTGTGTCGTGCGTGCCTGTGTGTGTGTGCGTGCCTGTGCGTGTGTGTGTGCGTGCCTGTGTGCGTGCGGGGTGCATGCGTGTTTATTTTCCATTATTAATTGCCCATCGTATCATCGCCCTCTTCCCTTTAGTGTAAACATGAAAAGAAAAGGAGGAAACATTGCCTACATGCCTTTTTTTGTTAGGAAAAGGCCTGTAGATCAGGATGATGAAACCTGAAGGTCAGACTCGGAGGCAGTATGTTTTGAGATGATGAGGAATTTGTTGTGTTGTATTAAAATATAGCTTATATATAATTGAGTTTCAGAGAATGAGAGGGTGTCGCAGACAGGTGCAGGATTGTCTATTGGCAGAAGGCGTTTTTTCACACACAAAAAAAGAAACAAAATAGCTAAGATTATGGATGATGTGCAGTCGCTTGACCCCAAAATTTTTTGAAAGAAGAGCCCCTGTTTTCATTTGGCAGAACCTTTGAGTCAGATATAGAGGACCTTAAGCATGAGGTACGTCAAACTAGGCGGCTTCTTGGGAGGAAAAAATGGATTAGAGAGTCCCTATTGGACTTCCTTGTCCTTTTGGAACGTTTGGAAAGTGTTTCATGAGCTTTTGAGGCTTGCAAAGATCTTTTTAATACCTGTCAGTACTGCGTCTTGTGAAATAAGTTTCTCTGTCCTAAAACTTATTAAAAACCATCTCAGAACGACCATGGCAGATGATTGAGTCATCTTGGTATCCTCAGTGTAGGGTAAAGGAGGCTCAGGGCTGAATATGGATGAGTTTGTCAACATCTTTGCTGCTTTACACCAGAACCGTAGGAATTTGCTAAATTTGTTAAAAGAAAAATGTAATGCAATGTTTGAATGATGTTATTTTGCACTTTTTTGTTCAGACTACTATTTAAATACACTTTTTTGCTTTGTAGTTTCCAAGTGTGCTCTCAGTTCACTTTATATTAAAAATAATGACAAGATTAAGATTAAAATGTATCGTTTAGCCAGTTTTTGTGCGAAATAAAATTTCGGAATAGTATAAATGTGGACCCCTCAAAAAAACCCTTGCCACCCCCTGGCCACCCTCTGTTTAAAAGTCTGGCTCCGCCACTGCACCAAAGTGACAAAATTATGACCAGGATATGTAGACAACACTATTGGACACTCATTTATACCGTTTATCAGCAAAAAAAAGTGGATTTGAGGGTGAGTTGTCCTTTAAGGCTGTAAGCGTGTTGATGTCTGAATAGCAGAGGAGGTTTAGAGAGAAGCTGTAGAGAAGTATATAACAGCGACAACATTAACGTTATTCAAATCATTGGCCACACAAATCTCCTGCAGAGACTTTTATTCAGAAAGCCCAAAACCCTTCACTCAAGAAAAATGAAAGGCTTTCAAAGGTCCGCAGACCTACAATTATTGTGTTTCAAACTAATTTGAGCCATTTCTTCTGTGAATCAGAAAGGCGTGACAGTGCTAAAAGCAGCGGCCAGACCAGGTCAGTGCCACAGTGTTGGTCACCACTCGGCCTTCATCGATCACTGGCCTTAGTTATTTATCTTTGGAAAAATAGTGGTCGTCATGCTGCAAACACAATGACTCTGGTTTTTTATATCCATATATTTTTTATATCCATATATTTTTGTTTATATCTTTAGTCTAGGACTTACTTTGAACTAAATGAGCCTCTGATAATGCCAGTTGTCAATCCTGGTTTTTATTGTCCAGGTTTTAATGATGCTCGACTTTTCTCATCTTTTTCCGACTTATCCTTAAACCTGGTTCACACGGCAGGATAATTAGGCCGATTTAAGACCAGATTTACCCCTAACGACTATCTTAAGAACGCTGCAATTTTCGTAAAAAAATCTGATGGATTGTCTTGCTGTGTGTGGTGTGTTAAGACTGCGCTCGTCGCTCAGAACGACCTCGGGACTGCTCCGATCTCAAATCGGATATATCCAGCATGTTGGATTGTTTTGGCCCGATTTCTCTTTGTGTGTGGTGTCCTCCGGAGACAGACGAGCGCGTTGCCAGGTGACTGCGGCGTGTAGCCAATCAGAAGACGAGGTAGGCTACGACATTTCTATGAGGAAAAAAACAACTCACCTCCATATCACGATGTAGCAAGTATAGTCCATGCTCGCGTTGTCTCCACTTCTTTGACCGTCGCCTTTTCTTTTGATTACGCCTTTGCTCTGCTAAAAACAAACTGGAAACTTGGTCCGCCATTATTGTTTATTCTGAAGTCACGCTTAATTTCGCGAGATTTTGTGAGATTTCCGTCTGATCTGGGAATGCTCGGGGGTGAAATCGGCTCGTGTGTGAAGTGTGTGGTTTGTGTGATTTTGTCGTGCAGCTGCGCACCACACACTGTACGACCAAAGTGGTTAGACCCTTGATTTTTTTATCTCCGTGTGTGGGGTCTCTCAGGTTAGGAAAATCGTCCGACAATTTTAAAATCGTCTCGTGTGAACCAGGCTTTATAGTTCATGACAATGCTACCAACGCGACAAAACATCAACAATGACATCACAAAAGAACTTCCTATCAGATAAAGACTGGAGGAACACAATCAGTTTATTAATTAGTTTACTTCAATTGTTTTTTATACAGTTTGAGATTTTAAATGTTCAGCCATGCATACACACTCACAAACACACACTCTCACAAAGACTAAAACACACACACACACACTAACACACACACTCACACTAATACACACACACTAACCCACACTAACACCAACACACACTCTCACAAAGACAAACACACTGACATACACACTTACACTAACACACACACTCACACTAACATCCACTCACACTCTTAAAGACTGACACACACTAATACATACACACACTTTATCTTTAATGCTGATTACTTTTGCATTTCCTCATGTCAGAACTTGCTTGAAGAAAAAAAAAAAAGCATAATTATTTTCTGACCAAAAGCCAAATACGGAAGTTGTCTATAAATCATAAAGCTAATCGTCTCCCATCACTCCACTGTGTCTGTGGTGCACCTGAATATCTCTGCTCGCTGGTACAGTGAGGTAAGCCCTGGAAACGAACCGAATCTCACAAAAATAATACATACCTTTAAAATAAATACGCCCCATTACTTCATATACCGCTATGACTACACAATAACGATTCTAAATCATTGGAACGGCACATAATGTTCCCGAAAATATAAAAATACAGCTCATGAATGCACCGCTGCCAATTTGGTAAACACTTTTATAAAGCACGCAGGAGGGGTCTGCGTATAAGACATTATAGAGAGTCTGGAGTTCTCAAACATCTGCTCGTCACCAGCGGCTGCAAACTCACCTCGCACTAAACCTGCAAAGTTCATTAAAGAAGACAGCCCTAGTTCAACTTCTGTAATGTGTGAGAAGCTACATTGTCTCTTCATTTTAATAATTAATTCAATCTCTTATTACACACTGCCTTAGGCTAAGCAATGAATAAAAAGTTGCAGAAAAAGCCCAGAAAATTTCATATGCATTTATTTTTGTATTTTAAAAGCAATGGTGGGCTTGTATACTGTACATGGAGGCCTAATTTAGGAGTAACAAGGATTGTTGATCATAATATTTGTAACAAACAATATCTACACCTCATTACCATATGTGTTACCATATGGATTGGATTCTATTGAGACACGGCAGGCAGATGCATTTAAGGGCACAGGGAAAAGACATGTTTGTATTTTAAATGATTATCATTGCCGGTATTAGTAACCCGACTGGTTGCAGATTCAGACGAACATCGAGAGATTCAAACAAACACTGAATTATTTTTAGCATGCTGTTTTTATGCACACTTTGTCACAATGTGGGGGTTCAGTTCATCAAGAGTACAAGACTGTACCATAAGTCTGTCATAAACACACACTGAGGCAGGTTCCGAAGCACACGTGGGGCCTTTATTCTAGTTTCAGACTTCTTACAAAGTTCTTTCAGAGTTTGTTTAGTTTTTCAGACAGTTTTTCCCGGGCAGAATGAAAACTGGGGGAAATTGCATATGCAATTTATGTCACATCGGAAGGGCCAACTCCAGATGTAAATGTATACAAAATTATGTATATATATATGTATATATTGATATATAATATAATTTATACATACATAGAGAGAGAGAGGAGAAAACATAACTGTCCATTACTGCCAAAGTGCTAAATTGCGTACCACTCAGATCATCATGGCATTTAGAGACCCCCTGTGCAGGTAAAGACTATGAAAAGTCCAAAGTACCCATTCCGACCAAGGCCAAGTTGTGCACAGTCCATACAAACTGCATTAGAAAACAATAGTAATGCTTCAGTTTCGAACAAATGAACACAAATTCGATTAGGCCCTGATTGGCTTTATCACAAGAACGCTAAACAAGTTAAATAAAGAGCCCAAGAGAACACAGAGGATATGCAATGCCAAATATGGTCTGGTCGTCTTTCACTTCCTCCTAAAAATGCTCTCCCAAAGACAGAGACACAATTATATTCACTTACTTTGCCGTTTTGACTTGTACAAAAGCTTAGCCAAAGTTAAAGCGTCTTAAACCGTCTCATTTGAATAATCCTGGCACTGGAAGGAGGCATTTACATAACTACAAGCTGGATTCAATTCAAGCCAGCGCATGTGTTGAAGGGGATTTGTTCCAATGGCAACAGTGAGGTGTGAAATATCTTGATAATAGATTCTTGTAAAAGTCCTCGCCGCTTTTACTTGTAATAATTTTATACAGCAAAACCAGCTTAAAGTAAAGGTGAGAAATATTGGTCATGCAAGCTCACCGCGTTCATTAGGGGCAGAAAGGTGAGTGGTGGTTGAATCTTAAAACTTGAAACTTTTTGATGGTAATTTTTTAGCAGCCGAAATTAAGTTTCCCCCTGTGCATGATTAAAACTGCTATTGTCCGTATTACTGCGTTTTAGCCCAGAACCAAATGGCGTGTCAATACTGGACTTAAAATGTGAAATCTCGATGAGTTCTTTGGACTTGACCTTGGTCTGTTAAATGTGCTATATAAAAAAACATTGCTTACTTACTACTTCACCACAGAATAGACTTTTCTAAGGACACAGTCTGAGTACCCACCATGAGCGGGAATCGCATTATATGAGCTGTCTAGACACATTATAACATACAGTTTATATATATATATTTTGTTTTTTGTTTTTTATTTATTTATTTTTTTAACCCAAGGGCTGTTCTCAGGTTTACACTGTGATTAGAAAAATACCCAAACAAGCTGATTTTTTTTTGTTTTTTTTTTCTAACCTGACCAACCCTAAGTCATTTACACCCTTTTAGACCCTAATTTAGGATATTTTTCTTCTACTTTTAAAAATCTGTGGCAGGTCGTTTTTACCCGAGGGAAGCAACAACCCAAACTTTCAGGAACTTCACACAGATCCACCAGTTGTTTTGCCGTCATTTTGCAAAGTATTGTTCTCATGCAACATGTTTTAAAACCATCTCCACCTGACGTAAGCGATGGGGTATACAAGTTCAATTTGTTTTTTTCTATCTAAAGTGGTTTCTAGTTTCAATTGGTTAAATATTGGTTAAAATTCAATTCAATGTATTCTTGTATAGCGCTAAATCACAAAAGAATGCCCCTTGGAAATTTTTCATCGTTTGAGTATATTTCTTTTAAAATGGAACAAAAGCAATCTTCTACTCTTTTCATTGTCCTGTACAGGCCACCACAGTCATGTTGCGATTTTATTGACCATTTTACTGAACTACTTTCATTCGTGTGCACAGATTTTGATAGTTTAGTTATTACAGGTGATTTTAATGTACATGTTGATAATGTTGATGACAGAAATGCAAAGGAGCTGGCTTCTGTATTTGAGACCTTTGGTTTCATTCAGCACGTGAGTGGCCCCACCCACAGCAGGGGGCACACTCTTGACCTGCTAATTACAAAGGGGGTTAATGTATCAAATGTTAATGTAGTTGATGTTGCTTTGTCAGATCATTTCTGTGTATTTTTTGACATGTGTTTTGCTAGCAAACCACCAGCTGAATTTACAAATGTTAGAAGAAGACACATACATGAAAACACAAGTGAACTGTTCATGGGAATGCTAAATTTTGAGAAAACTCCATGCTCTACTGTTGATGAATTGTATAACTCTGTCACCACCAGTGTTCTGACTGTTCTGGACGCCATTGCTCCTGTGACGGTTAAAATAGTTACCAGTAAGAAAAAGGCCCCATGGACTAAGGCAGACTCGGTTAGGGCACAGAAGCAAGAGTGCCGGAGGGCCGAACGGAAGTGGCGAAAGTCCAATTTCCAGGGCGATTATGAAATCTTTAAAGATGAGTTGGGTGAATTTAACCGGGTTCTATGTAGAACAAGAGAAATGTATTTTTCTGACATTATTGGAGGTTGCAGTAACAATTTTCGTGTTATGTTTTCAACAGTTGGTAGATTAACGAACCCCCCTGTAAAGTTGCCCCTAGAATTTTCCTCTAAATCTAGGTGTAATGAGTTCGCACAGTTTTTCGATGACAAAGTACAAGGAATCAAAAACACTATCACCTCCACAGCACGTATAACAATGCAACAGCCAGAGAAGCTTTTTGAGCTAACTCACTTTGCACCTGTGGATACTGAAACTGTCAAAAAGATAATCATGAGTCTG
The DNA here is from genome assembly GCA_964034765.1 of Knipowitschia caucasica. Taxonomy (NCBI): domain Eukaryota; kingdom Metazoa; phylum Chordata; class Actinopteri; order Gobiiformes; family Gobiidae; genus Knipowitschia; species Knipowitschia caucasica. Next base: position 21,341,064 of record OZ035835.1, read on the forward strand.
AGCTCCTCCACATGTAGCCTGGATATATTGCCCTCTAAATTTCTGAAGTCCGTCCTGAGCAGTTTGTTACCTTCACTGACACAAATAGTAAACATGTCTCTGTCGTCAGGAACATTTCCTATGGCCCTAAAAACAGCAGTCATAAGACCTCTCCTAAAAAAGAGCAGTCTGGATCCTGCGGGACTTCAAAATTATCGCCCCATATCGAATCTGCCATTTATTGGAAAAATTCTTGAAAAAGTGGCCTCCCAACAACTTACTGAATTTTTAACAATGAATAATTCTTTTGATATGTTCCAGTCTGGGTTTAGAACCCACCACAGCACTGAGACCGCTCTAGTGAAGGTAACAAACGACATTCGACTTCACACTGATGCAGGTAAAGTCACAGTTTTGGTCATGTTAGATCTTAGTGCCGCGTTCGACACTGTCGACCATGAGATCCTCATGCAGAGACTGGAGGACTGGGTTGGTGTCACTGGCACAGCCCTAGACTGGTTTAGGTCTTACCTGGAGGATAGGAAGTACTCTGTGGAGATTGGAGACTGCGTCTCAGATGATGTGGCCCTGACCTGTGGTGTACCACAGGGGTCGATCCTGGGACCTCTCCTATTTAATCTCTACATGCTGCCGTTAGGTCAGTTAATACAAAGAAACAAAGTGTCCTACCACAATTACGCTGACGACACTCAGATCTATGTCTCACTGACTGCAGGAGAACATGGACCACTGGATTTGCTCCTTCACTGTATCCAACAGATCAGTGACTGGATGCAAAATAATTTCCTCCAGCTAAATGCAGACAAAACCGAAATCATTGTCTTTGGTCCCCAGAAACAAAGAGAGGGTATGACCATATTAGTCCGGTCCTCAGGTCTCTGCACTGGCTTCCTGTGGCTCAAAGAATAGATTTTAAAACAGCTCTGCTTGTGTACAAGTCTCTCCATGGCCTTGCACCAGAATACATTAGTGACATGTTGGTGTCATATGAACCGGCCCGGACTCTGAGGAGCACAGGGACTGGCCTCCTGCTGGTGCCCAGAGTGAGAACCAAACATGGGGAGGCTGCGTTTCAGATCCATGCAGCTAAGATCTGGAACAATCTCCCTGAAAATGTGAGGGAGGCGTCTACTCTGTCAATGTTCAAATCCAGGTTAAAGACTGTTCTGTTTGCCTGTGCATACAACTGAAGGATTTTATCTCCATTTTTAATGCACTGCTGTCATTTATTTATTTTTTTTTAAATTTCTTGTGTAATTTTGAAAGTTTTAATGGTTTTATTCTTTTGTGTGATTTTATTGTTTTTGTGTTTTAATCTTTTGTGTGATTTTAATGTTTTAATTGTGATTCTGGTGTTTGTTTTATGTGATGATTTGTGATGTGGACTGTGAAGCGCTTTGTGTTGCCCTGTGCATGAAAGGCGCTCTACAAATAAACTTTGATTGATTGATTGATTTATTATTTGTATCTTGTTTTGTGCAGGTTTGGAAATACATAACTACATATATGAAATCACAGTTAAACCCTAACCAGCATTTTTGCTACTAATTTAACTTTTATCACTTACTGACTCCAAACAAGCAACGTTTCATAAGTTCCTATACTCCTAAATAATACATTTTGTTTGTCACAACTGAAAGTCTTGTAAAAGTAAAATATTGTGGCCAAATCAGACCAGGACATGCTATCTTCATCGTTGTTGAAAACCTTTGAATTATCTGATCCAAAGAGGTGAAAGAGGGAAAAAATACATGCATGTGACATTTATAGTTATTCAATTTTCTGTGAAAGTTTGGTACCCCAGCTTTAATTTAATGTTTTTACAAATGTCCTAAAGTCACTGTGAAATGCTCCTTCTTTGACTCTTTCTATATTCTAGGAAACCATCTTTAATCTGCAGACTGTCAGCCCAGACCATCACACTGCAATGACGTAGGAACACTCCCATCTCCAGCCAGGCCAATCTTCAGCCCTCTACAATAACTCCAGCACCGATCGTAACATTCAAATGATAAATGCAGGCTATCCTACTATCTCATTCACATAACAATACCCACAGATGCACAAATCTGCTCTGGTTTTGGCTGTGAGGGTTTGGAAGCATCCGCATTCCGTTGGCCCGACAAAAGCAAGAAGGCACATAAAAACGTCACAAAAAGGACATTTCAAAATAGCTTTGTTCTCCCCGACGATATAAAAGTTTAAGTTGCCTTTGCCGTGCTGCTGATGAAGATACATCTCTCCGCGATGATGTATGAGCGATAAGCCACCGTGAGTCATTCTTGCAGGGGAGCGAGGGAGCTGAGGAGGAGCAAGACAGGAGCCACAGAGCCCCTGGGCCTGGTGATTGTAATGGCGTCAAATGAAGAAGGTCGTTACTGTTAATGTCTTTCAGGGTATTTCACACTATTTGTTATGGCTTTTATACTGGGGGGCAACGTCCAGATTACACACGCACTTAACTATAACATTTGCCAAATGAAAATACTGAGGACTCACTGAAGACTGATGTCCTAACTTGACTTTGAAAGAACAGGGCTGGGCTGAGAGTGATGTGGCTCTTTTTTTGTTGTGGCTTTTGCAGATTAAAGTAACAGTTCAATTTCATTCTATGGTTTCCTCAACCAATTGGTGGATCACTTTTTGAGTCACCAAATCTACTTTAAACTTGGGACTGAAATCTACCTCATTGGGGCATCTCCATCACTTGATTTTAGGCACATATTTTTTACCATCAAACTGCATCTTAATCGTTTGGTAACGGTCTTTAAACAAAACAAAAAAACATGTTTTTAGTGCTGCTACATTATTTCAAGGAGTGAACATTAAAGGGTTAAATATACATCACTTTATAGCGGCACGGTGGCTGAGTGGATAGCACTCTCGCCTCTCAACAAGAAGGTCCTGGGTTCGAATCCCGGTCAGACCAGGGCCTTTCTGAGTGGAGTTTGCATGTTCTCCCTGGGTCTGCTTAGGTTTCCTCCGGGTACTCTGGTTTCCCCTACCACTAAAAATATGTACAATAGATCTGGCATGCGACCCCGCTCCCATCTCTGTGTGGAGTGAGAGGACAAATGCCCCCCCAAAAAAAATAACAATTGTAAACCACTTTGTGACCATTGTCTGTGAAAGGCGATATATAAATAAACCTTACTTACTTATAGATGCAGTGTGCTCCATTACCCCCATCTGACCACCACTAAACGTTACCGGATGACTCAATGGCATTTTGTTGAACCAATACCCCGGCCACTTGCCATTCACTGTTGTTTCAGATCCTAGTACTAACCGGGCCCTATCATAGTGAATTGAGAGTGGCGCAAGATTCAGTTACTTCATAAGTTACGTTAAGAGATCCTTTATTCATCCCACAGTATCATCCCCATCTCAGTGTTTCATCACAAATTACAGAACAGTTGGAATGAGGAGCACACAAGAAGATAAGGCATCCAATACTTTTCTTGTATTGTGTTAGAAATCAAATGTGGGAAGCTATATTTTTTAAGAAAGAGCTTGTTTGATGAATTGGGCTGAGGGGGTGAGTGAGGGGGTGGTCCAAACAAACATGCATGTGTCCGTTTTATCTGTTTTATTAATTTTATTGTTTTTATCATTTTTTGTACATTGGATAACTGGTATTTTATTGTATTTATTCAATTTTATATTGTTTTAGCTGTACACATCATATTGGTTTTACCTATTCTATTATATACATATAATGTTGGCAAAACCTGTATATTTAAATGTGTATTTTTTATATCTGTGTGCTATATAGATAAAGTGGATTGGATTGAAAAATAGTGATACAACCAGGCTGTTTATTGCGGACATTTAGTACATAAACCGTAAAATGGGTTTACAGTATTGGTGTTTTTCTTTTCATCTCAAACTTCAATATGATGAAGTCCTTTTTTAAGCATAGTCACAGTTAAAATAAATGGGTGCTTCTAGGAATTGCTTCTCCATCCTCTCTTCCTCCAACATAAAAGCCATCAGTTTGCCCAGATCCTTTCCTCAAATTGCTCATTGCTCCGATGTTTACTGTATCTTCCCTCTGCCGTCTTCGTTAGGCCTCTCTTCTCTGTAATGCATTTTTTGTGCGGAAATAGCGTTTTCAAACAAATAAGCGCCGCATTGCGTAATTGCTTCCACCTTTCATACAGAGAATAGCCAGCTCACTATTCACGATAACTGCCGCCAAACAATCATACTTCGCTTAAAAGAGCCGAGATTTTAAAGATATTATTCTTGCTTTAGTCTCAGAATGTGCTTTCATAAAACTAATTGTATGTAACATTAGAATATGGTTAAAAAGTACGTTTACTTTTGTAATTCGACTGACAATGTGAAACGATTATGACACACTCAAACTGAAATACATCAAGCCTTTAATTGTTATAATCTTGGTAATTGGCGCACAGCTTGTAAAATTACCCGAGTAAAATATCTCAGGAATATTTTGAGAATGGACTACTTATAACAATAGTCAATGGTTATGGACTTGTATTAGCATTCATGGACAGTGGTATCCTGCTCCCTATGGCCCAATGGCTTCTGTTTGTTTATGCATTCCCTGTGTTTGAACTGTTTGATTCTCTGGTCTGTTGTTGGTGAATCGCTGTGTAAAGTCCTCTGAAACACCTGCTGTTGTGGTTTAGGGCACTACGAAAATGTATTGAATTGATCTGAATTGGACGACACTTTGCATGTAATGAGTCCATGTATCACACTGGTTTCAGAATCAGAATCAGAATCAAACAAGAAGTCACAACCTAGGAAATTGCTTTGGCTCTCGGCGCAAACAAGTTAAAGCAGAATGAAATCAAAAAGGCATGCGTGTATAAAAATCTACATTTCACATGAATTATAAACATGAAGTTGAATTACAGAAATAATTATACAATTTTCAATCAATCAATCAATCAATCAAAGTTTATCCGTAGCTTATTTGGGGCGGCACGGTGGCTGAGTGGATAGCAGGGTTCGAAGGTCCTGGGTTCGAATCCCGGTCGGAACAGGGCCTTTCTGAGTGGAGTTTGCATGTTCTCCCCGTGTCTGCGTAGGTTTCCTCCGGGTACTCCGGTTTCCCCTACCACTAAAATAAAACAATAGGTCTGGCATGCGCCTCCTGTACTGGCGACCCCGCTCCCATCTCTGTGTGGAGTGAGAAACAAATGCCCAAAATTAACAATTGTAAACCGCTTTGAGACTCAGCTCTGCAGTGAAAAGGTGGTATATAAATAAAGATAACTACTACTAGAGCGCCTTTCATACACAGGGCAACACAAAGCGCTTCACAGTCCACATCACAAATCATCACATAAAACAAACACCAGAATCACACCAGAATCACAATTAAAACATTAAAATCACACAAAAGATTAAAACCATTAAAAAATGTCTAGTTTCACCCGTAATGTGTACATACCACCATAAGCAATAATAATTGTCAGAGCTGTTAATTACCAAGGACACATCTATTTTCCTTGCCCTGTATCTTGAAACAACGCGGTCATCTTCTTCAAGTTATCCTCGAATGTTATTATTTCCATTGCCCTGTTCCAAAATGCTTCCACTTACCCCCTGTCCCTTTTTTTACGACAGAATTTGCCCGAGTTCGTCCTTGTCTTCGCCCTTTTGATCACAATAATCGTTTAATGGGGCCAATAAACTCACACACGGCATGTCCATACAAAAATTAACTTTGATACGTCTCCGGCGAGTTAATCTCAGTGAGTGTATACAGCTGCATGGAAACTGAGTGCCTTCCACAGGTAGTTTGTTGTGTGGCCCTATAAGATTAATCTGATGTTGCGTGGACGAATTCAATCAAGGCCTGCTGTTGACTCCAGCCTGAGAAGATCCATCAGCCGCGCAGGGGACGTCCACAGAGAGGGCATTTGTTACTACGGCGACGTACAGCCAAAGGGGGGCGGGTCGTTTGTTTTTGCGTTCATTCACACGCTGTAAGAGAGGGGAAAGACGGCGGTAAAAATAACATCCGCGGTGGTGAAAGTTCATAGCTGAGCCCGTGTGAAATAACGCATGTCATTTATTCATAGCGTTCTTCCGCCGTGGTCATGCCTCGGTCCTGGGTAAATGAAATGGCTGTCCCCCTCGTGCCGTGCTGTGCTGTGCCGAGCCGTGGCGTAGTGGTTTGGATCTAGAGTGTCTGCCAGAGGATGAATGGATGAGGGGGAAGAGGCAACAGTTTGAAGTCACATGTGGAGTCGTGTTGTGGTGTTTAATGGTTCAAGACGGCATTGTTTAACCTCTTTACTAACACCGGCGCGCCGGCGGCTGTTTTTATGTTTTTAAATGTTCTGCTGGCAATAGCAGATGTATTTTGAACACCAAACCCCAAAAGCTGTATATCATTTTAAAGCTTATTTTCCTATCTACATTTATATACAAGTAAACCACATCAGACTTTGCATTCAAAAGATATAACACATAATGTGGGCACAAAATAAATCAATTCCGAAATAGTTTTTTACTCTTTGGGCTTGTGCTGTACAAATAAATCAGCTCTCCTCCCCTGCTTGCAATACATCATTCTCTCTGGAACAGTCCAAGTCTTGGGCCTGGACCATTGTGAGGTACTGGAAGATAAAAGACGCTTCGATCTCTGCAATGAATTTACAAATCATAAGAAAAAAATAACTTTGTACATTTAAAAAAGAAAAACCACACATAGATTAGTATCATATAAGTTACCAATAATAAAAATAGTGTTTTTATGTATGATTAAAATGTAAAGTAATGATATTTGGACAATTTGGCACACTTGTGCCAAATTGTGCCAAATGTTGCACTACTTGATGACCTGGAGAAACTGCATAAAAACTAAATAAAATCTTAGAAGTCTGAAACTTTAGAAGTTTGTTGGTCAACAACACACATGATACCGGCGGGTTTGAATATTGTGAACTTACAAGAAGTATGCGCATTTTTTTAGGGGCCTTTTAGACATTGAAAATGTTAGGCCGAGGGCTAAAAAAATTGGGGTTTTCTTCCCTCTAACTGGCCTGTTTTAAGCGTTTCAAGTGGTTTGCAACATGAATTGTGCACGAGCACTTTTAAACAACAGAATCAGTTCAAATACATAGAATCACAGTTGTTGGATGCCAGTATGCAATTCATGATGTTTCTGGCCTGTTTTAAGCGTTTCAAGTGGTTTGCTGCATGAATTTCACTTTTACAACAGAATCAGTTCAAATACAGTAGAATCACAGTTGTTGGATTGCCAGTATGCAATTCATGAAGTTTCTGGCCTGTTTTTAAGCGTTTTTTCAAGTGTGTTTGTCTACATGAATTTCACTTTTACAACAGAATCAGTTCAAATACATAGAATCACAGTTATTGGATGCCAGTATGCAATTCATGATGTTTCTGGCCTGTCTTAAGCGTTTCACGTGGTCTTCTGCATGAATTTCACTTTTACAACAGAATCAGTTCAAATACATAGAATCACAGTTGTTGGATGCCAGTATGCAATTCATGATGTTTCTGGCCTGTTTTAAGCGTTTCAAGTGGTTTGCTGCATGAATTTCACTTTTACAACAGAATCAGTTCAAATACATAGAATCACAGTTGTTGGATGCCAGTATGCAATTCATGATGTTTCTGGCCTGTTTTAAGCGTTTCAAGTGGTTTGCTGCATGAATTTCACTTTTACAACAGAATCAGTTCAAATACATAGAATCACAGTTGTTGGATGCCAGTATGCAATTCATGATGTTTCTGGCCTGTTTTAAGCGTTTCAAGTGGTTTGCTGCATGAATTTCACTTTTACAACAGAATCAGTTCAAATACATATAGAATCACAGTTGTTGGATGCCAGTATGCAATTCATGATGTTTCTGGCCTGTTTTAAGCGTTTCAAGTGGTTTGCTGCATGAATTTCACTTTTACAACAGAATCAGTTCAAATACATAGAATCACAGTTGTTGGATGCCAGTATGCAATTCATGATGTTTCTGGCCTGTTTTAAGCGTTTCAAGTGGTTTGCTGCATGAATTTCACTTTTACAACAGAATCAGTTCAAATACATAGAATCACAGTTGTTGGATGCCAGTATGCAATTCATGATGTTTCTGGCCTGTTTTAAGCGTTTCAAGTGGTTTTCTGCATGAATTTCACTTTTACAACAGAATCAGTTCAAATACATAGAATCACAGTTGTTGGATGCCAGTATGCAATTCATGATGTTTCTGGCCTGTTTTAAGCGTTTCAAGTGGTTTGCTGCATGAATTTCACTTTTACAACAGAATCAGTTCAAATACATAGAATCACAGTTGTTGGATGCCAGTATGCAATTCATGATGTTTCTGGCCTGTTTTAAGCGTTTCAAGTGGTTTGCTGCATGAATTTCACTTTTACAACAGAATCAGTTCAAATACATAGAATCACAGTTGTTGGATGCCAGTATGCAATTCATGATGTTTCTGGCCTGTTTTAAGCGTTTCAAGTGGTTTGCTGCATGAATTTCACTTTTACAACAGAATCAGTTCAAATACATAGAATCACAGTTGTTGGATGCCAGTATGCAATTCATGATGTTTCTGGCCTGTTTTAAGCGTTTCAAGTGGTTTGCTGCATGAATTTCACTTTTACAACAGAATCAGTTCAAATACATAGAATCACAGTTGTTGGATGCCAGTATGCAATTCATGATGTTTCTGGCCTGTTTTAAGCGTTTCAAGTGGTTTGCTGCATGAATTTCACTTTTACAACAGAATCAGTTCAAATACATAGAATCACAGTTGTTGGATGCCAGTATGCAATTCATGATGTTTCTGGCCTGTTTTAAGCGTTTCAAGTGGTTTGCTGCATGAATTTCACTTTTACAACAGAATCAGTTCAAATACATAGAATCACAGTTGTTGGATGCCAGTATGCAATTCATGATGTTTCTGGCCTGTTTTAAGCGTTTCAAGTGGTTTGCTGCATGAATTTCACTTTTACAACAGAATCAGTTCAAATACATAGAATCACAGTTGTTGGATGCCAGTATGCAATTCATGATGTTTCTGGCCTGTTTTAAGCGTTTCAAGTGGTTTGCTGCATGAATTTCACTTTTACAACAGAATCAGTTCAAATACATAGAATCACAGTTGTTGGATGCCAGTATGCAATTCATGATGTTTCTGGCCTGTTTTAAGCGTTTCAAGTGGTTTGCTGCATGAATTTCACTTTTACAACAGAATCAGTTCAAATACATAGAATCACAGTTGTTGGATGCCAGTATGCAATTCATGATGTTTCTGGCCTGTTTTAAGCGTTTCAAGTGGTTTGCTGCATGAATTTCACTTTTACAACAGAATCAGTTCAAATACATAGAATCACAGTTGTTGGATGCCAGTATGCAATTCATGATGTTTCTGGCCTGTTTTAAGCGTTTCAAGTGGTTTGCTGCATGAATTTCACTTTTACAACAGAATCAGTTCAAATACATAGAATCACAGTTGTTGGATGCCAGTATGCAATTCATGATGTTTCTGGCCTGTTTTAAGCGTTTCAAGTGGTTTGCTGCATGAATTTCACTTTTACAACAGAATCAGTTCAAATACATAGAATCACAGTTGTTGGATGCCAGTATGCAATTCATGATGTTTCTGGCCTGTTTTAAGCGTTTCAAGTGGTTTGCTGCATGAATTTCACTTTTACAACAGAATCAGTTCAAATACATAGAATCACAGTTGTTGGATGCCAGTATGCAATTCATGATGTTTCTGGCCTGTTTTAAGCGTTTCAAGTGGTTTGCTGCATGAATTTCACTTTTACAACAGAATCAGTTCAAATACATAGAATCACAGTTGTTGGATGCCAGTATGCAATTCATGATGTTTCTGGCCTGTTTTAAGCGTTTCAAGTGGTTTGCTGCATGAATTTCACTTTTACAACAGAATCAGTTCAAATACATAGAATCACAGTTGTTGGATGCCAGTATGCAATTCATGATGTTTCTGGCCTGTTTTAAGCGTTTCAAGTGGTTTGCTGCATGAATTTCACTTTTACAACAGAATCAGTTCAAATACATAGAATCACAGTTGTTGGATGCCAGTATGCAATTCATGATGTTTCTGGCCTGTTTTAAGCGTTTCAAGTGGTTTGCTGCATGAATTTCACTTTTACAACAGAATCAGTTCAAATACATAGAATCACAGTTGTTGGATGCCAGTATGCAATTCATGATGTTTCTGGCCTGTTTTAAGCGTTTCAAGTGGTTTGCTGCATGAATTTCACTTTTACAACAGAATCAGTTCAAATACATAGAATCACAGTTGTTGGATGCCAGTATGCAATTCATGATGTTTCTGGCCTGTTTTAAGCGTTTCAAGTGGTTTGCTGCATGAATTTCACTTTTACAACAGAATCAGTTCAAATACATAGAATCACAGTTGTTGGATGCCAGTATGCAATTCATGATGTTTCTGGCCTGTTTTAAGCGTTTCAAGTGGTTTGCTGCATGAATTTCACTTTTACAACAGAATCAGTTCAAATACATAGAATCACAGTTGTTGGATGCCAGTATGCAATTCATGATGTTTCTGGCCTGTTTTAAGCGTTTCAAGTGGTTTGCTGCATGAATTTCACTTTTACAACAGAATCAGTTCAAATACATAGAATCACAGTTGTTGGATGCCAGTATGCAATTCATGATGTTTCTGGCCTGTTTTAAGCGTTTCAAGTGGTTTGCTGCATGAATTTCACTTTTACAACAGAATCAGTTCAAATACATAGAATCACAGTTGTTGGATGCCAGTATGCAATTCATGATGTTTCTGGCCTGTTTTAAGCGTTTCAAGTGGTTTGCTGCATGAATTTCACTTTTACAACAGAATCAGTTCAAATACATAGAATCACAGTTGTTGGATGCCAGTATGCAATTCATGATGTTTCTGGCCTGTTTTAAGCGTTTCAAGTGGTTTGCTGCATGAATTTCACTTTTACAACAGAATCAGTTCAAATACATAGAATCACAGTTGTTGGATGCCAGTATGCAATTCATGATGTTTCTGGCCTGTTTTAAGCGTTTCAAGTGGTTTGCTGCATGAATTTCACTTTTACAACAGAATCAGTTCAAATACATAGAATCACAGTTGTTGGATGCCAGTATGCAATTCATGATGTTTCTGGCCTGTTTTAAGCGTTTCAAGTGGTTTGCTGCATGAATTTCACTTTTACAACAGAATCAGTTCAAATACATAGAATCACAGTTGTTGGATGCCAGTATGCAATTCATGATGTTTCTGGCCTGTTTTAAGCGTTTCAAGTGGTTTGCTGCATGAATTTCACTTTTACAACAGAATCAGTTCAAATACATAGAATCACAGTTGTTGGATGCCAGTATGCAATTCATGATGTTTCTGGCCTGTTTTAAGCGTTTCAAGTGGTTTGCTGCATGAATTTCACTTTTACAACAGAATCAGTTCAAATACATAGAATCACAGTTGTTGGATGCCAGTATGCAATTCATGATGTTTCTGGCCTGTTTTAAGCGTTTCAAGTGGTTTGCTGCATGAATTTCACTTTTACAACAGAATCAGTTCAAATACATAGAATCACAGTTGTTGGATGCCAGTATGCAATTCATGATGTTTCTGGCCTGTTTTAAGCGTTTCAAGTGGTTTGCTGCATGAATTTCACTTTTACAACAGAATCAGTTCAAATACATAGAATCACAGTTGTTGGATGCCAGTATGCAATTCATGATGTTTCTGGCCTGTTTTAAGCGTTTCAAGTGGTTTGCTGCATGAATTTCACTTTTACAACAGAATCAGTTCAAATACATAGAATCACAGTTGTTGGATGCCAGTATGCAATTCATGATGTTTCTGGCCTGTTTTAAGCGTTTCAAGTGGTTTGCTGCATGAATTTCACTTTTACAACAGAATCAGTTCAAATACATAGAATCACAGTTGTTGGATGCCAGTATGCAATTCATGATGTTTCTGGCCTGTTTTAAGCGTTTCAAGTGGTTTGCTGCATGAATTTCACTTTTACAACAGAATCAGTTCAAATACATAGAATCACAGTTGTTGGATGCCAGTATGCAATTCATGATGTTTCTGGCCTGTTTTAAGCGTTTCAAGTGGTTTGCTGCATGAATTTCACTTTTACAACAGAATCAGTTCAAATACATAGAATCACAGTTGTTGGATGCCAGTATGCAATTCATGATGTTTCTGGCCTGTTTTAAGCGTTTCAAGTAGTTTGCTGCATGAATTTCACTTTTACAACAGAATCAGTTCAAATACATAGAATCACAGTTGTTGGATGCCAGTATGCAATTCATGATGTTTCTGGCCTGTTTTAAGCGTTTCAAGTGGTTTGCTGCATGAATTTCACTTTTACAACAGAATCAGTTCAAATACATAGAATCACAGTTGTTGGATGCCAGTATGCAATTCATGATGTTTCTGGCCTGTTTTAAGCGTTTCAAGTGGTTTGCTGCATGAATTTCACTTTTACAACAGAATCAGTTCAAATACATAGAATCACAGTTGTTGGATGCCAGTATGCAATTCATGATGTTTCTGGCCTGTTTTAAGCGTTTCAAGTGGTTTGCTGCATGAATTTCACTTTTACAACAGAATCAGTTCAAATACATAGAATCACAGTTGTTGGATGCCAGTATGCAATTCATGATGTTTCTGGCCTGTTTTAAGCGTTTCAAGTGGTTTGCTGCATGAATTTCACTTTTACAACAGAATCAGTTCAAATACATAGAATCACAGTTGTTGGATGCCAGTATGCAATTCATGATGTTTCTGGCCTGTTTTAAGCGTTTCAAGTGGTTTGCTGCATGAATTTCACTTTTACAACAGAATCAGTTCAAATACATAGAATCACAGTTGTTGGATGCCAGTATGCAATTCATGATGTTTCTGGCCTGTTTTAAGCGTTTCAAGTGGTTTGCTGCATGAATTTCACTTTTACAACAGAATCAGTTCAAATACATAGAATCACAGTTGTTGGATGCCAGTATGCAATTCATGATGTTTCTGGCCTGTTTTAAGCGTTTCAAGTGGTTTGCTGCATGAATTTCACTTTTACAACAGAATCAGTTCAAATACATAGAATCACAGTTGTTGGATGCCAGTATGCAATTCATGATGTTTCTGGCCTGTTTTAAGCGTTTCAAGTGGTTTGCTGCATGAATTTCACTTTTACAACAGAATCAGTTCAAATACATAGAATCACAGTTGTTGGATGCCAGTATGCAATTCATGATGTTTCTGGCCTGTTTTAAGCGTTTCAAGTGGTTTGCTGCATGAATTTCACTTTTACAACAGAATCAGTTCAAATACATAGAATCACAGTTGTTGGATGCCAGTATGCAATTCATGATGTTTCTGGCCTGTTTTAAGCGTTTCAAGTGGTTTGCTGCATGAATTTCACTTTTACAACAGAATCAGTTCAAATACATAGAATCACAGTTGTTGGATGCCAGTATGCAATTCATGATGTTTCTGGCCTGTTTTAAGCGTTTCAAGTGGTTTGCTGCATGAATTTCACTTTTACAACAGAATCAGTTCAAATACATAGAATCACAGTTGTTGGATGCCAGTATGCAATTCATGATGTTTCTGGCCTGTTTTAAGCGTTTCAAGTGGTTTGCTGCATGAATTTCACTTTTACAACAGAATCAGTTCAAATACATAGAATCACAGTTGTTGGATGCCAGTATGCAATTCATGATGTTTCTGGCCTGTTTTAAGCGTTTCAAGTGGTTTGCTGCATGAATTTCACTTTTACAACAGAATCAGTTCAAATACATAGAATCACAGTTGTTGGATGCCAGTATGCAATTCATGATGTTTCTGGCCTGTTTTAAGCGTTTCAAGTGGTTTGCTGCATGAATTTCACTTTTACAACAGAATCAGTTCAAATACATAGAATCACAGTTGTTGGATGCCAGTATGCAATTCATGATGTTTCTGGCCTGTTTTAAGCGTTTCAAGTGGTTTGCTGCATGAATTTCACTTTTACAACAGAATCAGTTCAAATACATAGAATCACAGTTGTTGGATGCCAGTATGCAATTCATGATGTTTCTGGCCTGTTTTAAGCGTTTCAAGTGGTTTGTTGCATGAATTTCACTTTTACAACAGAATCAGTTCAAATACATAGAATCACAGTTGTTGGATGCCAGTATGCAATTCATGATGTTTCTGGCCTGTTTTAAGCGTTTCAAGTGGTTTGCTGCATGAATTTCACTTTTACAACAGAATCAGTTCAAATACATAGAATCACAGTTGTTGGATGCCAGTATGCAATTCATGATGTTTCTGGCCTGTTTTAAGCGTTTCAAGTGGTTTGCTGCATGAATTTCACTTTTACAACAGAATCAGTTCAAATACATAGAATCACAGTTGTTGGATGCCAGTATGCAATTCATGATGTTTCTGGCCTGTTTTAAGCGTTTCAAGTGGTTTGCTGCATGAATTTCACTTTTACAACAGAATCAGTTCAAATACATAGAATCACAGTTGTTGGATGCCAGTATGCAATTCATGATGTTTCTGGCCTGTTTTAAGCGTTTCAAGTGGTTTGCTGCATGAATTTCACTTTTACAACAGAATCAGTTCAAATACATAGAATCACAGTTGTTGGATGCCAGTATGCAATTCATGATGTTTCTGGCCTGTTTTAAGCGTTTCAAGTGGTTTGCTGCATGAATTTCACTTTTACAACAGAATCAGTTCAAATACATAGAATCACAGTTGTTGGATGCCAGTATGCAATTCATGATGTTTCTGGCCTGTTTTAAGCGTTTCAAGTGGTTTGCTGCATGAATTTCACTTTTACAACAGAATCAGTTCAAATACATAGAATCACAGTTGTTGGATGCCAGTATGCAATTCATGATGTTTCTGGCCTGTTTTAAGCGTTTCAAGTGGTTTGCTGCATGAATTTCACTTTTACAACAGAATCAGTTCAAATACATAGAATCACAGTTGTTGGATGCCAGTATGCAATTCATGATGTTTCTGGCCTGTTTTAAGCGTTTCAAGTGGTTTGCTGCATGAATTTCACTTTTACAACAGAATCAGTTCAAATACATAGAATCACAGTTGTTGGATGCCAGTATGCAATTCATGATGTTTCTGGCCTGTTTTAAGCGTTTCAAGTGGTTTGCTGCATGAATTTCACTTTTACAACAGAATCAGTTCAAATACATAGAATCACAGTTGTTGGATGCCAGTATGCAATTCATGATGTTTCTGGCCTGTTTTAAGCGTTTCAAGTGGTTTGCTGCATGAATTTCACTTTTACAACAGAATCAGTTCAAATACATAGAATCACAGTTGTTGGATGCCAGTATGCAATTCATGATGTTTCTGGCCTGTTTTAAGCGTTTCAAGTGGTTTGCTGCATGAATTTCACTTTTACAACAGAATCAGTTCAAATACATAGAATCACAGTTGTTGGATGCCAGTATGCAATTCATGATGTTTCTGGCCTGTTTTAAGCGTTTCAAGTGGTTTGCTGCATGAATTTCACTTTTACAACAGAATCAGTTCAAATACATAGAATCACAGTTGTTGGATGCCAGTATGCAATTCATGATGTTTCTGGCCTGTTTTAAGCGTTTCAAGTGGTTTGCTGCATGAATTTCACTTTTACAACAGAATCAGTTCAAATACATAGAATCACAGTTGTTGGATGCCAGTATGCAATTCATGATGTTTCTGGCCTGTTTTAAGCGTTTCAAGTGGTTTGCTGCATGAATTTCACTTTTACAACAGAATCAGTTCAAATACATAGAATCACAGTTGTTGGATGCCAGTATGCAATTCATGATGTTTCTGGCCTGTTTTAAGCGTTTCAAGTGGTTTGCTGCATGAATTTCACTTTTACAACAGAATCAGTTCAAATACATAGAATCACAGTTGTTGGATGCCAGTATGCAATTCATGATGTTTCTGGCCTGTTTTAAGCGTTTCAAGTGGTTTGCTGCATGAATTTCACTTTTACAACAGAATCAGTTCAAATACATAGAATCACAGTTGTTGGATTGCCAGTATGCAATTCATGATGTTTCTGGCCTGTTTTAAGCGTTTCAAGTGGTTTGCTGCATGAATTTCACTTTTACAACAGAATCAGTTCAAATACATAGAATCACAGTTGTTGGATGCCAGTATGCAATTCATGATGTTTCTGGCCTGTTTTAAGCGTTTCAAGTGGTTTGCTGCATGAATTTCACTTTTACAACAGAATCAGTTCAAATACATAGAATCACAGTTGTTGGATGCCAGTATGCAATTCATGATGTTTCTGGTGAAGGCTTCTTCCCTTATAGGGTAAGAAGCTATAGTTGGAATTCGTGTGAATCCCTTTTTCGGCTGCCCCCAAGGACGAGGAGGAGCAACGGAATGACCAGCCTTAAGACCAGACCAGGGACGAGGGCCAGAGAGGGACCATGGATACTTTTAAGACGCTTCTCTTTTGTTGAATATTCTGTATCTGATTGTAAAGTAATTAAATGCAGATGTTCATCTTGGAGAATCTTGTTGTCTGATTTCTGTTATCAAATTGTGGACACGTCAGTCCAAGGGAATTATTGGCTGCATTTGGTTGGAGCCGAGACGTGATTTGATACAGAAAGAAGACGCAAGATGAGCTCAGATATTAGACTGGGGTCCGTCGGCCGGGAGAATTCTCTCTTCTTCTCTCTTCTCTTCGAAGAGGTAAAGCGGGATCGGTTACTTTTGAAATCTGACATTGTTTTAAATGGAAGACTAAGGAGAGAGAGAATTCGGCTCGGCGGAACTTGCAGCGTGCCAGACGACGCCGTGTCGGGCGGATTTCTCATCGGACGCGATAGAACAATGTCAGGTTTAGACGGTTTTTGGCCTTGGGGGAAGAATGGGTCCTCAAAAAAAAAACAGATCATAGATGGATGAAATCAGAGCCACAGAGTTTATAAGTGCAGAAGAGGCACACCGTTTAGAGTGCAAAAGATGACACCGTTTTAAGTGCAAAAAGAGGCACAAGTGTTTAGAGAAAATAGGATTAGAAAATAGGGACAGTTAGGTTCAGAAAAGCAGTTTATAGGATAATGAAACCTCTTACTCCCCGGGGGGGGTGGCTGGGGCTAGGAAAAGGGTACAATTAATTTCAAACAGAAGAAAAGCCAAGTATGTTAAATGTGGATTCTGATAATAATGATCTGATTAATGAGAAAGAGGAGAGCCACTTGGCTGTCTGTATACGAGTTTCATGGTGAAGAAATGATCAGTTATGGAAGTTGTTCTCTTATATCTGATGTAATGTTTAATAGCTTACAGAGAATCATAAAAAAAAAAAAAAAAATAAAGAGGATTCTGCTGGGACTATTAGTCATGTAAGCAAATAGTAATGTTTTTCCATTTACTGATGTATTTAAGGATTAATGTAAAGTGTCTTTTGAGTGAGAAAAAATTTTTACCACTTATTAAAACCTTGTCACAGAGAAAAAATCTGAGGAAGTATTTCAGAATCCATGTTTCCTTTGTTCGGGAGGCCCCTCCCTCCCTCGTTCTGTTTCTCTTCTCCCCTTCCTCGCTCTCTCTCCTCTCTCTCTCTATCTTCTCTCTCTCTCTCTCTCCTCTTCTCTCTCTCTCTCTCTCTCGCTCTCTCTCTCTTCTCCTCTCTCTCTCTCTCTCTCTCTCTCTCTCTCTCTCTCTCTCTCTCTCTCTCTCTCTCTCTTCTCTCTCTCTCTCTCTCTCTCTCTCTCTCTCTCTTCTATCTCCTCTCTTCTCTCTCTCTCTCTCTCGTGATAGAAAGAATTTTTTTTTTTTTTTTGTAGAAAATTACATTTATATCACGATTATGATACTGACATGGAGTCATAGGATCACAGAACTGTTGAGTTAGATTTTAAAGAGGCTTTTTTTATTTTTTAATTTTTTATCGCCAAGGCGTGCTGGACAAGTTTTTTTCCCTACATTTTGGTGATATAAAAGTTAGGAATGATCTTAGAGGCATTATACTTTTGGAAAAATAGGGCTCAGGATAGGCAGTTGAATGCAGAATTCGGTTTTCAGAATCTATTGTGTTAAAATGTTAATATTAATTATTTCATGGTTTATTTTGAATTGTAATTAATCATTGGTTTGGTATGGTAATTAACACACTTGTTTTGTGCTTCTTGTTTGTCTGTTTTTTCCTGAGAAAAACTTCTGTCGTTTTCATTTGGTCCAAAATCGTCTCGGCCACAAAAACACCATCAAGCGCCATCACACGGGACCATCAGCGTCTCTCCCTCTCCGGCGGGTTCGCACGGGAGGGGGGCTAGCATCGGCTGCAGCAGCTAAACAGGAAACTCTCGAAGAAGACTCCTCCTGCCTGTGAGGAGGCAACGAAAAGACCGCAGACTTGTTTACCCAAACTGCAGTGTTGTCCCATCTGCGGACTGAAGGTGGCGGTTAATGCGGAAATAATTAGGCCGCCCAACCGCCGGAAACCAAACAAGAAGAAGAGGACACGACACATTTGAATCGTGCGTAGATATGAAAAGAAGAGAAAGACATTATGAGGAAAAGTTATCGGAAGAAGAAAGAAAGTGAGGATTGTTGAAAGGAAGAAGAAAGAACATTGTGAGAAAGAGTTATCGAGAAGAAGAAGAAAAGAAAAGTGCATTGTTGACAAGAAGAAGAAAAAAGGCATTGAGGCAAACGAATTGGACACTTTGAGGACATAGACATTGGGACACACTTTGAGACAAAAGACATTGGACATTTGAGACCAAAAGACACTGAAAAGACGCCATAGAGAAGAAGACGTGGCCGGAGCTAAATGAGACAGACAGAAGGTAAATATTATACGGACAAACAAGCGCACCAGAGACCATGTGGAATTTAAGTAATATTACACAGTTAGGTCACTTAGTTCATAAAACACTACATTTAGGTGCATGAAAGATTACAGGGACAATCGTTTTATAATTAATTAGACTCTTGCTTTAGCATGAGACACAAGGAGATTAGAACAGCAGTAGATTTAAGTAGAGGAGCTCTTTTATTGAAACATAGTATTATATATTTTAAAGTTATAGACGAGGAGAAGTTTAGAATATTGATTTTGACTGCATGATCTTGGTAATAGGATATTTAAGGCAAATTGTCTCAACCTATGAACCGTTGGCTCGTTTCTCATTTAAGGAACAATCACATGCACAAGTTGAAACTGGTGCATAGGATTAGAGACGAGAACTGCAGCTTTTATGGCACGCGTGCATTTAGATTACAAAATGGTTTTGTTCAGACCAATTAAAGGTTGAAAAATGATTTACAAGCTTTTCTGAATTTTGGCTGTAAAGGTGTTTTGGATCTTTTCTGATAACTCATAGACGCAACACTGTTCATTGGTTGAAAACAAGGATGTAGAGACATTTTAGGAAATCTTTTTATGACATGTGCTCTTTCCAAATAGCTAAATTAGAACAATTAGGACAATTATGTCTTTGTTATAAAATGTGGCCGTTCACTGAGCATGATTGGTACAAGTACACAACTAAAACGATGGTCTTTTCTCCACCATGAACGTGAAACAAAGGTGAAGTATTTAAAGTTGAGACTAATTTACATTTTTAATGAACCGACCTGGCTTTACTGAAAAAAGAAAAAAAGAAGGAAAAAAACATTTTAAAAGAGTAACAGAGCTCTTTAAAGATATAGGGACACAATTGTGATACAGCCCGAGTACAGCCACGTGGGTTTAAACACTAAAAGTTTGAAATGGATCCTTTTAGAATAAATCTCTCAAAGCTCTGAATGTTCTGCAGGCACCCGAAAGTTGCAACAGAGAATAGCTCATGAGACTATTGTTAATTGGACATGGAAAAATATAACAAAAGTTAAAAATACAGGCTTCTGTGATTGGTTTTGGTAGTGGTGCTATATGTTTTGTGTATGTTATATGTTTGTGCGTCATGTCAAGTACACTACGTTGACTTAACAAACTCTGGACCAATATACTCACGTGGGGAATGGCCTGGGTGAGTTGTGTCTGTGAGTGTTTGTTTTGAAATGAGGATTGTGGAGGAGGAGTGGCTGAACGGAATCATGGAATAACAAAATTCTTTCTGTAATGGTTGGATCAGTGGAATAATTATTTTTTGTCAAACAGATACGGTTGTAGTATAGAAGATTCAAAGATAACAAGCTTTATTGAAAGGTTTGTAAAAGTGAGAGTACTCTGGTGATGAGTACTCTGAGAAAGTATCTGAGGAAGAAATACCTTGCTGAGTACTGGGAGTCCTCCCTCTGCTGTTTTTCCTTGACAGTGTTCGGTCCAACCGCAGTGAGCTGGTCATTGGCGCGCGGAGGACAACTTTGGTTTGTAACTCACATTTAGGGGAGTATAAAATTATAAAATACATATTGTTAAGTCTGTATTTGGCTACAGCCTCTGCCCTGATGTCACACACCGTCGGTCAATGCAGTTATGTTTTGCCCAAATTGGAAAGATTGGACAGGCCGCCTAAAGCCAGGGAAGTGGGCATTTTTGTTGTTCTAATATTTCATTTTTCAGACTGAGAGATTAAAACTACCCTGCTTAAGGGATGGACAGTAGTATGGATCATGAGGAAATGAGCCTCTACTTTGGCGCCAAAGCCCACAATATGAATTGAGGACGATCCGGGAGAAAAGCATCTGGAGATGATTGGAACAGTAATATACACACCACACAGATGCAGGTGTTATACTTGGCCAGATGACAAGAGAGGGGAGTATGGTATTGTCATAGGTGGTCATGGTCCTTAACCTTCTATTATCATTAGAAAGAAGTGTAAACATAATTTTACAAAACAATAAATAATAGAAAGGCAGACCTAAAAAAGCAAAATGGGGGAAATTATTTAAGTAATTTTCGGAGTGCCAAATGGAATAAAATTCTATATTTGTCCCATAGGGGGTCCATTCTAAATTTAGTGTTTGCAATTTCAAAAGGAGAAAATAATAGCGCCTTATAACATCAAGCAGATTATCGTTAAGATAATAGATACAATAAATAATTAATAATAGAATAGACATGAAATTTAGTCTGGAGCTATATGTCATTGGATTCAAGGTAGCTATAGGTTGAAGGTCGTTAAGAAGAGGTATTAGTCTCAGAATCAAACAATAGTAATAATTAGTTTTGAGTAGTGATAATCATCATCCCATATCATCCTTTTTTCTTCCCCTTAATCCATTCTGGGTGTGTGAGGGTCGGGTGGCAGTCAGAGCTGCACCCAGTACACAGAGCTACAGCCACTCAACTGACCTCCTGCAGGTGGTGAGTCCACCGGGAGGGAAATCAAAATAGTTCTATTGTGGAAATAAGTTCAATAAGTTAAATTGTTCTAATAAACTAAAGTAAAAAGGAATCAAATGGAGTCAGATGTTTAGATGTTTTGTTTTCCAATCTGTAGGAAACTAGTGCAGATGTGTTTTAGAGAGTAGTATTAATGGACATAGTAACGGGGTCGGCTTTTAACACAAATTTTAAATCTAAAAATAGCTCAAATATAACATTGATCCTTGATGCTGCCTCTGCGATGCTCCATTGGAGAACAGGTTAAAAAGTTATGGTTTAATTACAAAACAGCAGATTAATTTACACATATTAAGTTTGGGAAACTTCTTTAAAACAGTTAATAAGCACGGACAGAAAGCCTATGAATGTGCTTTTGTTTTATTAAAATATTAAATGCATAGCCTTTTAATAGCTAGAGAACGTTTTAAAATAGTTAAATCCCTTCAGGCAACTTGATTAGATGTATGCTTTATATTGGAGAACGACTGTGTTGTTTGGAATTGTCTGAAATACAATACTTAGAATAGTGATTCTGCAGAACAAGAACCAGCCAATTGAAAAATGGGTCCATTGCCAATTGCAATTGTTACAATTAGAACCACTACTGTGTACCAAATGGCAATAATTGTTAAGGGTTCAGTCTGGAGGACGACTGGTTGATTTTTAGTATGGAGACTGTGAAGAAAAACAGTTTAAAATGTTTTAAAATGATAGAGTATGAGTATTGTAGGTTTTAATATTAGGTAAAAAAAAGTAGAATTGTCCTTTTCCTTTGTTGTTCATAAACACATTTCCTACATAAGGAGTTAAAATAGTACCATACCATGTTATCTGTGATAGAGCAGATAATATTAGAATTCAGAATAATGTTAGAGATATTAAAAGAGACAGAAGTTACAAAAAAGGAATATGCTTTGCTCAAGCTGCAACCGTGCTTTAGTGTCACAATAGAGTAAAAATAGGAATTGATAATGCATCAACCATAGATGCTTTCAACATGCGAGATTTTTTTTAGCCTAAAGGCTAATATTCAAACGGTTTAAAAGGACCTTTTCCTTATCTTATGTCTATAAAGTATTTACTTTCAAAGGTAGTAACGTTATTACAGTTTGATGCCCAGTTTTTATAGATTACTGTCAAATTCACTTGTTTCAAACATAGGTGAATGTTGACAATGCAAAAAGCTAAATGAGATAGATTAATGAGCATCGATTAGAAACCATACACAGATTCAAAAACATTTAAAAGCATTTTAAGTATTTGGGTATAGCACAAAAGTAGTCTTTGGTCATTTTTGTGAATTTTATGAGCTGTTCGATTTCGTCAGAACAGATTAGAGAACTCAGAAATTACCGTTGTATAGGGGACCTAACCCCAGAGAAACTGCGAAAATAGATTAGCTCCTGTACGGGATAATACCATTTGATTAACGATGTAAATTTATCCCAAACGGTTCTGAGAGGAGGGAAGTGACTGCACTTCTGCCGTTCAACAAAATGTGTTTGGGAAAAAAAATGGCATAGCCCCACCAAAATGGCCCAGCCAATGTAATGAAAGCTAACCACAGTATAGATTAGATAATTAGATAAAACATATGTTTAGAATAGGGTCAATAAAAGCAAAATATGCAAACATATGTGTAAATTGATTCAGATATAGTTTAAACTATAGTGAATAGTTTTAGTGCATACATTACAGGACGAGGTTGATGAAGACACAGCAGTAGTCATTCAAATAGTATTGATGGAATGGGAAAATATGTGGTTTGTTGTGTTGTGTATTCTTTTGTGTTTAAACTTCACAGATATCAAGGCCTGAACTAAAGCACACGTATTGATGATAAACGACGATGTGGATTGGTGACCTAATTTTTAATAGGTAAAAGAGGGAAACTGTTGTATATTTAAAATGTTGTATACTAATGATTTTCAGTAGGTGTGTTTGCCATTACCATTGTCTATGTGCAAATATTAAGCCTCTCGGATCTAGGGGAATTCAGAGAAACGGCCAAGCCCCGGACCAGACATCCCAAGCCCAGATAAGAGTTGTTTGGAGAAGGGCTTCTTCCTTATAAGGAAAAGAAGCTATAGGTTGGTAATGTGTGAATCCTTTTGTCGGCAGCCCCCAAGGACGAGGAGAGAAAACAGGAAGACCAGCCTAGACCAGACCAGCGAGAGGCCAGAGAGGGACATGGATTATCTTTTAAAGAGCTCTCTTTTGTTATTATTCTGTAATCTGATTGTAAAGATAATTTTTTAAAAAAAAAAAAAAAAAAAAAAAAATACCACTTTGCAACCACCAACCCGCCGGCGGTTGTTTTTTGTTTTTAAAATGTTCTGGGCTGGCAATAGGCATGATGTATTTTGAACACCAAACCCAAAAGCTGTATATCATTTTTAAAGCTTATTTTCTTTATTACAATTTACATTACCAAGTGTTAACTACATCAGACTTGCATTATTCATAAGATATAAACACCATATTGTGGGCACAAAAAAAATCAATTCGGAAATAGTTCTTTACTCTTGGGCTTTGTGCTTGTACAAATAAATCAGCTCTCCTCCCAGCTTGCAATACCATCATTCTCTCTGGAACAGCCAAAGGAAATTATATCCATTGTATTTCCCAAAGTAAAATCATTCTGCAGAAATAAATCCAAAACTGTGCATTTATCTTTAGCCGAAAAAAAAAACGAAAAAAAAAGAGCACAGATGTTTTCCTCTTTCACTTGTAATCGGACTTTTAGCTTTGTTTTTCACACCGAACCATCTGGTATCTAAGTGTTCCTTAGTCCTTATCTTTCAAATGAGGACTACTCCCGAAAAGCTAGACCAATTTTTGGGTCTGCAAATAGGTCCGCTAATAACGCTAGCGCTGCTGTTGCGGCATTGGTGAATGATCTTTTGTTGGGGTCCAACTTGTTTACGTCTTATCTTCCGGGATTTTACGAATTGACATGGTCCTTGTAGCCAATGAAGATAGCTTTCGAACAAGGGGTGGGTCAATGGTGTCCTGTTTATCTTGGGCCTGGTACCATTGTGCGTACTGGAAGATAAAAGACGCTCTCGAATCTGCAATGAATTTACACTTATAAAAAAATAACTTTGACATTTAAAAAGAAAAACACCAATAGATTAGTACTTATAAGTACCAATAATTAAAAATATTGTTTTTATGATGATTATAATGTAAGTAAGATATTGGCACAATTTGGGCACACTTGTGCCAAATTTTGCCAATTGTGCACTACTTGATGAAAAGGAGAACTGCATTAAAAACTATATAAACTTAGAAGTCTGAAACTTTAGACAGTGTTGTCAACAACACAATGAACAGAGGTTTGAATATTGCTGAACTTACATGTAAGTATGCCTTTATTTAGGGCCTTTAGACATTGAAAATGTTAGGCGAGGCTAAAAAAATTGGGGTTTTTTCCTAACTTCATAGGTTGCAGAGGAAAATAGGAATGACAAACATTTTTTAGTTGTTTTTTTTACATAAACTATGAAGTCTCTAGCTTTCAAATGCTGCATCCACGAAGCATGTGAGATGTAAGATTTTGTTTTTAAATAAGCCAAAGACCATTTGGGTATGCCCAACCATTGACGCATCGAGCCACAAAATGAGGCGGTTTGGTAAGAGGGTTAAATGCAGATGTTAAACTTGGAGAATCTTTTTCGTTCTGATTTGTTCAAAATTGTGGACACGTCAGTCAAAGGGAATTATTGGCTTCACTGGGACGGTCTAAGCGTTTACTGTGGTCTTCCGCATGAATTTCACTTGTACACCAAAATCAGTTCAAATACATAGAAATCACAGTAGTTGTTGGATAACAGTATGCAATTCATGTGTTTCTGGCCTGTTTTAAGCGTTTCAAGTGGTTTGCTGCATGAATTTCACTTTTACAACTGAATCAGTTCAAATACATAGAATCACAGTTGTTGGATTGCCAGTAGTATTGCAATTCATGATTGTTTCTGGGCCTGTTTTAAGCGTTTCAAGTGATTTGCTACATGAATTTCACTTTTACAACAGAATCAGTTCAAATACATAGAATCACAGTTGTTGGATGCCAGTATGGCAACTTCATGATGTTTCTGGCCTGTTTAAGCGTTTCACGTGGTTTTCTGCATGAATTTCACTTTTACAACAGATCAGTTCAAATACATAGGAATCACAGTTGTTGGATAACAGTAACAGGTATGCAATTTCATGATGTTTCTGGCCTGTTTTAAGCGTTTCAAGTGGTTTTGCTGTTCCCATGAATTTCACTTTTACAACAGAATTTTTTTTTTTCAGTTCAATACATAGAATCACAGGTTGTTGGATGCCAGTATGCAATTCATGATGTTTCTGGCCTGTTTTTAAGCGTTTCAAGTGGTTTGCTGCATGAATTTCACTTTTACAACAGAATCAGTTCAAATACATAGAATCACAGTTGTTGGATGCCAGTATGCAATTCATGATGTTTCTGGCCTGTTTAAGCGTTTCAAGTGGTTTTGCTGCATGAATTTCACTTTTACAACAGAATCAGTTCAAATACATAGAATCACAGTTGTTGGATGCCAGTATGCAATTCATGATGTTTCTGGCCTGTTTTAAGCGTTTCAAGTGGTTTGCTGCATGAATTTCACTTTTACAACAGAATCAGTTCAAATACATAGAATCACAGTTGTTGGATGCCAGCAGTATGCAATTCATGATGTTTCTGGCCTGTTTTAAGCCTTTCAGTGGTTTGCTTGCATGAATTTCACTTTTACAACAGAATCAGTTCAAATATCATAGAATCACAGTTGTTGGATGCCAGTATGCAATTCATGATGTTTCTGGCCTTGGTTTTAAGCGTTTCAAGTGGTTTTTTCTGCATGGAATTTCACTTTTCAACAGAATCAGTTCAAATACATAGAATCACAGTTGTTGGAAAACAGTATGCAAATTCATGATGTTTCTGGCCGGTTTTAAGCGTTTCAAGTGGTTTGCTGCTTGAATTTCACTTTTACAAAACAGATCAGTTCAAATAACATAGAATCACAGTTGTTGGATGCCAGTATGCAATTCATGATGTTTCTGGCCTTGTCTTAAGCGTTTCAACGTGGTTTCTGCATGAATTTCACTTTTTCAACTGAATCAGTTCAAAATACATAGAATCACAGTTGGGTTGGATGCCAGTATGCAATTCATGATGTTTTGTGCCTGTTTTTAAGCGTTTCAAGTGGTTTGCTGCATGAATTTCACTTTTTCATACAGAATCAGTTCAAATACATTGAATCACAGTTGTTGGATGCCAGTATGCAATTCATGATGTTTCTGCCTGTTTTAAGCGTTTCAAGTGGTTTGCTGCATGAATTTCACTTTTACAACAGAATCAGTTCAAATACATAGAATCACAGTTGTTGGATGCCAGTATGCAATTCATGATGTTTCTGGCCTGTTTTAAGCGTTTCAAGTGGTTTGCTGCATGAATTTCACTTTTACACAGAATCAGTTCAAATACATAGAATCACAGTTGTTGGATGCCAGTATGCAATTCATGATGTTTCTGGCCTGTTTTAAGCGTTTCAAGTGGTTGCTGCATGAATTTCACTTTTACAACAGAATCAGTTCAAATACATAGAATCACAGTTGTTGGATGCCAGTATGCAATTCATGATGTTTCTGGCCTGTTTTAAGCGTTTCAAGTGGTTTGCTGCCATGAATTTCACTTTTACAACAGAATCAGTTCAAATACATAGAATCACAGTTGTTGGATGCCAGTATGCAATTCATGATGTTTCTGGCCTGTTTTAAGCGTTTCAAGTGGTTTGCTGCATGAATTTCACTTTTACAACAGAATCAGTTCAAATACATAGAATCACAGTTGTTGGTTGCCAGTATGCAATTCATGATGTTTCTGGCCTGTCTTAAGCGTTTCACGTGGTTTGCTGCATGAATTTCACTTTTACAACAGAATCAGTTCAAATACATAGAATCACAGTTGTTGGATGCCAGTATGCAATTCATGATGTTTCTGGCCTGTTTTAAGCGTTTCAAGTGGTTTTGCTGCTGAATTTCACTTTTACAACAGAATCAGTTCAAATACATAGAATCACAGTTGTTGGATGCCAGTATGCAATTCATGATGTTTCTGGCCTGTTTTAAGCGTTTCAAGTGGTTTGCTGCATGAATTTCACTTTTACAACAGAATCAGTTCAAATACATAGAATCACAGTTGTTGGATGCCAGTATGCAATTCATGATGTTTCTGGCCTGTTTTAAGCGTTTCAAGTGGTTTGCTGCATGAATTTCACTTTTACAACAGAATCAGTTCAAATACATAGAATCACAGTTGTTGGATGCCAGTATGCAATTCATGATGTTTCTGGCCTGTTTTAAGCGTTTCAAGTGGTTTGCTGCATGATTTTCACTTTTACAACAGAATCAGTTCAAATACATAGAATCACAGTTGTTGGATGCCAGTATGCAATTCATGATGTTTCTGGCCTGTTTTAAGCGTTTCAAGTGGTTTTGCTGCATGAATTTCACTTTTACAACAGAATCAGTTCAAATACATAGAATCACAGTTGTTGGATGCCAGTATGCAATTCATGATGTTTCTGGCCTGTTTTAAGCGTTTCAAGTGGTTTGCTGCATGAATTTCACTTTTACAACAGAATCAGTTCAAATACATAGAATCACAGTTGTTGGATGCCAGTATGCAATTCATGATGTTTCTGGCCTGTTTTAAGCGTTTCAAGTGGTTTGCTGCATGAATTTCACTTTTACAACAGAATCAGTTCAAATACATAGAATCACAGTTGTTGGATGCCAGTATGCAATTCATGATGTTTCTGGCCTGTTTTAAGCGTTTCAATGTGGTTTGCTGCATGAATTTCACTTTTACAACAGAATCAGTTCAAATACATAGAATCACAGTTGTTGGATGCCAGTATGCAATTCATGATGTTTCTGGCCTGTTTTAAGCGTTTCAAGTGGTTTGCTGCATGAATTTCACTTTTACAACAGAATCAGTTCAAATACATAGAATCACAGTTGTTGGATGCCAGTATGCAATTCATGATGTTTGCTGGCCTGTTTTAAGCGTTTCAAGTGGTTTGCTGCATGAATTTCACTTTTACAACAGAATCAGTTCAAATACATAGAATCACAGTTGTTGGATGCCAGTATGCAATTCATGATGTTTCTGGCCTGTTTTAAGCGTTTCAAGTGGTTTGCTGCATGAATTTCACTTTTACAACAGAATCAGTTCAAATACATAGAATCACAGTTGTTGGATGCCAGTATGCAATTCATGATGTTTCTGGCCTGTTTTAAGCGTTTCAAGTGGTTTGCTGCATGAATTTCACTTTTACAACAGAATCAGTTCAAATACATAGAATCACAGTTGTTGGATGCCAGTATGCAATTCATGATGTTTCTGGCCTGTTTTAAGCGTTTCAAGTGGTTTGCTGCATGAATTTCACTTTTACAACAGAATCAGTTCAAATACATAGAATCACAGTTGTTGGATGCCAGTATGCAATTCATGATGTTTCTGGCCTGTTTTAAGCGTTTTCAAGTGGTTTGCTGCATGAATTTCACTTTTACAACAGAATCAGTTCAAATACATAGAATCACAGTTGTTGGATGCCAGTATGCAATTCATGATGTTTCTGGCCTGTTTTAAGCGTTTCAAGTGGTTTGCTGCATGAATTTCACTTTTACAACAGAATCAGTTCAAATACATAGAATCACAGTTGTTGGATGCCAGTATGCAATTCATGATGTTTCTGGCCTGTTTTAAGCGTTTCAAGTGGTTTGCTGCATGAATTTCACTTTTACAACAGAATCAGTTCAAATACATAGAATCACAGTTGTTGGATGCCAGTATGCAATTCATGATGTTTCTGGCCTGTTTTAAGCGTTTCAAGTGGTTTGCTGCATGAATTTCACTTTTACAACAGAATCAGTTCAAATACATAGAATCACAGTTGTTGGATGCCAGTATGCAATTCATGATGTTTCTGGCCTGTTTTAAGCGTTTCAAGTGGTTTGCTGCATGAATTTCACTTTTACAACAGAATCAGTTCAAATACATAGAATCACAGTTGTTGGATGCCAGTATGCAATTCATGATGTTTCTGGCCTGTTTTTAAGCGTTTCAAGTGGTTTGCTGCATGAATTTCACTTTTACAACAGAATCAGTTCAAATACATAGAATCACAGTTGTTGGATGCCAGTATGCAATTCATGATGTTTCTGGCCTGTTTTAAGCGTTTCAAGTGGTTGCTGCATGAATTTCACTTTTACAACAGAATCAGTTCAAATACATAGAATCACAGTTGTTGGATGCCAGTATGCAATTCATGATGTTTCTGGCCTGTTTTAAGCGTTTCAAGTGGTTTGCTGCATGAATTTCACTTTTACAACAGAATCAGTTCAAATACATAGAATCACAGTTGTTGGATGCCAGTATGCAATTCATGATGTTTCTGGCCTGTTTTAAGCGTTTCAAGTGGTTTGCTGCATGAATTTCACTTTTACAACAGAATCAGTTCAAATACATAGAATCACAGTTGTTGGATGCCAGTATGCAATTCATGATGTTTCTGGCCTGTTTTAAGCGTTTCAAGTGGTTTGCTGCATGAATTTCACTTTTACAACAGAATCAGTTCAAATACATAGAATCACAGTTGTTGGATGCCAGTATGCAATTCATGATGTTTCTGGCCTGTTTTAAGCGTTTCAAGTGGTTTGCTGCATGAATTTCACTTTTACAACAGAATCAGTTCAAATACATAGAATCACAGTTGTTGGATGCCAGTATGCAATTCATGATGTTTCTGGCCTGTTTTAAGCGTTTCAAGTGGTTTGCTGCATGAATTTCACTTTTACAACAGAATCAGTTCAAATACATAGAATCACAGTTGTTGGATGCCAGTATGCAATTCATGATGTTTCTGGCCTGTTTTAAGCGTTTCAAGTGGTTTGCTGCATGAATTTCACTTTTACAACAGAATCAGTTCAAATACATAGAATCACAGTTGTTGGATGCCAGTATGCAATTCATGATGTTTCTGGCCTGTTTTAAGCGTTTCTTGTGGGTTTGCTGCATGAAATTTCACTTTTACAACAGAATCAGTTCAAATACATTAGAATCACAGTTGTTTGGATGCCAGTATGCAATTCATGATGTTTCTGGCCTGTTTTAAGCGTTTCAAGTGGTTTGCTGCATGAATTTCACTTTTACAACAGAATCAGTTCAAATACATAGAATCACAGTTGTTGGATGCCAGTATGCAATTCATGATGTTTCTGGCCTGTTTTAAGCGTTTCAAGTGGTTTGCTGCATGAATTTCACTTTTACAACAGAATCAGTTCAAATACATAGAATCACAGTTGTTGGATGCCAGTATGCAATTCATGATGTTTCTGGCCTGTTTTTAGCGTTTCAAGTGGTTTGCTGCATGAATTTCACTTTTACAACAGAATCAGTTCAAATACATAGAATCACAGTTGTTGGATGCCAGTATGCAATTCATGATGTTTCTGGCCTGTTTTAAGCGTTTCAAGTGGTTTGCTGCTGAATTTCACTTTTACAACAGAATCAGTTCAAATACATAGAATCACAGTTGTTGGATGCCAGTATGCAATTCATGATGTTCTGGCCTGTTTTAAGCGTTTCAGTGGTTTGCTGCATGAATTTCACTTTTACAACAGAATCAGTTCCAAATACATAGAATCACAGTTGTTGGATGCCAGTATGCAATTCATGATGTTTCTTGGCCTGTTTTAAGCGTTTCAAGTGGTTTTCTGCATGAATTTTCACTTTTACAACAGAATCAGTTCAAATACATAGAATCACAGTTGTTGGATGCCAGTATGCAATTCATGATGTTTCTGGCCTGTTTTTAAGCGTTTCAAGTGGTTTGCTGCATGAAATTTCACACTTTACAACAGAATCAGTTCAAATACATAGAATCACAGTTGTTGGATGCCAGTATGCAATTCATGATGTTTCTGGCCTGTTTTAAGAGTTTCAAGTGGTTTGCTGCATGAATTTCACTTTTACAACAGAATCAGTTCAAATACATAGAATCACAGTTGTTGGATGCCAGTATGCAATTCATGATGTTTCTGGCCTGTTTTAAAGCGTTTCAAGTGGTTTGCTGCATGAATTTCACTTTTACAACAGAATCAGTTCAAATACATAGAATCACAGTTGTTGGATGCCAGTATGCAATTCATGATGTTTTGGCCTGTTTTAAGCGTTTCAAGTGGTTTGCTGCATGAATTTCACTTTTACAACAGAATCATTCAAATACATAGAATCACAGTTGTTGGGATGCCAGTATGCAATTCATGATGTTTCTGGCCTGTTTTAAGCGTTTCAATTGTGTTTTTTGCTGATGAATTTCACTTTTACAACAGAATCAGTTCAAATACATAGAATCACAGTTGTTGGATGCCAGTATGCAATTCATGATGTTTCTGGCCTGTTTTAAGCGTTTCAAGTGGTTTGCTGCATGAATTTCACTTTTACAACATAATCAGTTCAAATACATAGAATCACAGTTGTTGGAATGCCAGTATGCAATTCATGATGTTTTGGCCTGTTTTAAGCGTTTTCAAGTGGTTTGCTGCATGAATTTCACTTTTACAACAGAATCAGTTCAAATACATAGAATCACAGTTGTTGGATGCCAGTATGCAATTCATGATGTTTCTGGCCTGTTTTTTAAGCGTTTCAAGTGGTTTGCTGCATGAATTTTCACTTTTTACAAACAGAATCAGTTCAAATACATAGAATCACAGTTGTTGGATGCCAGTATGCAATTCATGATGTTTCTGGCCTGTTTTAAGCGTTTCAAGTGGTTTGCTGCTATGAATTTCACTTTTACAACAGAATCAGTTCAAATACATAGAATCACAGTTGTTGGATGCCAGTATGCAATTCATGATGTTTCTGGCCTGTTTTAAGCGTTTTCAAGTGGTTTGCTGCATGAATTTCACTTTTACAACAGAATCAGTTCAAATACATAGAATCACAGTTGTTGGATGCCAGTATGCAATTCATGATTGTTTCTGGCCTGTTTTAAGCGTTTCAGTGATTTGCTGCATGAATTTCACTTTACAACAGAATCAGTTCAACATACATAGAATCACAGTTGTGGATGCCCAGTATGCAATTCATGATGTTTCTGGCCTGTTTTAAGCGTTTCAAGTGGTTTGCTGCATGAATTTCACTTTTACAACAGAATCAGTTCAAATACATAGAATCACAGTTGTTGGATGCCAGTATGCAATTCATGATGTTTCTGGCCTGTTTTAAGCGTTTCAAGTGGTTTGCTGCTATGAATTTCACTTTTACAACAGAATCAGTTCAAATACATAGAATCCGTTGTTGGATGCCAGTATGCAATTCATGATGTTTCTGGCCTGTTTTAAGCGTTTCAGTGGTTTGCTGCATGAATTTCTCTTTTACAACAGAATCAGTTCAAATATACATAGAATCACAGTGTATTGGATAGCCAGTATGCAATTCATGATGTTTCTGGCCTGTCTTAAGCGTTTCACCGTGGTCCTTCTGCATGAATTTCACTTTTACAACAGAATCAGTTCAAATACATAGAATCACATGTTGTTTGATAACAGTATGCAATTTCATGATGTTTTCTGGCCTGTTTTAAGCGTTTTCAAGTGGTTTCTCTGGCATGAATTTCACTTAACAACAGAATCAGTTCAAATACATAGAATCACAGTTGCTTGGATGCCAGTATGCAATTCATGATGTTTTCTGGCCTGTTTTAAGCGTTTCACGGTGTGTTTGCTGCATGAATTTCACTTTTAACAAGAATTCAGTTCAAATTGACATAGAATCACAGTTGTTGGATGCCCCCCAGTATGCAATTCTTGATGTTTCTGGCCAGTTTTAAGCGTTTCAAGTGGTTGCTCCAATGAATTTCACTTTTAACAACAGAATCAGTTCAAATCATAGAATCACAGTTAGTTGGATGCCAGTATGCAATTCATGATGTTTCTGGGCTGTTTTTAAGCGTTTCAAGTGGTTTGCTACATTAAATTTTTCTCTTTTACAACAGAATCAGTTCAAATACATAGAATCACAGTTGTTGGTGCCCAGATATGCCAAAATTCATGATGTTTCTGGCCTGTTTTAAGCGTTTCAAGTGGTTTGCTTGCTGAATTGTATTTTTCAAACTGAATCAGTTCAAATACATAGAATCCACCAGTTGTTGGATGTCAGTATGCAAATTCATGATGTTTCTGGGGCATGTTTTAAGCGTTTCAAGTGGTTTGCTCCATGAATTTCACTTTAACAACAGAATCAGTTCAAATACATAGAATCACAGTTGTTGGATGCCAGTATGCAATTCATGATGTTTCTGACATGTTTTAAGCGTTTCAAGTGGTTTCGCTGCATGAATTTCCTTTCACAACAGAATTCAGTTCAAATACATAGAATCACAGTTGTTGGATGCCAGTATGCAATTTCATGATGTTTCTGGCCTGTCTTTTAGCGTTTCAAGTGGTTTGCCCCCTCATGAATTTCACTTTTACAAAAGAATCAGGTTCATTTATCATAGAATCTAGTTTGTTGGATGCCAGTATGCAATTCATGAGTTTTGGCTGTTTTAAGCGTTTTCAAGTGGATTTGCATCCATGAATTTCACTTTTACAACAGAAATCAGTTTCAAATACATAGAATCACAGTTGTTGGATGCCCGTATGCAATTCATGATGTTTCTGTGCCTGTTTTAAGCGTTTCAAGTGGTTTGCTGCATGAATTTCACTTTTACAACAGAATCAGTATCAAATACATAGATTCACAGTTGTTGGATGCCGAGTATGCAATTCCTGATGTTTATTGGCCTGTTTTAAAGCGTTTTCCAAGATGGGTTTGCTTGCATGAATTTCACTTTTACAACAGAATCAGTTCAAATACATAGAATCACAGTTGTGGATGCCAGTCAGTATGAAAATTTCTATGATGTTTCTGGACTGTTTTAAGCGTTTCAAAGTGGTTTGCTGCATGAATTTCACTTTTTTAAAACAGAATCAGTTCAAATACATCAGAATCACAAGGTATTGGATGCCAGTATGCATGATGTTTCTGGTGTTGTATAATTAAAAAGTTGTATACTAATGATTTTCAGTAGGTGTTTTGCAACCATGTCTTTGTGCAAATATTAAGCCTGGATCTAGGGGAATTCAGAGAAGGACCAAGCCCGGGACCAGACCTCCCCAGCCAGATAAGAGTTGTTTGGAGAAGGGCTTCTGTCCTTATAAGGAAGAAGCTATAGGGTTGGAATGTTGTGAATTCCTTTTTCGGCAGCCCCCAAGGGACGAGGAGAGCAGAACAGGAAGACCAGCGCCTCAGACCAGACCAGACGAGGGCCCATGTGAGGGGACATGGATTATTAGCTTTGAAGAGCCTCTCTTTTGTTGAATATTCTGTATCTGATTGTAAAGATAAATAAAATGCAGCATGTTAAATCTTGGAGGAATCTTTTTGTTCTGATTTCTGTATCAAATTGTGGACACGTCAGTCAAAGGGAATTTTATTGGGCTTCATTTGGTGACCCTGAGGACGTGATTTGATACAGAAAGATGACGCAAGATGAGCTCAGATTTAGGACTGGGTCCGTCGGCCCGGGGAGATTCTCTCCTTCTCTTCTCTCTTCTCATTCGAAAGAGGTAAGGGATCGTTACTTCTGAAAAATCTGCACATTGTTTTAAATGGGCAGAGAGAGAGGGGAGAATTCGGCTACGCGGACTGCACGCGGTGGGCAAGACGACCGCCGTGAGGGCGATTCTATCGGAACGCGATAGGAAACAATAGTCAGGTTTAGACGTTTTTGGCTGGGGGAAGCATTGGGTCCCTCCAAAAAAAAACAGAAACATAGATTGATGTATCAGTTGCCACAAGAGTTTATAAGTGCAGAAGAGGAACTCGTTTTAGAGTGCAAAAGAAGCACACCGTTTAAAGGGCAAAAAGACGGGGCCTCAAGTGTTTAGAGAAATAGGAGTAGAAATTAGGGCCAGTTAGGGTCCAGAAGTTCTAGGATAATGAAACCTCATATCCCGGGGGGGGTGTCGGGCAAAAAGGGTACAATTAATTTAAAACAGAAGAAAAGCCAAGTATTTAAAAATGTTGGATTCTGATAATAATGATTGATTAATGAGAGAAAAGAGAGAGGCCATTGGCTGTTGGATACGATCAATGTTTCACTCCTTGTGGAAGAATGATCAGTTAGTTATGGAAGTTTTTCTCTTATTCTGATGTAATGTTTAATAGTTACAGTGAATCATAAAAAAAAAAAAAAAAAAGAGGGATTCTGCTGGCGGACTATTCGTCATGTAAGCACAATAGTAATGTTTTCCATTACTGACGTATTTAAGGATAAAATGTAAAGTGACGTTTGACGTGAGAAAAACTTTCTACCACTTATTAAAACCTTGTAACTAGAGAAAAAAGAGGAGGAAAGTATTTCAGACTCCTTGTTTCCTTTGTTCGGGGAGGCCCCTACCCTCCCTCGTCTGTCTTCTTCTCTCTCCCTTCCTGCTCTCTTCCCTCTCCTCTCTCTTCTCTCTCTCTCTCTCTCTCTCTCTTCTCTCTCTCTCTCCCTCTCTCTTCTCTCTCTCCTCTCTTCTCTCTCTCTCTCTCTCTCTCTCTCTCTCTCTCTATCTCTCTCTTCTCTCTCTTCTCTCTCTCTCTCGCTCTCTCTGCTCTCTCTCTCTCTCTCTCTCTCTCTCGTCTTCTCTCTCTCTCTCGTGAAGAAAGATTTTTTTTGTTAGAAAATTACTTTTACACACCACGTAATGTTACTGACATGGAGTCATAGGATCACAGAACTTTGAGATAGATTATAAAGAGGGCATTATTTTATTTTTTTATTTTTTATCTCCAAGGCGTTCTGGACAGTTTTTTCCCTACATATTTGGTGTGATATAAAAGTTAGACATGATCTTAGAGAGCATTATACTTTTTGGAAAAATAGGGCTCAGCGATAGCAGCTTGAATGCAGACATTCGGTTTTCAGAATCTAATGTGTAAAATGTTTAATATTAATTATTCATGGTTTAATTTTGAATTGTAATTAATCAATTGGTTTGGCCTCCGCTATATGGTAAGTAACACACTTGTTTGTGCTGCATGTTTGTTGTTTTATTCCGAGAAAACTTCGGTTCTGTTTCATTTGGTTCAAATCGTCTCGGCCACAAACCACCATCTAGCGCCATCACAGGACCATCAGCGTCTCCCCCTCTTCCGGTGGTCGCATGGGCAGCATCGGCTGCAGCAGCTAAACGGAACTCTCGAAAGAAAGACTCTCTGCTGTGAGGGGCCAAAGAAATGACCGCATGACTTGTTCACTAACGAGTGTTGTCCCATCTGCGGAACAGAAATGTGGCGGTAATGCGGAAAAAAAGTAGGCCGCCAACGCGGGAAACCAACAAGAGAAGAAAGGACACGACACATTTGAGTGCGTCAGATTTGAAAGAAGAAGAATGACATCTATGTGGAAAAAGTTATCGGAAGAAGAAAAGAAAGTGATTGTGAAAGAAGAAGAAGAAAGACATTGTCGAGAAAGAGATATCGGAAGAAGAAAGACTGTGATTGTTGAAAGTAGAAGAATAAAAAGGCATTGAGGGCAAAGACATTGGACACTTTGAGGACAAAGACATTGGACACTTTGAGACAAAGACTATTGGACACTTGGAGCAAAGACAAGAAAGACGCCATAAGAAGAACGACCGTGGGGGCTAAATGAGACAGGACAGAAGGTAGAATATATACGAGACAAACAAGCGCACAGAGACATGGTGGAATTTAAGTCATATTTACACATTTAGGTCATTCGTTTATAACAACTACATTTAGTGCATGAAAGAATAAGGACAATCTTTAAAATTAATTAGACTCTTGCTTTAGCATGAGACACATGGAGATTAGAACAGCAGTATATTTAAAGTAGAGGGAGCTATATTATTGATAACTAGTATTATTATTTAAAGTTTATAGACGCGGAGAATGAAGTTTAGAATTATTGATTTTGACTGCATGATCTTTGGTAATACGGATATTTAAGGCATTTTTTCTACCTTGAACCGGTGGGCTCGTTCTCATTTAAGAACAATCACATGCACAGTTGGAAACAGGTGTAGAAAGAGGAACTGCAGCTTTTAATGGAGGCTGCATTTAGTACAAAATGGTTTGTTCAGGACTATTAAAGACTTGAAAAATGGATTAAAGCATTTCTGAATTTCGTGGCTAAGGTGCATATTGGATCATTTCTGATAACACATAGACGCAACATGTTCTTTGGTTGAAACAAGATTGTAGAGACATTTTAGAAATTTTAATGACTTGTTTCCTTTTCCAAATAGCTAAATTAGAAACAATTTAGGACAATTATGTCTTTGATAAACTGTTGCGTTCAACTGAGACATGATTGGTACATGTACACACACACTAAAACGAATGGTCTTTTCTCACATGAACGTTGAAAACAAACGGTGAAGTATTAAAGTTCGAGACTAATTTACATTTTTAATGAATCCGACCTGGCTTTACTGAAAAGAAAAAATACAAAGAAGGAAAACAAAACATTTTTAAGTAACAAGAGCTCATTAAAGATATAGGGGGACACAAATCTTTGATAAGCGACGAGTACAGACCACGTGGTTTTAAACACTTAAAGCTTGAAATGGTTCATTTTAAGAAAAAAATCTCTCCAAAGCTCTGCATGTTCTGCAGGCTCTCTGAAAGTATGCAACAAGAGAAATAGTCTTGAGACTATTGTATTGGAATGGGATAAAATATAAAAAGTTAAATTTACAGGCCTTTGTGTTTATATGTTTGTGTGTGCTATATGTTTGAGTATGTTATATGTTTGTGCGTATGTCAGTACTTACGGTTAGGACCTTTACAAACTTTGGACAATATACTAACGTGGGAATCGGCCTCGTGTGTGTGTGTTGTGAGTGTGTTTGTGAAATGAGGAGCCCGTGGACGAGGACGTGCTGATCGGAATCATGGAATAACAAATTTCTTTCTGCTATTGTGATCATGGAATAATTATTTTTTGTCACAGCATACGGTTGTAAGTACTAGAGATTCAAAGATTAACAAGGCTTTAATGAACAGGTGTAAAAGTGAGAGTACTCTGGGATGAGTACTCTGAGAAAGTAGCTTGAGATGAAAATACCTTGCTGAAGGTACTGGGAGTCCCTCACTCTGCTGTTTGTCCATGACAGGATTCGGCTCAACCGCATGTGAGCGGTCATTGGGCGTGGGAGGACAACTTTGGTTTGTAACTCACATTTGGGGAGTATAAAATTAGAAACATACATATTGTTAAGTCATATTTGGCTCAGCCTTGCCCTGATGTCACACACCGTCTGTTCAATGCAGTTATGTTTATTGCCCAATTGGAAAAGATTGGACAGGCGCTAAAAAGCCAGGGAAGTGGGCATTTTTGTGTTCTAATATTTCTTTTTCAGTATGGAGAGTATAAACTACATGCTTCAGGATGGGCCAGTAGTATGGATCATGAGGAATGCAGCCTCTACTTTGGCGGCCCAAAGCCCACAATATGAATTGAGGACGATCGGGAGGAAAAAGCATTGGTGACTGATTGGACAGTAATCTAACACACACAGATGCAGGTGTTATACTGGGCCCATGACCAAGAGAGGGGAGTATTTATTTGTCATAGGTGGTCATGGTCCTTAAACCTTCAAGAATCAATAGAAAGAAGTGTAAAACTTATATTTACAGAACAAATAAATAATAGAAGAAAGGGCAGCCTAAAAAAAAAAAAGCAAAAATGGGGGAAAATTATTAAGTAATTTTCGGAGTTGCCAAAATGGAATAAATTCTATATTTGTCCCATAGGGGTCATTCTAATTAGTGTTGTTGCAAATTCAAAAAAGGGAGAAATAATAGCGCTTATACATCAAGCAGACTCTACTCTTAAGTAAATAGATCATTTTAATAATAATAATGTATAGAATGAAATAGTCTGGAGCTATAATGTCATTGGATTTAAGGAGCTATAGGTTGAGAAGGTCGCTAAGAAGAGGTGTCAGTAATAAACAATAGTAATAATAGTTAGTGTAGTGAATAATCATCCATCCCATCCAATCCATTTCTTCCCCTTAATCCATTTCTGGGTCGGGCGGGGTGGGGGTGGCAGTCAGAGCTGCACAAGTACACAGAGCACCAGCCCCCTCTCATGATCCTCCTGCAGGTGGTGAGTCACGGAGATGGGGAGGGAATATCAAAATAGTTCTTATTGTGAAATAAGTATCATAAGGTTAAATTGTTCTAAGAACCTAAAGTAAATGAATCAAATGGAGTCAGATTTTAGATGTTTCTGTTTTCCACATCTGTCTGGAACTTAGTGAAGATGTGTTTATAGAGAGTAGTATTAAAATGCAGACATTAGAACGGACAGGCTTTAACACATTTTAAATCTAAAAATAGCTCAATATATACATTGCTCTTGATGCGCCTCTGAGCTCTTGCTCATTGGGAGACAGGTTAAAAAGTTATGGTTTTATTACAAACAGCAGATGTATTTACACATATTAAGTTTGGGACAACTCTTTAAACAGTTTAAGCAGCGGGTCAGAAGCCTTGAATGTTGCTATGGTTATTAAATAATTAAATTGCATAGCCTTTTAATTAGAGAACGTACACTTTAAATAGTTAAAATCCTTTATGGCAACTTGATTTGATGTATGTCTTTAATATTGGAGAAGACTGTGTTTGTTTTTGGAATTGTCTGAAATACAATACATAGAATAGTGGGATTCGCAGAACAAGAAACCAGCAATGAAAATCGATCCATTGCCAATGCAATTGTTACAATTATGAACCACAACTGTGACCCAAATGGCAACTAAATGTTAAGGGGTTCAGTCTGGCAGACCAGAAAGGTTGATTTTTAGTCTGGGGAGATGAGTGAGGCACAGCAACAGTATTAAAATGGTTTTAAAATGATAAATTATGAGTATTGTAGCGTTTTAATAATAGTAAAATAAAGTAGAATTGTCCTTCCTTTGTTGTTTCATAAACACATTTCCACATTAAGCGTTAAAATGAGGATACCATACAATGTTATCTTGATAGAGCAGATAATATTTAGATCAGAATAATGTTTAGATATATTAAAAGTGACACGAAGTTTACAAACAAGGAATATGCCTTGCCTCAAGCTGCAACCGAGCTTTAGAGTTCACATAGAGTTAAAAATAGGAATAGATAAAGGCATCAACACATAGATGCTTTCAAAAATTGGAGATTTTTTTTAGCCAAGGCTATTATCATACGGTTTAAAAGGTACCATTTCTTATAATATGTCTAAAAGTATTTACTACAAAGGTTAGATAAAGGGTTCATTACAGTTTTATGCACAGTTTTATTAGATACTGTAAATTCACTTGTTTCAAACATAGGTGAATGTTGACAATGCAAAAAGCTTAATGAGATAGTATTAATGAGATCGATTAGAACCAACACAGATTCAAAAAACATCTTAAAAGCATTTTAATGTATTTGGGTTCTATAAGCACAAAAGTAGATCTTTAGGTATTTTTGGGAATTTTAAAGAGCTGATCGATTTGTCAGCAACAATTATGGAGAATCAAAATACCGTTGTATAGGGACTAACCCAGAGAAACCTGCTCTAAAATAGTATTAGCTCCTGTACGGATAATACCAATTTGATTAACGGATGTACATTTATCCAAACGGTCTGAAGGAGGAAGTGACACGCACTTCCTGGTTCAACAAAATGTGTTTGGAAAATGAGCAAAGCCCCACAAAAATGGCCCAGCCACTGATAATGAAAGCAACCCACAGTAGAGATTGATTTATTAGATAAAAAACAGATGTTTAAGAATAGGGGCTCAATAAAAGCAAAATATGCTAACATATTCGGTAAAAAGATCAGACTAGGTTTAAACTATAGTGATAGCTTTTAGTGCTACATTACAAGACGAGGGTTGATGAAACACCTGCAGTAGTCATCAAATAGTTTTGAATGGATTGGTTAAAAATGTGGGTTTGTTGTGTGTGTATTATTTCTGTATTAACTCTTCACAGATATCAAGCCTGAATCAAGCACAAGTATTGAGATAACGACGATGTGGATTGTGACTACTTTTTAAATCAGGTCCAAAAGAGGAAACTGTTTGTATAATTAAAATGTTGAGTATACTAATGATTTCAGTAGGGGTTTGCATACCATGTCTCTTGTGCAAATATTAAGCCTGGATCTAGGGGAATTCAGAGAAGGACCAAGCCGGGGACCAGACCTCCCCCAGCCAGATAAGAGTTGTTTGGAGAGAAGGGCTTCTTCCTCTATAAGGAAGAAGCTATAGGTTGGAATGTGTGAATCCCTTTTTCGGCAGCCCCAAGGCTACGTGAGAGAGCAAACAGAGACCAGCCTCAGACCAGACCAGACGTGGGCCAGAGTGGGACATGGATTAGCTTTTAAGAGCACTCTTTTGTTGATTATTCTGTATTCTGATTGTAAAGATAATTAAAACCCATACCCTTAGAACCACCAACCGCCGGCGGGTCTGTTTTTATGTTTTTAAATGTTTGCTGGCAATAAGCAGATGTATTTTGAACACCAAACCCCAAAAGCTGTTTACTCATTTTTAAAAGCTCATTTCTTATCTCATTTATCATACAAAGTGTAAACTACATCAGACTTTGCATTCAAAAGATATAACAAATATGTGGCACAAAATAAATCAATCGGAAATTGGTCTTTACCGTTGGCTTGTGCTTGTACAAATAAAATCAGCTCTCCTCCCAGCTTGCAATATTCATTCTCTCTGGAACGTCCAATGGAAAATTATATCCACCTTGTATTTCCCAAGTTAAAATCCATTTCTGCAGAACATAATCCAAAAATGTGCATTTTATCTTTAGCGAAAAAAAACGAAAAAAAAGAGCCAGTGTTACTCTTGTTCACTTGTAACGGACTTTTAGCTTTGTTTTTCACCCGAACATGGTATCTACGTGTTCCTTAGCTCCTTATCTTTCAAATGTGACTACTCCGAAAGCTAGACAATTTTTGGGTCTGCAATAGGTCCCGCAAAATATACGTAGCGCTGCTGTTTGCGCATTGGTGATGATCTTTTTGGGGTCCCAAACTTGTTTACGTTTTACTTCGGGGATTTACGATTGAATGTCCTTGTAGCCAAATGAGGAAAGCTTTCGAACAAGGGGTGGGACATGGTTGTCCTGATCTTATCTTGGGCCTGGGACCAGTGTGCGTACTGGAAGATAAAAGACGCTCTCGAATCTGCAATGAATTTACACTCATAAATAAATAACCTTTGACATTTAATAAAGAAAAAAAACACACATAGATTAGTAACTTATAAGTACCAATAATAAAAAATATTGGTTTTTATGATGATTAATGTTAAGTAAGATATTTGGCACAATTTTGGGAACACTTGTGCCAAATTGTGCCAAGATGTGCACTACTTGATGAAAAAGGATAACTGAATAAAAACTATTATAACTTAGCCAGTCTGAAACTTTAGACAGTTGTTGTCAACAAACAAGAAAGAGGGTTTGAATATTGTGAATTACAAATGAAGGTATGCCTTTTTTTTTTAGGGCCTTTAGACATTGAAATGTTAGGCGAGGCTTAAAAAAATTGGGGTTTTTTCCCTAACTTAAAGGATGCAGAGGAAAATAGGAATGACAAACATTATATTAGTGTTTTTTTACATAAACTAGAAGGCTCTCGCTATAAAATGATGCATCAC
Organism: Knipowitschia caucasica; assembly: GCA_964034765.1. Classification (NCBI taxonomy): domain Eukaryota; kingdom Metazoa; phylum Chordata; class Actinopteri; order Gobiiformes; family Gobiidae; genus Knipowitschia; species Knipowitschia caucasica. The sequence goes on from OZ035835.1 coordinate 21,384,153, forward strand.
ACAAGCGAAGTGAGATGTAAGATGGTGTTTTTTAAATTAAGCAAAGACATTTGGGTAAGCCCAACCATTGTGCACGAGCCAAAATGAGGCGGGGTGTTAAGAGGTTAAATGCAGATGTTAAACTTGGGAGAAATCCTTTTTTGTCTGATTTCTGTATCAATTGCTGGTCATACGTCAGCAAAGGGAATTATTGGCTTCACTGGCCTGTCTTAAGCGTTTTCTCGTGGTCTTCCGCATGAATTTCACTTTTACAACAGAATTCAGTTCAAATACATAGAAATCACCGTTGTTGGATAACCAGGTATGCCAATTCATGATGTTTCGGGCCTGTTTTAAGCGTTTCAAGTGGTTTGCTCCATGAATTTCACTTTAACAACAGAATCAGTTCAAATATATAGAATCACAGTTGTTGGATGCCAGTATGCAAATTCATGATGTTTCTGGCTGTTTTAAGCGTTTCAAGTGGTTTGCTGCATGAATTTCACTTTTTAACAGAATCAGTTCAATACATAGAATCACAGTTGTTGGATGCCAGTATGCAATTCATGATGTTTCTGGCCTGTTTTAGCGTTTCAAGTGGTTTTGCTGCATGAATTTCACTTTTACAACAGAATCAGTTCAAATACATAGAATCACAGTTGTTGGATGTCCAGTATGCAATTCATGATGTTTCTGGCCTGTTTTAAGCGTTTCAAGTGGTTTGCTCCATGAATTTCACTTTTACAACAGAATCAGTTCAAATACATAGAATCACAGTTGATGGATGCCAGTATGCAATTCATGATGTTTCTGGCCTGTTTTAAGCGTTTCAAGTGGTTTGCTGCATGAATTTCACTTTTACAACAGAAATCAGTTCAAATACATAGAATCTCAGTTGTTGGATGCCAGTATGCCAATTCATGATGTTTCTGGCCTGTTTTATGCGTTTCAAGTGGTTTGCTGCATGAATTTCACTTTTACAACAGAATCAGTTCAAATACATAGAATCACAGTTGTTGGATGCCAGTATGCAATTCATGATGTTTCTGGCCTGTTTTAAGCGTTTCAAGTGGTTTGCTGCATGAATTTCACTTTTACAACAGAATCAGTTCAAATACATAGAATCACAGTTGTTGGATGCCAGTATGCAATTCATGATGTTTCTGGCCTGTTTTAAGCGTTTCAAGTGGTTTGCTGCATGAATTTCACTTTTACAACAGAATCAGTTCAAATACATAGAATCACAGTTGTTGGATGCCAGTATGCAATTCATGATGTTTTGGCCTGTTTTTAAGCGTTTCAAGTGTGTTTGCTGCATGAATTTCACTTTTACAAACAGAATCAGTTCAAATACATAGAATCACAGTTGTTGGATGCCAGTATGCAATTCATGATGTTTCTGGCCTGTTTTAAGCGTTTCAAGTGGTTTGCTGCATGAATTTTCACTTTTACAAACAGAATCAGTTCAAATACATAGAATCACAGTTGTTGGATGCCAGTATGCAATTCATGATGTTTCTGGCCTGTTTTAAGCGTTTCAAGTGGTTTGCTGCATGAATTTCACTTTTACAACAGAATCAGTTCAAATACATAGAATCACCAGTTGTTGGATGCCAGTATGCAATTCATGATGTTTCTGGCCTGTTTTAAGCGTTTCAAGTGGTTTGCTGCATGAATTTCACTTTTACAACAGAATCAGTTCAAATACATAGAATCACAGTTGTTGGATGCCAGTATGCATTCATGATGTTTCTGGCTGTTTTAAGCGTTTCAAGTGGTTTGCTGCATGAATTTCACTTTTACAACAGAATCAGTTCAAATTACATAGAATCACAGTTGTTGGATGCCAGTATGCAATTCATGATGTTTCTGGCCTGTTTTAAGCGTTTCAAGTGGTTTGCTGCATGAATTTTCACTTTTACAACAGAATCAGTTCAAATACATAGAATCACAGTTGTTGGATGCCAGTATGCAATTCATGATGTTTCTGGCCTGTTTTAAGCGTTTCAAGTGGTTTGCTGCATGAATTTCACTTTACAACAGAATCAGTTCAAATACATAGAATCACAGTTGTTGGATGCCAGTATGCAATTCATGATGTTTCTGGCCTGTTTTAAGCGTTTCAAGTGGTTTGCTGCATGAATTTCACTTTTACAACAGAATCAGTTCAAATACATAGAATCACAGTTGTTGGATGCCAGTATGCAATTCATGATGTTTCTGGCCTGTTTTAAGCGTTTCAAGTGGTTTGCTGCATGAATTTCACTTTTACAACAGAATCAGTTCAAATACATAGAATCACAGTTGTTGGATGCCAGTATGCAATTCATGATGTTTCTGGCCTGTTTTAAGCGTTTCAAGTGGTTTGCTGCATGAATTTCACTTTTACAACAGAATCAGTTCAAATACATAGAATCACAGTTGTTGGATGCCAGTATGCAATTCATGATGTTTCTGGCCTGTTTTAAGCGTTTCAAGTGGTTTGCTGCATGAATTTCACTTTTACAACAGAATCAGTTCAAATACATAGAATCACAGTTGTTGGATGCCAGTATGCAATTCATGATGTTTCTGGCCTGTTTTAAGCGTTTCAAGTGGTTTGCTGCATGAATTTCACTTTTACAACAGAATCAGTTCAAATACATAGAATCACAGTTGTTGGATGCCAGTATGCAATTCATGATGTTTCTGGCCTGTTTTAAGCGTTTCAAGTGGTTTGCTGCATGAATTTTACTTTTACAACAGAATCAGTTCAAATACATAGAATCACAGTTGTTGGATGCCAGTATGCAATTCATGATGTTTCTGGCCTGTTTTAAGCGTTTCAAGTGGTTTGCTGCATGAATTTCACTTTTACAACAGAATCAGTTCAAATACATAGAATCACAGTTGTTGGATGCCAGTATGCAATTCATGATGTTTCTGGCCTGTTTTAAGCGTTTCAAGTGGTTTGCTGCATGAATTTCACTTTTACAACAGAATCAGTTCAAATACATAGAATCACAGTTGTTGGATGCCAGTATGCAATTCATGATGTTTCTGGCCTGTTTTAAGCGTTTCAAGTGGTTTGCTGCATGAATTTCACTTTTACAACAGAATCAGTTCAAATACATAGAATCACAGTTGTTGGATGCCAGTATGCAATTCATGATGTTTCTGGCCTGTTTTAAGCGTTTCAAGTGGTTTGCTGCATGAATTTCACTTTTACAACAGAATCAGTTCAAATACATAGAATCACAGTTGTTGGATGCCAGTATGCAATTCATGATGTTTCTGGCCTGTTTTAAGCGTTTCAAGTGGTTTGCTGCATGAATTTCACTTTTACAACAGAATCAGTTCAAATACATAGAATCACAGTTGTTGGATGCCAGTATGCAATTCATGATGTTTCTGGCCTGTTTTAAGCGTTTCAAGTGGTTTGCTGCATGAATTTCACTTTTACAACAGAATCAGTTCAAATACATAGAATCACAGTTGTTGGATGCCAGTATGCAATTCATGATGTTTCTGGCCTGTTTTAAGCGTTTCAAGTGGTTTGCTGCATGAATTTCACTTTTACAACAGAATCAGTTCAAATACATAGAATCACAGTTGTTGGATGCCAGTATGCAATTCATGATGTTTCTGGCCTGTTTTAAGCGTTTCAAGTGGTTTGCTGCATGAATTTCACTTTTACAACAGAATCAGTTCAAATACATAGAATCACAGTTGTTGGATGCCAGTATGCAATTCATGATGTTTCTGGCCTGTTTTAAGCGTTTCAAGTGGTTTGCTGCATGAATTTCACTTTTACAACAGAATCAGTTCAAATACATAGAATCACAGTTGTTGGATGCCAGTATGCAATTCATGATGTTTCTGGCCTGTTTTAAGCGTTTCAAGTGGTTTGCTGCATGAATTTCACTTTTACAACAGAATCAGTTCAAATACATAGAATCACAGTTGTTGGATGCCAGTATGCAATTCATGATGTTTCTGGCCTGTTTTAAGCGTTTCAAGTGGTTTGCTGCATGAATTTCACTTTTACAACAGAATCAGTTCAAATACATAGAATCACAGTTGTTGGATGCCAGTATGCAATTCATGATGTTTCTGGCCTGTTTTAAGCGTTTCAAGTGGTTTGCTGCATGAATTTCACTTTTACAACAGAATCAGTTCAAATACATAGAATCACAGTTGTTGGATGCCAGTATGCAATTCATGATGTTTCTGGCCTGTTTTAAGCGTTTCAAGTGGTTTGCTGCATGAATTTCACTTTTACAACAGAATCAGTTCAAATACATAGAATCACAGTTGTTGGATGCCAGTATGCAATTCATGATGTTTCTGGCCTGTTTTAAGCGTTTCAAGTGGTTTGCTGCATGAATTTCACTTTTACAACAGAATCAGTTCAAATACATAGAATCACAGTTGTTGGATGCCAGTATGCAATTCATGATGTTTCTGGCCTGTTTTAAGCGTTTCAAGTGGTTTGCTGCATGAATTTCACTTTTACAACAGAATCAGTTCAAATACATAGAATCACAGTTGTTGGATGCCAGTATGCAATTCATGATGTTTCTGGCCTGTTTTAAGCGTTTCAAGTGGTTTGCTGCATGAATTTCACTTTTACAACAGAATCAGTTCAAATACATAGAATCACAGTTGTTGGATGCCAGTATGCAATTCATGATGTTTCTGGCCTGTTTTAAGCGTTTCAAGTGGTTTGCTGCATGAATTTCACTTTTACAACAGAATCAGTTCAAATACATAGAATCACAGTTGTTGGATGCCAGTATGCAATTCATGATGTTTCTGGCCTGTTTTAAGCGTTTCAAGTGGTTTGCTGCATGAATTTCACTTTTACAACAGAATCAGTTCAAATACATAGAATCACAGTTGTTGGATGCCAGTATGCAATTCATGATGTTTCTGGCCTGTTTTAAGCGTTTCAAGTGGTTTGCTGCATGAATTTCACTTTTACAACAGAATCAGTTCAAATACATAGAATCACAGTTGTTGGATGCCAGTATGCAATTCATGATGTTTCTGGCCTGTTTTAAGCGTTTCAAGTGGTTTGCTGCATGAATTTCACTTTTACAACAGAATCAGTTCAAATACATAGAATCACAGTTGTTGGATGCCAGTATGCAATTCATGATGTTTCTGGCCTGTTTTAAGCGTTTCAAGTGGTTTGCTGCATGAATTTCACTTTACAACAGAATCAGTTCAAATACATAGAATCACAGTTGTTGGATGCCAGTATGCAATTCATGATGTTTCTGGCCTGTTTTAAGCGTTTCAAGTGGTTTGCTGCATGAAATTTCACTTTTACAACAGAATCAGTTCAAATACATAGAATCACAGTTGTTTGGATGCCAGTATGCAATTCATGATGTTTCTGGCCTGTTTTAAGCGTTTCAAGTGGTTTGCTGCATGAATTTCACTTTTACAACAGAATCAGTTCAAATACATAGAATCACAGTTGTTGGATGCCAGTATGCAATTCATGATGTTTCTGGCCTGTTTTAAGCGTTTCAAGTGGTTTGCTGCATGAATTTCACTTTTACAACAGAATCAGTTCAAATACATAGAATCACAGTTGTTGGATGCCAGTATGCAATTCATGATGTTTCTGGCCTGTTTTAAGCGTTTCAAGTGGTTTGCTGCATGAATTTTCACTTTTTACAACAGAATCAGTTCAAATACATAGAATCACAGTTGTTGGATGCCAGTATGCAATTCATGATGTTTCTGGCCTGTTTTTAAGCGTTTCAAGTGGTTTGCTGCATGAATTTCACTTTTTACAACAGAATCAGTTCAAATACATAGAATCACAGTTGTTGGATGCCAGTATGCAATTCATGATGTTTCTGCCTGTTTTAAGCGTTTCAAGTGGTTTGCTGCATGAATTTCACTTTTACAACAGAATCAGTTCAAATACATAGAATCACAGTTGTTGGATGCCAGTATGCAATTCATGATGTTTCTGGCCTGTTTTAAGCGTTTTCAAGTGGTTTGCTGCATGAATTTCACTTTTACAACAGAATCAGTTCAAATACATAGAATCACAGTTGTTGGATGCCAGTATGCAATTCATGATGTTTCTGGCCTGTTTTAAGCGTTTCAAGTGGTTTGCTGCATGAATTTCACTTTTACAACAGAATCATTTCAAATACATAGAATCACAGTTGTTGGATGCCAGTATGCAATTCATGATGTTTCTGGCCTGTTTTAAGCGTTTCAAGTGGTTTGCTGCATGAATTTCACTTTTACAACAGAATCAGTTCAAATACATAGAATCACAGTTGTTGGATGCCAGTATGCAATTCATGATGTTTCTGGCCTGTTTTAAGCGTTTCAAGTGGTTTGCTGCATGAATTTCACTTTTACAACAGAATCAGTTCAAATACATAGAATCACAGTTGTTGGATGCCAGTATGCAATTCATGATGTTTCTGGCCTGTTTTAAGCGTTTCAAGTGGTTTGCTGCATGAATTTCACTTTTACAACAGAATCAGTTCAAATACATAGAATCACAGTTGTTGGATGCCAGTATGCAATTCATGATGTTTCTGGCCTGTTTTAAGCGTTTCAAGTGGTTTGCTGCATGAATTTCACTTTTACAACAGAATCAGTTCAAATACATAGAATCACAGTTGTTGGATGCCAGTATGCAATTCATGATGTTTCTGGCCTGTTTTAAGCGTTTCAAGTGGTTTGCTGCATGAATTTCACTTTTACAACAGAATCAGTTCAAATACATAGAATCACAGTTGTTGGATGCCAGTATGCAATTCATGATGTTTCTGGCCTGTCTTAAGCGTTTCAAGTGGTTTTGCTGCATGAATTTCACTTTTACAACAGAATCAGTTCAAATACATAGAATCACAGTTGTTGGATGCCAGTATGCAATTCATGATGTTTCTGGCCTGGTTTTAAGCGTTTCAAGTGGTTTGCTGCATGAATTTCACTTTTACAACAGAATCAGTTCAAATACATAGAATCACAGTTGTTGGATGCCAGTATGCAATTCATGATGTTTCTGGCCTGTTTTAAGCGTTTCAAGTGGTTTGCTGCATGAATTTCACTTTTACAACAGAATCAGTTCAAATACTTAGAATCACAGTTGTTGGATGCCAGTATGCAATTCATGATGTTTCTGGCCTGTTTTAAGCGTTTCAAGTGGTTTGCTGCATGAATTTCACTTTTACAACAGAATCAGTTCAAATACATAGAATCACAGTTGTTGGATGCCAGTATGCAATTCATGATGTTTCTGGCCTGTTTTAAGCGTTTCAAGTGGTTTGCTGCATGAATTTCACTTTTACAACAGAATCAGTTCAAATACATAGAATCACAGTTGTTGGATGCCAGTATGCAATTCATGATGTTTCTGGCCTGTTTTAAGCGTTTCAAGTGGTTTGCTGCATGAATTTCACTTTTACAACAGAATCAGTTCAAATACATAGAATCACAGTTGTTGGATGCCAGTATGCAATTCATGATGTTTCTGGCCTGTTTTAAGCGTTTCAAGTGGTTTGCTGCATGAATTTCACTTTTACAACAGAATCAGTTCAAATACATAGAATCACAGTTGTTGGATGCCAGTATGCAATTCATGATGTTTCTGGCCTGTTTTAAGCGTTTCAAGTGGTTTGCTGCATGAATTTCACTTTTACAACAGAATCAGTTCAAATACATAGAATCACAGTTGTTGGATGCCAGTATGCAATTCATGATGTTTCTGGCCTGTTTTAAGCGTTTCAAGTGGTTTGCTGCATGAATTTCACTTTTACAACAGAATCAGTTCAAATACATAGAATCACAGTTGTTGGATGCCAGTATGCAATTCATGATGTTTCTGGCCTGTTTTAAGCGTTTCAAGTGGTTTGCTGCATGAATTTCACTTTTACAACAGAATCAGTTCAAATACATAGAATCACAGTTGTTGGATGCCAGTATGCAATTCATGATGTTTCTGGCCTGTTTTAAGCGTTTCAAGTGGTTTGCTGCATGAATTTCACTTTTACAACAGAATCAGTTCAAATACATAGAATCACAGTTGTTGGATGCCAGTATGCAATTCATGATGTTTCTGGCCTGTTTTAAGCGTTTCAAGTGGTTTGCTGCATGAATTTCACTTTTACAACAGAATCAGTTCAAATACATAGAATCACAGTTGTTGGATGCCAGTATGCAATTCATGATGTTTCTGGCCTGTTTTAAGCGTTTCAAGTGGTTTGCTGCATGAATTTCACTTTTACAACAGAATCAGTTCAAATACATAGAATCACAGTTGTTGGATGCCAGTATGCAATTCATGATGTTTCTGGCCTGTTTTAAGCGTTTCAAGTGGTTTGCTGCATGAATTTCACTTTTACAACAGAATCAGTTCAAATACATAGAATCACAGTTGTTGGATGCCAGTATGCAATTCATGATGTTTCTGGCCTGTTTTAAGCGTTTCAAGTGGTTTGCTGCATGAATTTCACTTTTACAACAGAATCAGTTCAAATACATAGAATCACAGTTGTTGGATGCCAGTATGCAATTCATGATGTTTCTGGCCTGTTTTAAGCGTTTCAAGTGGTTTGCTGCATGAATTTCACTTTTACAACAGAATCAGTTCAAATACATAGAATCACAGTTGTTGGATGCCAGTATGCAATTCATGATGTTTCTGGCCTGTTTTAAGCGTTTCAAGTGGTTTGCTGCATGAATTTCACTTTTACAACAGAATCAGTTCAAATACATAGAATCACAGTTGTTGGATGCCAGTATGCAATTCATGATGTTTCTGGCCTGTTTTAAGCGTTTCAAGTGGTTTGCTGCATGAATTTCACTTTACAACAGAATCAGTTCAAATACATAGAATCACAGTTGTTGGATGCCAGTATGCAATTCATGATGTTTCTGGCCTGTTTTAAGCGTTTCAAGTGGTTTGCTGCATGAATTTCACTTTTACAACAGAATCAGTTCAAATACATAGAATCACAGTTGTTGGATGCCAGTATGCAATTCATGATGTTTCTGGCCTGTTTTAAGCGTTTCAAGTGGTTTGCTGCATGAATTTCACTTTTACAACAGAATCAGTTCAAATACATAGAATCACAGTTGTTGGATGCCAGTATGCAATTCATGATGTTTCTGGCCTGTTTTTAAGCGTTTCAAGTGGTTTGCTGCATGAATTTCACTTTTACAACAGAATCAGTTCAAATACATAGAATCACAGTTGTTGGATGCCAGTATGCAATTCAATGATGTTTCTGGCCTGTTTTAAGCGTTTCAAGTGGTTTGCTGCATGAATTTCACTTTTACAACAGAATCAGTTCAAATACATAGAATCACAGTTGTTGGATGCCAGTATGCAATTCATGATGTTTCTGGCCTGTTTTAAGCGTTTCAAGTGGTTTGCTGCATGAATTTCACTTTTACAACAGAATCAGTTCAAATACATAGAATCACAGTTGTTGGATGCCAGTATGCCAATTCATGATGTTTCAGACCAGACCGACGAGGGGCCAGAGAAGGACATGGATTAGCTTTTAAGAGCTCTCTTTTGTTGAATATTCTGTATTGATTGTAAAGATAATTCAATGGCAGATGTTAAAAAACTTGGAGAAATTCTTTTTGTCCTGATTTCTGTATCAAAATTGTGGACACGTCAGTCAAAGGGAATTATTGGCTTTCATTTGGTGACCCGAGACGTGATTTGATACTAAAGAAGACGCAAGATGTGAGCTATGATAATAGACTGGGTCGTCGGCCGGGGAATTTCTCTCTTATCTTTCTCTCTTCTCTTCGAAAAGAGGTAAGCGGATCGTTACTTTTGAGATCTATGAAATCTGAACATGTTTAAATGGACGAGAGAGAGAGGGAATTCGGCCTCGGCGGGGACTGCAGCGTGGGCCAGATCGACCGCCGTGGAGGGGATTCTATCGGACGCGATTGAAAAATGTCAGGTTTAGACGTTTTTGGCCTAGGGTGGAAGCATGGGTCCTCCAAAAAAAACACAGAACATAGATGATGAATCAGGCCACAGAGTTTATAAGAGAGTAAGAGGCACACCGTTTTTAGGTGCAACAAAAAGAAGCACCACGTTTTTAAAGTGCAAAAGAGGCACAAGTGTTTAGAGAAATAGGCTTAGAAATAGGGACAGTTAGGGTTCGAAGTTATAGGATAATGAAACCTCCATATCCCCGGGGGGGGGGCGGGGGAAAAAGGGTTACAATTATATTTAAACAGAAGAACAAAGCCAAGTATTTAAAATGTGGATTCTGATAATAATGATCTGATAATGAGAAAAAGAGAGAGCCAATTGGCTGTAGGTATACGAGTTTCTTGTGAAGAAATGATTTAGAGTTATGGAATAGTTTTTTTCTCTTTTTTTATGATTGTAATGATTAATAGTTACAGAGAATCATAAAAAAAAAAAAAAAAAAAAGAGATTCTGCTGGGGATATTAGTCATGTAAGCAAATAAGTAATGTTTTAAATTACTGACGTATTTAAGGATCAAAATGTAAAGTTGTCGTTTGACCGTCGAGGAAAAAACTTTTACCACTTATTAAACCTTGTCACGAGGAAAAACGAGGAAAGTATTTTCAGACTCCATGATTCTTTGTTCGGGTGGCCCTCCCCTCCCATCGTTCTGTTCCTTCTCTCCTTCCCTTCTCGCTCTCTCTCCCTTCTCTCTCTCTCTCGCTTCCTCTCTCCTCTCTCTCTCTTCTCTCTCTCTCTCTCTCTCTCTCTCTCTCTCTCTTCTCTCTCTCCTCTCATCTCTCTCTCTTCTCTTCTTCCTCTCTTCTTCTCTCTCTCTCTCTCTCTCTCTCTCCTCTCTCTCGCTCTCTCTCTCTCTCTCTCTCTCTCTCTCTCTCTCTCTCTCTCGTGAAGATTAAAGGATTTGTTTTGTAGACAAATACATTTGATAAACTCACGATAAAGTTACTGGACTTGGAAGTATTGGATATCACAGAACTTTGAGTTAGATTATTAAAGAGGGCCATTATTTTATTTTTTATTTTTTTATCCAAGGGTCTGGACAAGTTTTGTTCCCTACATTTTGGTGATATAAAGTTAGAATGATCTTAGAGAGCCACTTATACTTTCTTTGGAAAAAATAGGGCTCAGGATAGCAGTTGAATGCAGAATTCGGGTTTTCAGGTATCTATGTTGTAAAATGTTAATATTAATTTTTCATAGGTTTATTTTGAATTGTAATTAATCATATGGTTTGGTAGGGTAATTAACACACATGTTTTGTGTTCTTGTTTGTCTGTTTTTTCCGAGAAAACTTCTGTCTGTTTCATTTGGTCAAATCGTCTCGGCCACAAACCACCATCAAGCGCCCATTCAACACGGACCATCACGTCTCCCCCTCTCCGGCGGGTAGCTGGGGGGCAGGCATCGGCTCTGCCAGCAGCTAACAGGAACTCTCGAAGAAGGACTCCTCCTGCCTGTGAGGAGGCAAAGAAAAAGACCGCCGAACTTGTTCACAAACTGAAGTGTGTGTCCAATCTGCGGAACAGAACCGGTGGCGGTAATGCGAAAAATTGGCCGCCAACCGCCGGAAAACCAAACAAGAAGAAGAAGGACCGACACATTGAGTGCGTCGATAGAAAGAGAAGGAAAAAGACATTATGAGGAAAAGTTATCGGAAGAAGAAGAAAGTGATTGTTTGATAAGAAGAAGAAAGGACATTGTGAGAAAGAGTTATCGGAAGAAGAAAGAAAGTGATATTGTTGAAAGAAGAAGAAAAAGAGGCATTGAGTGCAAAGAATTGGACACTTTGAGGACAAAGTCATTGGGACCTTTGAGACAATAGACATTGGACCTTTGAGACAAAAGACACTGAAAGACGCATAAGAAGAAGACGTGGCCGGGCTAAATGAGACTGACAGACATGGTACAATATATACGGACAAACAAGGCGCACAGAGACATGTGGAATTTAAGCATTTTTACACATTTAGGTCATTCTTCTAACACTACATTTAGATGCATGAAAGAATACAGGAACAAAATCGTTAAAATTAATTAGATCTTGCTTTAGCATGGGACACAAGGGAGAATTAGAAGCAGCAGTATATTTAAAGTAGAGGAGCTCTATTATTGAAAACTAGTATTATTATTTAAAGTTATAGCCGCGGAGAAGTTAGAATATATTGATTTTGACTGCATTGATCTTGGTAATAAGGATATTTTAAGGCAATTTTCAACCTGCTGAAACCGAGGCTCGTTTCTCATTTGAAGAACAATCACATGCACAGTTGAAATGGTGCTAGCTAGAGAACTGCAGCTTTTAATGGACGCTTGCATTTTATACAAAATGGTTTGTTCAGACATTAATGTTTGAAAAATGATTTAAAGCATTTCTGTAATTTTGGCCACTAAGGTGATATTGGATCATTTCCTGATAAAACAACATGACGCAACTCTTTGTTTTTCATTGTTCGAAAAACAGGATGTAGAGACATTTTAGGAGATTCTTTTATGACATGTTTCTTTTCCAATAGCTAATTTAGAAACAATTAGGACAATTAGTCTTTGATACAACTGTTGGCCGTTCACCTGAGACATGATTGGTACAAGTCCAACACATAAAACGATGGTCTTTTCTCACATGAACGTGTGATACAAGGTGAAGAATTAAAGTTTGAGGATAATTTACATTTTAATGAATCGACCTGGCTTTACTGAAAAAGGAAAAAAAGAAGGAAAAACATTTTTAAAGTAACAAGAGCTCATTAAAGATATAGGGGACACAATCAGTGATAAGCCCGAGTGACCTGACCACGTGGTTTAAACACTAAAAGTTGAAATGGATCCTGTTAAGGAAAAAATCTCTCAAAGCTATGCATGTTCTGCAGGCTTGAAAGTTGCAACAAGAGAAATAGCTCATGAGACTATTGTAATTGGACCATGGAAAAATATAACAAAGTTAAAATTACAGGCCTTCTGTGTTATATGTTTGTGTGTGCTATATGTTTGTGTATGTTTATATGTTTGTGCGTCATGGTCAAGTACACTACGATTGACGCTTAACAAAAACTTGGACATGTATACTAACGTGGGGAAATCGGGTCGCTGTGTGAGTGTGTTGTGAGTGTGTTGTGAAATGAGGAGTGGTCGGAGGGAGTGCTGAACAGGATTCTTGGGGGGAATAACAAATTTCTTTCTGTAATGTGACATGGAATAATTATTTTTTGTTCAAACAGCATACGGTGTAATAACAAGACGCATTCAAAGATAACCAAGCTTTATTGAACAGGTGTAAAAGTGAGAGTACTCTGGGATGGAGTACTCTGAGAAAGTACTCTCTGAGGATGAAAATCCGTGCTGAAGAGGTACTGGGGGAGTCCCTCCCTCTGCTGTTTGTCCTGACAGTGATTCTGGTCCAACGCAGTGAGCGGTCATTGGGCGGAGGAAAACTTTGTTTGTAACTCACATTTAGGGGAGTATAAAATTAGAAACTTACCATATTGTTTTAAGTCTTTTTTGGTACAGCCTCTGCCCTGATGTCACACCCAACGTCTGTTCAATGCAGTTATGTTGTTGCCCCAATGGAAAAGATTGACAGGCCGCTAAAAGCCAAGGGAAGGGGCATTTTTGTCCCGTTCTAATATTTTCTTTTTCAGTTGAGAGATTAAATACCCCTGCTTCGGGATGACAGTATTTGGATCATGGGAAATGAGCCTCTACTTTGGCGCCAAAAGCCCACAATAGGAATGAGGACGATCCGCGGAGAAAAGCATCTGGAGATGATTGGAAACAGTAATCTACACACACACAGATGCAGGTGAGGTGTTCTACTTGGCCCATGACCAAGTATAGGTGGAGTATTGTATTGTCATAGTTGGTCAGGGTCCTTAACCTTCTAAAATCATTAGAATGAAGGTGTGTTAAAATATATTTACAAGATCAAATAATAATCGAAGGGGCAGCCTATAAACAAAAGCAAAATGGGAAAATTATTAAGTAATTTTCGGAGGGAGTTGCCAAAATGAATTAAAATTCATATTTGTTTTTCCCCCATATAGGGGTCATTCTAAATTTAGTGTTGTGCAAATTCAAAAGGAGAAATAATAGCGCTATAACATCAAGCAGATCTACTTCTTTTAGAAATAGTTTCATTTAATTATAATAATAGAATAGAAATGAAATAGTCTGGAGCTATAACTGTCATTGGGATTCAAGGAGCTATGGTTTTGAAAGGTCGTAAAGAAGACGGTGTCAGAATAAACAATAGTAATAATAGTTAGTGTAGTGAATAATCATCCATCCATCCATCCATTTTCTTCCCCTTAATCCATTTCTGGGGGTCGGGGGGGGGGGTGGCTAGTCAGAGCTGCAACCAGAACACAGAGCACCAGCCCCTCACTGATCCTCCTGCAGGTGGTGAGTCCACCGGATGGGAATAATCAAAATAGTTCTATTGTGGAATTAAAGTATCAATAAGGTTAAATTGTTCTAATAACTAAATAAAAAGGAATCAATGGAGTCAGATTTTAGATGTTTCTGTTGTCCACATCTGTAGAACTAGCTGCATGTTGTGTGTATAGAGAGTAGTATAAAAGCCGAACATAAGAACGACAGGCTTTGTAACACAATTTTAAATCTAAAAAATAGCTCCAATATACATTGCTCTTGATGCAGCCTCGGAGCATGCTCCATTGGAGAACAGGTTAAGAAGTTATGGTTTATTACAAAAACAGCAGATGTCATTTCACTCATTAAGTTTGGGACAACTCTTTAAACAGTTATATAGCAGCGGACAGAAGCCATGAATGTGCTTTTGTTTATTAAATAATTAAATGCATAGCTTTATAATCGTATGAGAACGTTTTAAACTAGTTAAAATCCTTTCAGGGGGCCAACTTGATTAGATGTATGTATTGTAATATTGGAGAACGACTGTGTTGTTTTGGGAATGGTCTGATAACTACCAATACATAGAATAGTGATTCGCAGAACAAGAACCAGCCAATGAAAAATCGTCCATTGCCAATGCAACTGTTACAATTAGATCCACAAACTGTGACCAAATGCAAATCCATGTTAAGGGTTCAGTCTGGCAGACAGAAAGGTTGATTTTTAGTCTGGGAGACTGAGGCAACGTTTTAAAATGTTTTTAAAATGATAAAGTATGAGTATTGTAGCGTTTTATATAATAGTAAAAAAAAAGTAGAATTGTCCTACCTTTGTTGTTCCATAAAACATTTCCACCAATAAGAGTTAAAAATAGTTACCATACAATGTTATCTCTTATAGAGCAGATAAAATATTAGAATCAGACTAATGTTAGAGATATTAAAAGTGACAGAAGATATACAAAACAAGGAATATGCCTTTGCTCAGCTGCACAACGAGCGTTAGAGTCACAATAGTGTTTAAAAATAGGAATTGAAAAAGGCATCAACCTAGATGCTTTCAAAATGGAGATTTTTTTAAGCAAGGCTAATATCAACGGTAAAAGGACCATTGCCTTATATTATGTCTAAAAGTATTTACTTCAAAAAGGTAGATAAAGTTCATTACAGTTTATGCCCACAGTTTTATTAAATACTGTCAAATTCACTTGTTTCAAACATAGGTGAATGTTGACTATGCAAAAAGCTAATGTAGATAGATTAATTGAGATCGATTAGAACCAACACAGATTCAAAAACATTTAAAGCATTGTAATGCTTTGGGTATCTATAGCAACAAAAGTAGATCTTTTAGGTTATTTTTGAGAATTTTAAGGAGCTGTCGATTGGCAGCAACAGATTAGAGAATCAAAATACCGTTGTATTAGGGGACTAACCCCAGAGAAACCTGCAAAATAGATTAGCTCCTGTACGGATAATACCAATTTGATTTAACGATGTACATTTTTTACCAAAACGGTATGAGAGCGAGGGGAAGTGACAGCACTTCCTGGTTTCAACAAAATCGGTTTGGAAAAATGAGCAAAAAAAGCCCCACAAAATGGCCAGCCATGGATAATGAAAGCAAACACAGTATAGGATAGATTTAGAGATAAAATATATGTTTTAAGAATTGGGCTCAATAAAAGCAAAATATTGCAAACATATATGTAACTAGATCAGAATAGTTTAAACTATAGTGAATAGTTTTAGTGCATACATTACAGAGAGGTTGATGAAGACCCCCCATAGCCGTAGTCATCAAATAGTATGAAGGAATGGTTAAAATGTGGTGTTGTTGTGTGTGTATTCTTTCTGTATTAACTCTTCACAGATATCAAGCCTGAACATATGCAAAGTATTGATGAATAAACGACGATGTGGATTGTGACCTAATTTTTAATAGGGTCAAAAGGGGAAACTGTTGTATAATTAAAATGTTGTTATAACTAATGATTTTCAGTTGGTGTTTGCAGTACCATGTCTTTGTGCAAATATTAAGCCTGGATCTAGGGGAATTCAGAGATGGACAAGGCCCGCCGGACCAGGGACCTAACCCAGCCAGATAGAGTTGTTTGGAGAAGGGCAGCTTCTTATAAGGAAGAAGCTTATAGGTTGGAATGTTGTGTTGTATCCCATTTTTCGGCAGCCCCCAAGGCGAGGGAGCAAACAGGAAAGAACAGCCTCAGACCAGACAGACGAGGGCCAGAGAGGGACATGGATTCGCTTTTAAGAGCTCTCTTTTGTTGAATATTCTGTATCTGATTGTAAAGTTAATTAAAACCACTTAGCAAACCACCAAAAGCGTGCGGGGTTGTTTTTTGTTTTTAAATGTTTGTGGCCAATATGCGATGTCAGATGTATTTTGTACACCAAAACCCAAAAAGTGTATATCATTTTAAAGCTTGTATTTTCTTTATTACATTTACATACAAGTGTAAAATACATCGTACTTTGCCATTCAAAGATATAACACATATGTGGGCACAAAAAAATAAATCAATTCGGAAATTGTTCTTTACCTTTGGGCTTGTGCTGTACAAATATATCAGCTCTCCTCCAGCTTGCAATACATCTTCTCTCTGGAAACAGTCCAAAGGAAAATTATACCACTTGTATTTCCAAAGTGAGTAAAATCCGATTCTGCAGACATTAATCCAAAAATGTGCATTTATTCTTTAGCGAAAAAACGAAAAAAAAAAAAAAAAAAAAAAGAGCAAAGATGTTACTCTTTCATTGTAACGGATTTTGCTTTGTTTTTCACCCGAACATTCTGGTTTCTACGTGTTCCTTAGCTCCTTTATCTTTTCAAATGAGGGACTTACTCACGAAATGCTAGACCAATTTTTGGGTCTGCATAGGTCCCGCGCATAAGCTAGGCTGCTGTTTTGCGCATTGGTGATGATTCTTCTTGTGGGGTCCCAACTTTTTACGTTTACTTCCGGGATTTTCGATTGACATGTCCTTGTAGCCCAATGAGGGAAAGGCTTTCGAACAAGGGCTTGGTGGGACAATGGTGTCCTGTGTTATCTTGGGCCTGGAACCATTGTGCTTTTACTGAAGATATAAGTCGCTCTGAATCTGCAATGAATTTACATCATAAAAAATAACTTTGACATTTAAAAAAGAAAAACCAACATAGATTAGTAACTTATAAGTACCAATAATAAAAAATATTGTTTTATGATGATTAAATGTAAGTAAAGTTATTTGGCACAATTTGGCACGACTTGTGCCAATTGTGCCAAATGTTGCACTACTTGTTGAAAAGGAGATAACTGCATAAAAAACTTATAAATAACTAGAAGGTCTGAAACTTTTAGACATTGTTTTCAACAACACAATGAACAGAGGTTTGATTTGTGACTTACAATGCAGTATGCCTTTTTTAGGGCCTTTTAGACATTGAATAATGTTAGGCGAGGCTAAAAAAAATTGGGGTTTTTTCCTAACTTCAAAGGATGCAGAGGACAATAGGAATGACAAACATTATTTTAGTGTTTTTTTACATTAAACTAGAAAAGGGGGGGGGGGGGGCTCTAGCTTTTAAAATGTTGGCATCACACAAGCATGTGAGAATGGCCTGTTTTTAAGCGACATTTATGCCCAAGTGCACGAAGCCAAAATGTTTGCTGCATGAATTTCACATCATATTTGGACACGTCACAAAGAATCACTGGCCTTTCAAATATGGAATTTCCACTTTTACACCCAAATCTGTTCAAATTACATAGAATCACAGTTGTAGGATGCCAGTATGCAATTCATGTTGTTTCTGGCCTGTTTTAAGCGTTTCAAGTGGTTTTGCTGCATGAATTTCACTTTAAA
Organism: Knipowitschia caucasica; assembly: GCA_964034765.1. Taxonomy (NCBI): domain Eukaryota; kingdom Metazoa; phylum Chordata; class Actinopteri; order Gobiiformes; family Gobiidae; genus Knipowitschia; species Knipowitschia caucasica. Next base: position 21,402,349 of record OZ035835.1, read on the forward strand.
ACAACAGAAATCAGTTCAAATACATAGAATCACAGTTGTTGGATGCCAGTATGCAATTCATGATGTTTCTGGGCTGTTTTAAGCGTTTCAAGTGGTTTGCTGCATGAATTTCACTTTTACAACAGAATCAGTTCAAATACATAGAATCACAGTTGTTGGATGCCAGTATGCAATTCATGATGTTTCTGGCCTGTTTTAAAGCGTTTCAAGTGGTTTGCTGCATGAATTTCACTTTTACAACAGAAATCAGTTCAAATACATAGAATCACAGTTGTTGGATGCCAGTATGCAATTCATGATGTTTCTGGCCTGTTTTAAGCGTTTCAAGTGGTTTGCTGCATGAATTTCACTTTTACAACAGAATCAGTTCAAATACATAGAATCACAGTTGTTGGATGCCAGTATGCAATTCATGTTGTTTCTGGCCTGTTTTAAGCGTTTCAAGTGGTTTGCTGCATGAATTTCACTTTTACAACAGAATCAGTTCAAATACATAGAATCACAGTTGTTGGATGCCAGTATGCAATTCATGATGTTTTCTGGCCTGTTTTAAGCGTTTCAAGTGGTTTGCTGCATGAATTTCACTTTTACAACAGAATCAGTTCAAATACATAGAATCACAGTTGTTGGATGCCAGTATGCAATTCATGATGTTTCTGGCCTGTTTTAAGCGTTTCAAGTGGTTTGCTGCATGAATTTCACTTTTACAACAGAATCAGTTCAAATACATAGAATCACAGTTGTTGGATGCCAGTATGCAATTCATGATGTTTCTGGCCTGTTTTAAGCGTTTCAAGTGGTTTGCTGCATGAATTTCACTTTTACAACAGAATCAGTTCAAATACATAGAATCACAGTTGTTGGATGCCAGTATGCAATTTCATGATGTTTCTGGCCTGTTTTAAGCGTTTCAAGTGGTTTGCTGCATGAATTTCACTTTTACAACAGAATCAGTTCAAATACATAGAATCACAGTTGTTGGATGCAGTATGCAATTCATGATGTTTCTGGCCTGTTTTAAGCGTTTCAAGTGGTTTGCTGCATGAATTTCACTTTTTACAAACAGAATCAGTTCAAATACATAGAATCACAGTTGTTGGATGCCAGTATGCAATTCATGATGTTTCTGGCCTGTTTTAAGCGTTTCAAGTGGTTTGCTGCATGAATTTCACTTTTACAACAGAATCAGTTCAAATACATAGAATCACAGTTGTTGGATGCCAGTATGCAATTCATGATGTTTCTGGCCTGTTTTAAGCGTTTCAAGTGGTTTGCTGCATGAATTTCACTTTTACAACAGAATCAGTTCAAATACATAGAATCACAGTTGTTGGATGCCAGTATGCATTCATGATGTTTCTGGCCTGTTTTTAAGCGTTTCAAGTGGTTTGCTGCATGAATTTCACTTTTACAACAGAATCAGTTCAAATACATAGAATCACAGTTGTTGGATGCCAGTATGCAATTCATGATGTTTCTGGCCTGTTTTAAGCGTTTCAAGTGGTTTGCTGCATGAATTTCACTTTTACAACAGAATCAGTTCAAATACATAGAATCACAGTTGTTGGATGCCAGTATGCAATTCATGATGTTTCTGGCCTGTTTTAAGCGTTTCAAGTGGTTTGCTGCATGAATTTCACTTTTACAACAGAATCAGTTCAAATACATAGAATCACAGTGTTGGATGCCAGTATGCAATTCATGATGTTTCTGGCCTGTTTTAAGCGTTTCAAGTGGTTTGCTGCATGAATTTCACTTTTACAACAGAATCAGTTCAAATACATAGAATCACAGTTGTTGGATGCCAGTATGCAATTCATGATGTTTCTGGCCTGTTTTAAGCGTTTCAAGTGGTTTGCTGCATGAATTTCACTTTTTACAACAGAATCAGTTCAAATACATAGAATCACAGTTGTTGGATGCCAGTATGCAATTCATGATGTTTCTGCCTGTTTTAAGCGTTTCAAGTGGTTTGCTGCATGAATTTCACTTTTACAACAGAATCAGTTCAAATACATAGAATCACAGTTGTTGGATGCCAGTATGCAATTCATGATGTTTCTGGCCTGTTTTTTAAGCGTTTCAAGTGGTTTGCTGCATGAATTTCACTTTTACAACAGAATCAGTTCAAATACATAGAATCACAGTTGTTGGATGCCAGTATGCAATTCATGATGTTTCTGGCCTGTTTTAAGCGTTTCAAGTGGTTTGCTGCATGAATTTCACTTTTACAACAGAATCAGTTCAAATACATAGAATCACAGTTGTTGGATGCCAGTATGCAATTCATGATGTTTCTGGCCTGTTTTAAGCGTTTCAAGTGGTTTGCTGCATGAATTTCACTTTTACAACAGAATCAGTTCAAATACATAGAATCACAGTTGTTGGATGCCAGTATGCAATTCATGATGTTTCTGGCCTGTTTTAAGCGTTTCAAGTGGTTTGCTGCATGAATTTCACTTTTACAACAGAATCAGTTCAAATACATAGAATCACAGTTGTTGGATGCCAGTATGCAATTCATGATGTTTCTGGCCTGTTTTAAGCGTTTCAAGTGGTTTGCTGCATGAATTTCACTTTTACAACAGAATCAGTTCAAATACATAGAATCACAGTTGTTGGATGCCAGTATGCAATTCATGATGGTTTCTGGCCTGTTTTAAGCGTTTCAAGTGGTTTGCTGCATGAATTTCACTTTTACAACAGAATCAGTTCAAATACATAGAATCACAGTTGTTGGATGCCAGTATGCAATTCATGATGTTTCTGGCCTGTTTTAAGCGTTTCAAGTGTTTGCTGCATGAATTTCACTTTTACAACAGAATCAGTTCAAATACATAGAATCACAGTTGTTGGATGCCAGTATGCAATTCATGATGTTTCTGGCCTGTTTTAAGCGTTTCATGTGGTTTGCTGCATGAATTTCACTTTTACAACAGAATCAGTTCAAATACATAGAATCACAGTTGTTGGATGCCAGTATGCAATTCATGATGTTTCTGGCCTGTTTTAAGCGTTTCAAGTGGTTTGCTGCATGAATTTCACTTTTACAACAGAATCAGTTCAAATACATAGAATCACAGTTGTTGGATGCCAGTATGCAATTCATGATGTTTCTGCCTGTTTTAAGCGTTTCAAGTGGTTTGCTGCATGAATTTCACTTTTACAACAGAATCAGTTCAAATACATAGAATCACAGTTGTTGGATGCCAGTATGCAATTCATGATGTTTCTGGCCTGTTTTAAGCGTTTCAAGTGGTTTGCTGCATGAATTTCACTTTTACAACAGAATCAGTTCAAATACATAGAATCACAGTTGTTGGATGCCAGTATGCAATTCATGATGTTTCTGGCCTGTTTTAAGCGTTTCAAGTGGTTTGCTGCATGAATTTCACTTTTACAACAGAATCAGTTCAAATACATAGAATCACAGTTGTTGGATGCCAGTATGCAATTCATGATGTTTCTGGCCTGTTTTTAAGCGTTTCAAGTGGTTTGCTGCATGAATTTCACTTTTTAACAACAGAATCAGTTCAAATACATAGAATCACAGTTGTTGGATGCCAGTATGCAATTCATGATGTTTCTGGCCTGTTTTAAGCGTTTCAAGTGGTTTGCTGCATGAATTTCACTTTTACAACAGAATCAGTTCAAATACATAGAATCACAGTTGTTGGATGCCAGTATGCAATTCATGATGTTTCTGGCTGTTTTAAGCGTTTCAAGTGGTTTGCTGCATGAATTTCACTTTTACAACAGAATCAGTTCAAATAACATAGAATCACAGTTGTTGGATGCCAGTATGCAATTCATGATGTTTCTGGCCTGTTTTAAGCGTTTCAAGTGGTTTGCTGCATGAATTTCACTTTTACAAACAGAATCAGTTCAAATACATAGAATCACAGTTGTTGGATGCCAGTATGCAATTCATGATGTTTCTGGCCTGTTTTAAGCGTTTCAAGTGGTTTGCTGCATGAATTTCACTTTTACAACAGAATCAGTTCAAATACATAGAATCACAGTTGTTGGATGCCAGTATGCAATTCATGATGTTTTCTGGCCTGTTTTAAGCGTTTCAAGTGGTTTGCTGCATGAATTTCACTTTTACAACAGAATCAGTTCAAATACATAGAATCACAGTTGTTGGATGCCAGTATGCAATTCATGATGTTTTGGCCTGTTTTAAGCGTTTCAAGTGGTTTGCTGCATGAATTTCATTTTTACAACAGAATCAGTTCAAATACATAGAATCACAGTTGTTGGATGCCAGTATGCAATTCATGATGTTTCTGGCCTGTTTTAAGCGTTTCAAGTGGTTTGCTGCATGAATTTTTCACTTTTACAACAGAATCAGTTCAAATACATGAATCACAGTTGTTGGATGCCAGTATGCAATTCATGATGTTTCTGGCCTGTTTTAAGCGTTTCAAGTGGTTTGCTACATGAATTTTCACTTTTACAACAGAATCAGTTCAAATACATAGAGAATCACAGTTGTTGGATGCCAGTATGCAATTCATGATGTTTCTGGGCCTGTTTTAAGCGTTTCAAGTGTTTGCTGCATGAATTTCACTTTTACAAACAGAATCAGTTCAATACATAGAATCACAGTTGTTGGATGTCAGTATGCAATTCATGATGTTTCTGGCCTGTTTTAAGCGTTTCAAGTGGTTTGCTGCATGAATTTTCACTTTTACAACAGAATCAGTTCAAATACATAGAATCACAGTTGTTGGATGCCAGTATGCAATTCATGATGTTTCTGGCCTGTTTTATGGCGTTTCAAGTGGTTTGCTGCATGAATTTCACTTTACAACAGAATCAGTTCAAATACATAGAATCACAGTTGTTGGATGCCAGTATGCAATTCATGATGTTTCTGGCCTGTTTTAAGCGTTTCAAGTGGTTTGCTGCATGAATTTCACTTTTACAACAGAATCAGTTCAAATACATAGAATCACAGTTGTTGGATGCCAGTATGCAATTCATGATGTTTTCTGGCCTGTTTAAGCGTTTCAAGTGGTTTGCTGCATGAATTTCACTTTTACAACAGAATCAGTTCAAATACATAGAATCACAGTTGTTGGATGCCAGTATGCAATTCATGATGTGTTTCTGGCGCTGTTTTAAGCGTTTCAAGTGGTTTGCTGCATGAATTTCACTTTTTACAACAGAATCAGTTCAAATACATAGAATCACAGTTGTTGGTTGCCAGTATGCAATTCATGATGTTTCTGGCCTGTTTTAAGCGTTTCAAGTGGTTTGCTGCATGAATTTCACTTTTACAACAGAATCAGTTCAAATACATAGAATCACAGTTGTTGGATGCCAGTATGCAATTCATGATGTTTCTGGCCTGTTTTTTAAGCGTTTCAAGTGGTTTGCTGCATGAATTTCACTTTTCCACAAAACAGAATCAGTTCAAATACATAGAATCACAGTTGTTGGATGCCAGTATGCAATTCATGATGTTTCTGGCCCTGTTTTAAGCGTTGCAAGTGGTTTGCTGCATGAATTTCACTTTTACAACAGAAACTGTTCAAATACATAGAATCACAGTTGTTGGATGCCAGTATGCTATTCATGATGTTTCTGGCTGTTTTTAAGCGATTCAAGTGATTTGCTGCATGAATTTTCACTTTTACAACAGAATCAGTTCAAATACATAGAATCACGAGTTGTTGGATGCCAGTATGCAATTCATGATGTTTCTGGCCTGTTTAAGCGTTTTCACGTGGTTTGCTGCATGAATTTCACTTTTACAACAGAATCCAGTTCAAATACGTAGAATCACAGTTATTGGATGCCAGTATGCAATTCATGATGTTTCTGGCCTGTTTAAGCGTTTCAGTGGTTTTCTGCATGAATTTCACATTTTACAAACCCCGAATCAGTTCAAATACATAGAATCCACAGTTGTTGGATGCCAGTATGGCAATTCATGCTGTTGTTTCTGGCATGTTTTTTAAGCGTTTTCAAAGTGGTTTTGCTCCATGAATTTCACTTTTACAACAGAATCAGTTCAAAATACATAGAATCACAGTTGTTGGATGCCAGTATGCAATTCAAGATTGTTTCTGGCCTGTTTTAAGCGTTTCAAGTGGTTTGCTTGCATGAATTATCACTTTTAAAACAGAATGTTTCTGCAGTTCAAATACATAGAAATCATCAGTTGTTGGATAACAGTATGCAATTCATGTTGTTTTCTGGCCTGTTTTAAGTGTTTCAAGTGATTTGCGCATGAGTTTCACTTTTTACAATCAAAATCAGTTCAAATACATAGAATCTCAGTTGTTGGATGCCAGTATGCTAATTCATGGTGTTTCTGGCCTGTTTTAAGCGTTTCAAGTGTTTGCTGCATGAATTTCACTTTTACAAACAGAATCAGGTTCACCAATCATAGAATCACAGTTGTTGGATGCCACGTATGCATTCATGATGTTCTGGCCTGTCTTATGAGGTTTCCACGGGTTGTTCTGAAATGGGAATTTCACTTTTACAACAGAATCAGTTCAGAATCTCATGAGAATCACCAGTTGTTGGATGCCAGTATGCAATTTTCACATATGATTTCTGGGCTGGTTTTTTTAAGCGTTTCAAGTGTTTTGCAGCATGAATTTCACTTTTACAAACATAATCTGTTCAAATACATAGAATCACAGTTGTTGGATGCCAGTATGCATTTCCATGATAGTTTCTGGCCTGTTTTTAAGCCGTCTTTCAAGTGGTTGTTTGCATGAATTTCACTTTTACAAACAGAAGTTCAGTTCAAATACATAGGATCACTGGTTGTTTGGATGCCAGTATGCAATTCATGATGTTTCTGGCCTGTTTTAAGCGTTTCAAGTGGTTTGCTGCTTGGAATTTCACTTTTACAAAGTATCAGTTCAAATACATTCGAATCACAAGTTGGTGGATGCCAGTATGCAATTCATGATGGTTCTGGCCTGTTTTAAAGCGTTTCAAGTGGTTTGCTGCATGGAATTTCACTTTTACAACAGAATCAGCTTCAAATACATAGAATCACAGTTGTTGGATGCCAGTATGCCAATTCATGATGTTTCTGGCCTTGTTTTTTAGCGTTTCATGTGGTTTTGCTTGCATGAATTTCACTTTTACTAACAGTATCAAGGTTCAAATACATAGATTTCACAGTGTGTTGGGATGCCAGTATGCTAATTCATGATGTTTCTGGTTCGCTGTTTTAAGCGTTTCAACAGGTACTTTGCTGCATGGAATTTTCACTTTAAATCAATCAGAATCGCAGTTCAATACATAGAATCACAGTGTGATGGATGCCCAGTTATGCAATTCATGATGTTTCGTGCTGTTTTAGACGTTTCAAACGTGGTTTGCTGCCATGAATTTCACTTTTACAACAGAACTCAGTTCAAATACATAGAATCACCGTTTGTTGGATGCCAGGATGCCAATTTCATGATGTTTCTGGCTGTGTTTAAGGCGTTTCAATTGGTTTTGCTTAGCGCATGGGGAATTTCACTTTTAAACCAGATCAGTTCAAGATACATAGTATCACAGGTTGTTGCGATGCCCTGTATGAAATTCATGATGTTTCTGGATGTTTAAGCGTTGTCAAGTGTTTTGCTGCATGCAATTTCACTTTTACAAACAGGAATCAGTTCAGAATACATTATGAATCACAGTTATTATTTGTGGGATGCCAGCAGTATGGGGCATAAAATTTCCTTGATGTTTCTGGCCTGTCTTAATGCGTTTCCACGATGGTCTTCCGCATGAAATTTCTCTTTTACAACAGAATCAGTTCAAAATACATAGAATCCACAGTTGTTGGATAACAGTATGCAATTCATGATGTTTTGGCCTTGTTTTAAGCGTTTTCAAGTGGTTATTATCCCGTTGAATTTCACTTTAATCTACAGAATCAGTTCAAATACATAGAATCACAGTGTTGGATGCCAGTATGCAATTCATCATCTGTTTCTGGCCTGTGTCCTTAAGCGTTTCCGTGGTCTTCTGCATGAATTTCACTTTTACAAGAGAATCAGGTCAAATACATAGGATTCACAGTTGTTGGATTACAGTATGAATTCATGATGGCTTTCTGGCCTGTCTTTTTTAAGCGTTTCAAGTGGTTTGCTCCATGATTTCACTTTAACAACTGAATCAGTTTCAATTACCATAGAATTCACAGGTGTTGGATGCACAGCAGTATGCAATTCAATGATTTTTTGGGGCTGGTTTTAAGCGTTTCAAGTGATTTGCTAGTCATGAATTTCACTTTTTTACTACAGAATCAGTTTCAAATACATTAGAATCACAGTTGTTGGATGCCAGTATGCAATTCATGATGTTTCTGGCCTGTTTTAAGCGTTTCAAGTGGTTTGCTTGTATGAGATTTTACTTTTACAACCAGAAATCAGTTCAATTACATAGAATCACAGATGTTGGATGTCAGTATGCAATACATGCTGTTTCCTGGCCTGTTTGTTTAAGCGTTTTTCAAGTGGTTTGCTCCATGAATTTCAACTTTAACAACAGAATCAGTTCAAATACATGAGAATCACAGTTGTTGGTGCCAGTATGCAATTTCATGATGTTTCTGACCTGTTTTTAAGCGTTTCATGTGGTTTGCTGCATGACTTTCACTTTCACAAAAACAGAATCAGTGTCAAATACTTAGAATCACAGTTGTGGAGTGTCAGTATGCAATTCATGATGTTTCTGGCCTGTTTTTTGCGTTTACCGTGGGTTTTTCCATGATTTCCACTTTTACAACGAATCAGTTCAAAATACATAAATCCAGTTGTTGGATGGCCAGTATGCAGAATTCATGATGTTTCTGGCCTGTTTTTAAGCGTTTCAAGTGGTTTGCCTTCCATGAATTTACTTTACAACAGAAGACTCAGTTCAAATACATAGACAATCACAGTGTGTTGGATGCAGTATGCAATTCATGATGTTTCGTGCCTGTTTTACGCGTTTCAAGTGGTTTGCTGCATGAATTTCACTTGTTTACAAACAGATCAGTTAAATAATAGAATCAAGTTGTTGGGATGCCTTATGCAATTCATGATGTTTCTGGCCTGTTTTAAGCAGTTTCAAGTGGTTTGCTTGCTTGTGAAGTTCACTTTTACAAACAGATCAGTTCAAATACATAGAATCAAGAAGTTGTTGGATGCCAGGTATGAAATTCATGATTGTTTATGGATGTTTAAGCGTTTTCAAGGGTTTGACTGCGATGCATTTCACTTTTTACAACAGAATCAGGTTCAAATACATAGAATCACTGCTTATTGGATGCCGTAGGCAATTCATGATGTTTCTGTGTGTGTATAATTAAAATGTTTGTATACTAATGATGTTTCAGTCGGCTCGTTTGGCATACCATGTCTTTGTGCAAATATTACGCTGGATCTAGGGGAATTCAGAGATGGATCAAGCCCCGGACCAGACCTCCCCAGCCAGGATAAGAGTTGTTTGGAGTAAGGAGCTTCTTCCTTATAAGGAAGAAGCTATAGGTTGGATGTAGTGACATCCCTTTTTCGGCAGCCCACAGGACGAGAGGAGAGGCAAACTGGAAGACCAGACTCAGGGACCAGACAGACGGTAGGGCCAGCAGAGAGGGACCATGGATTAGCTTTTAATGAGCTCTCTTTTGTTGATTTTTTCTGTATCTGATTGTAAGTTAATTAAATGCAAGGATGTTAAACTTGGAGAATCTTGTTTTGGTCTGATTTCTGTAATCAACATTTTGGACACGTTCAGTCAAAGGGATTATTGGTTCATTTGGTGACCCGAGACGGATTTGATACAGAAAGAAGAACGCAAGATGAGCTCAGATATAGACTGGGGTCGTCGGCCGGGGAATTCTTCTTCTCTTATCTCTTCTCTTCGAAGAGGTAAGCGGAACGTTACTTTTGAAAATCTGCCACATTGTTTTAAATGGAAAGAAGAGAGAGAGAGAATTCGGGCCGGCGGACTGCTAGGCGTGGCCAGACGACGCCGTGAACGGGCGGATTCTATCGGAACGCGACTAGAACAATTGTCAGGTTTTTTAGACGTTTTTGGCTTGGGGGAGGGCATGGGTTACCTCCAAAAAAAGAACAGATCATAGATGATGGAAATCAGAGGCCACAGAGTTTATCAGTGCAGAAGAGGCACACCGTTTGAGTGCAAAAGAAGCACACCGTTTTAAAGTGCAAAAGAGGAACAAGTGTTTAGTAAGAAATTAGGATTAGAACATTAAGGGACAGTTAGGTCAGAAGTTATAGGATAATTGAAGACCTCCAATCCCGGGGGTGGGGGCGGTGAAAAAGGGTACAATTAATTTATACGAAGAAAAGTAAAGTATTTTTAAAATGTGGATTCTGATTAATAATTGATCTGGATTAATGAGAAAAGGAGAGCACTTGGCTTGTAGTGTTAGTATACGGAGTTTCATGTGAAGAAAGGATCAGTTATGGAGGGTTTTTCTCTTATTTGATGTTAATGTTTAATAGTTACAGAGAATCATAAAAAAAAAAAAAAAAAAAAAGAGATTCTGCTGGGCAAAGTAGTTCATGTAAATGCAAAGCAAATAGTAATGTTTTTCCATTACTTGACGTATTTAAGGAATTAAAATGTTAAAGTGTCGTTTGACTCGTGAGAAAAACCTTTCCCACTTATTAAAACCTTGTCCGAGGAAAAAAACGAGGAATAGTATTTCCGAAGTCCATGTTTCCTTTGTTAGGGAGGAGGCCCCCTCCCCTCCCTGTTCTGTTTCTCTCTCTCCCCTTCCTCGCTCTCTATCCCTCTCTCTCTCTCTCTTCTCTCTCTCTCTCTCTCTCTCTCTCTCTCTCTATCTCTCTCTTCGTCTCTTCTCTCTCTCTCTTCTCCTCTCTCTCTCTTCTCTCTTCTCTCTCTCTCTCTCTCTCTCTTCTACTCTCTCTCTCTCTCTCTCTCTCCTCTCTCTCTCTCTCTCTATCTCTCTCTCTCTCTCTCTCTCTCTCGTGATAAGAAGAATTTTTTGTTTAGGAAAAATTACGCATTTATAACACACGATAATGTTACTGACATGGAGTCATTGGATCACAGAACTTTGGAGTTAGATTATAAAGAGGCATTATTTTATTTTTTATTTTTTTATCTCCAAGGCGTCTGGACAGTTTTTTCCCTACATGTGGTGATATAAAAGGTTTAGAATGATCTTAGAGAGATTATAACTTCTTGGAAAAATAGGGTCAGGAAGCAGTTGGAATGCAGAATTCGGTTTTCAGAATCTAATGTGTAAAATGTTTATATTAATGATTTCATAGGTTTATTTTGAATTGTAATTATTCACTTGGTTTGGTATGGATAATTTAACACACTGTATGTGCTTCTTGTTTGTCTGTTTTTTCCGAGGAGAAAGAATAGAAAGAAAACTTGGTCTGTTTATATGGTCAAAATCGTCTCTGGCACATTACCACATCAAGCGGTCCATAACACGGACCTTCAGGTCCTCCCTCCTCCCGGCGTGGAGTCGCAGGGGGCAGCAACGGCTGCAGCAGCTAACGGAACTCTCGAAGATGACTCCTCCTGCCTGGAGGAGAGCAAAGAAAAGACCGCAGACTTGTTCACTAACTGAGTGTTGTCCCCTCTGCGGTACAGAAGGGTGGCGGAAATGCGGAAAAAAATTAGGCCGCATCCGCCGGAAACCAACCATGAAGAGAAGGACACGACACATTTGAGTGCGGTGCAGAGATGAAAGAAGATGAAAAAGAAAGACATTATGAGGAAAAAGTTATCGGAAGAAGAATAGAAAGTGATCTGTTGAAAGAAGAAGAAAGACATTGTGCAGAAAGAGGTTATCGGAAATGAAGAAAGAAAGTGATTGTTGAAAGAAGAAGAAATAAGGCATTGAGGCAAAGACATTGGGACACTTTGAGAACAAGGGACAATGGACACTGTGAGACAAGACATTGGGACACCTTTGAGACAAAAGTCAATCTGAAAGACGCCATAAGAAGATAAGACGTGGCGGGCTAAATGAGACAGACAGAAGGTAAATATGTATACGGACAAACTAAGGCGCAACAGAGACATGTGGGAATTTAGAGTTCATATTTACACATTTAGGTCATTCGTTCATATCACTACATTTAGCTGCATGAAAAGAAATACAGGACGCAATTCGTTCAATATTAATTAGATATTGCTTTTGCATGAGACACAAGTGAGGATTAGAACAGCAGTCTATATTTAATGTAGTGTGAGCTCCTATTATTGAAAATAGTATTATTATTTAAAAGTTTTAGACGCGGAGGAAGTTTAGAATTAGTGATTTTGACTGCATGGATCTTGGTTAATGCGGATATTTAAGGCAATTTTTCAACCTCTGAACTGGTTCGTTTCTCATTTAAGAACAATCACTATGCACAGTTGAATCTGGTTGCTAGAACAGGGAAACTGCAGCTTTTAATGGACGCTGCAATGTTTGTACCAAAAATGTTTGCTTCAAGACAATTAAAGTTTGAAAGAATGATTTAAACCTTTCGAATTTTGGCTCCTAAAGGTGATATTGGATCATTCTGATAAAACACATAGACGCAACACTAGTTCATTGGTTGAAAAACAAGGATGTAGAGACATTTAGGAAATCTTTTATGACAAGTTTCTTTTCCCAAATAGCGAAATTAGATAACAATTGAGGACAATTATGTCTTTGATACAACTGATTGGACCGTTTCAACCTGAGAGACATGATTTGGTACAAGTACACACACATAAAACGATGGTACTTTTCTCCACATGAAGTGAAGACAAAGGTGAAGTATTAAGTTTGGACTAATTTACATTTTTAATGAATCCGACTGGCTTTACTGAAAAGTAAGAAAAGAAGGGAAAAACATTTTAAAGTAACAAAGAGGGCTCATTATAGATATAGGGGACCAATCTGTGATATAAGCCCGAGTACAACCACGTGGTATTAATCACTAAATGTTTGAAATGGATCCATTTTAAGAAAAAATCTCTCAAGAGCTCTGCATGTTCTGCAGGCTCTGAAAGGTTGCAACAAGAGAAATAGCTCACTGAGACTATTTGTATTTGGAATGGAAAATATAAAAAAAAAACAAAGTTAAATTTACAGGACCTTCTGTGTTATATGTTTGTTGGTGCTATTGTTTGTGTATGTTATATGTCTTGTGCGTATGTCAAGTATCACTACGTTGACCTTAACATAATCTGGACCAATATACTCTAACGTGGGGAATCGGCCTGTGGTTGAGTGTGTTGTGAGTGTTGTTGTGAAATGAGGATGTGGACGAGGGAGCTGAAGGAATCATGGATAACAAAATTCTTTCTGTAATGTGATCATGGAGATAATAATTTTTTGGTCAACAGCATACGGTGTAAGTAACTAGAGATTCAAAGATAACAAGCTTTATTGACAGGTTGTAAATAGTGAGAGTACTCTGGAATGAGTACTCTGGAGAAATTACTCTGAGGATGGAAATACCTTGCTGAAGGTACTGGGAGTCCTCACTCTGCTGTTTTGTCCTGACAGTGATTCGGTCCAACCGCACGTGAGGGTCATGGGCGGGAGGACAGACATTGGTTTGGAACCTCACCATATAGGGAGTATATAAAATTAGAAACAAACATATTGTTAAGTCTGTATTTGGCGTACAGCCTTCTGCCCTGATGTCACACACCGTCTGTCAATGCAGTTCATGTTTTGCCCAATTGGAAAAGACTGACAGGGCCGCTAACAGCCAGGGAAAGTGGGCATTTTGTGTTCTAATATTTCTTTTCAGATGAGAGATATAACTACCCCTGCGTTCAGGGATGACAGTAGTATGGATCATGAGGAAATGAGGACTCTACTTTGGCGCCAAAGCCCACAATATGGAATTGAGAGATCCGGGAGAAAAGCAGCTGGAGATTGATTGGAACAGTATTTACACACACACAGATGCAGCGTGTTTACTTGGCCCCATGATCCAAGAGAGGGAGTAATTGTATTGTCATAGAGTGGTCATGGTCCTTAACCTTCTAAATCATTAGAAAGAAGTGTAAAACATATAATTTACAAGAACAAATAAATAATAAGAGATAAGGGCAGCCTAAACAAGTCAATCATAATTGGGAAAAATTATTAATGTAATTTTCGGAGTTGCCCAAACTGGAATAATAATTATATATTATGTCCCATAGGTGGGTCATTCTAAAATTTATGTTGTGCAAATTCAAAAGGAGAAAATAATAGCGCTTTTATAACAATCAAGCAGATTCTACTCTTTAAGATATTAGATCATATTAAATAATATTAATAGAATTGAATGAAATAGTTGGAGCTATTATGTCATTTGGATTCAAGAGCTCTAGAGTTGAAAAAGGTCGCTAAGAAGAGGTGTCAGAATAAACAATAGTTAATAATAGTTAGAGTAGTGAATAATCATCCATCCATCCATCGCAGTTTTCTTCCCCTTAATCCGTTTCTGGGGTCGGGGGGGGGGGTGGCAGTCTGAGCTGCACCCAGTTCACAGAGCACCAGCCCCTCACTGATCCTCCGCACTGGTGTGGTGTAGTCAACGGACCGGGGAATAATCAGAATATTCTAGTTGTGGAAATAAGTATCAATAAGGTTAAATTGTTCTGTAATAACTTAAAGTAAGAAAGGAATTCGAAATGGAAGTCATGATTTTAGATGTTTCTGGTTTCTCATCTGTAGAACTAGTGCAGATGTGTTAAATAGAGAGTAGTAGTAAATGCAGACATAGAGAAAACGCAGGCTTTAAACACAATTTTAAATCTAAAAATAGCTCGAATATAAACATTGCTCTTGATGCTAGCCTCTGAGCTGCTCCATTGGAGAACAGCAGTGTAAAATAGTTATGGGTTATTACAAAAGCAGATGTATTTCACACATATTTAAGTTTGGGACAAACTCTTTAAACAGTTATAAGCACGCGGACAGGAAGCCATGAATGTGCTTTTGGTTATTAAATAATTAAAAATGATTAGCACTTATAAATCGTAGAGAACGTTTTAAATTAGTTAACAATCCCTTTCTTCAGGTCAAACTTGATTTAGATGTATGTTCGTATAATATTGGAGGAGAACCGACTGGGTTGTTTTTGGAATTGTCTGAAAATACAATACATTAGGAATAGTGGTATTCGCAGACAGAACATGAACCAGCCAATGAAAATCGTCGATTGCCAATGCACTTTGTTACAATTCTTAGAACCAAAACTGTGACCAAATGCAATAAATTGTTATGTGGTTCAGTCTGCAGACAGAAAGGTTCTTGATTTTTTAGTCTGGGGACTGAGCAGTACGCAGTGTAAAATAGATGTTTTAAAATCGATAAGGATGCAGTATTGTAGCTTTTGAAGATAATAGTAAAAACAAGTAGAGAATTGGCATTCCTTTGTTGTTCATAATACAATTTCCACATACAGGTTGTAAAAGAGTACCATTACAATGTTATCTCTGATAGAGCAGATAATACTTGGAATCAGAATAAGGTTAGAGATATAAAAGTGACAGAAGTTACAAACAAGGAATATTGCCTTTGCTCAAGCTGCAAACCGAGCTTTAGAGCACAATAGAGTAGAAAATAGGAATAGATAAATGCAATCAACCAATGACTTTGCTTTTCAAAATGGAGATTATTTTTAGCCAGGCTAATATCAAACGGTTATAAGGACCATTTCTTCGTATTATGTTAAAAGTATTTACTTCAAAGGTAGATAAAGTTCATTACAGTTTTATGCACAGTTGTGATTTAGATACTGTCAAATTCAGCTTGTTCAAACATAGGTTGATTTGGACAATGCAAAAAGCTACATGAGATAGATTAATGAGATCGATTAGAACCAACTCAGATTCAACAAACATTTAAATGCGCATTTTAATGTATTTGGGGTTTTAGCAGACAAAAGTAGATCTTTAGTTATTTTCGGTGAGTTTTAAGAGCTGTCAGATTTTGGTCGGCAACAGATCTAGAGATCAAATACCGTTGTATGGGGAACTAACCCCAGAGATACCTGCTAAAATAAGATTAGCTCTGTACGGACTAATACCAAATTTGAGTTAACGATGTGACATTTATCCAAACGGTGTTGAGCAGGAGGAAGTGACAGCACTTCCTGGTTCAACAAACTGTGTCTTGGAAAAAAAAAAATGAGCAATAGCCCACAAAATGGCCCAGCCACTGCATAATGAAAGCAAACCACGTATAGATTGATTTATTAGATAAAAACTGTTTGTTTAAGAATAAGGGTATCAATTAAAATGCAAAATATGCAAAAATATTTGGTAAATAGATCAGAATAGTTTAAACTATAGTGAATAGTGTTTAGTGCATACATTCAGACGAGGTTGCTGAAAGATCACAGCAGTAGTCATCAAAATGTTATTGTAGAAGGAGATGGTAGTTAAATGTTGGTTTGTTTATGTGTGTGTATTCTTTCTGTATTAACTATTCACAGATATCAAGCCTGAACTAAGCACTAGTTTTGATGAGATAAACGGACGTTGTGGATTGGGACCTAAGATTTTTAATCAGGTCGAAAAGAGGGAAAAACTGTGATGTTATAAGTTAAAAGATGTAGGTATGTACTAATGATTTTCGTAGGAGGGTGTTTGCATTACCATGTCGTTTGTGCTCTGAAATATTATGCCGTGGATCTAGGGGAATGTCAGAGAAGGAACAAAGCCCGGACCGACCCTCCCAGCAGATAAGAGTTGTTTGGAGAATGGTTCTTCTATATAAGGGAAGAGATATAGGTTGAAATTGTGTGAATCCCTTTATCGGCAGCCTGCCCAAGGAGAGGAGAGCAAACAGATGGAAGACCAGCCTCAGACCAGACCAGAAAGGAGGGCCGAAGTGGAAAAGGGATTAGTTTTAAGAGCTCTCTTTTGTTGAATATTGCTGTATCTGATTGTAAAAGATAATTAAAACCAACTAGCAACCACCAACGCCGACGTGCGGGATGTTTTTGTGTTTTTAAATGTTCTGCTGGCAATAGAGATGTATTTTTGAAACCAAAAAACCCAAAAGCTGTTTATCATTTTAAAGCTGTATTTTCTTATCACATCTTAATTTTCATACAAGTGTAAACCTACATCAGATCTTTGCATTCAAAAGCTATTAACAAACATAATGTGGGCACAAAATAAATCAATTCGGAAATAGTTCTTTTCCTTTGTGCTTGTGCTTGTACAAATATATCAGCTCTGCTTCCCAGGCTTGCATACATCATTCTCTCTGGAAACAGTCCAAAGGATAAATTATATCCACTTCCTCTCGTATTTCCCAAAGTTTAAAATCCATTCTGCAGTGATAATAATCCGCAAAATGTTGCATTTATCCTTTAGCGAAAAAAAAAAAACGAATAAAAAAGAGCACAGATGTTTAGCTCTTCACTTGTAACGGACTTTTAGCTTTGTTTTTCACCCGAACATTTCTGGTATCTACGTGTTCTTGCTCCTTATACTTTCAAAGAGACTACTCCCGAAAAGCTAGGACCGAATTTTGTGGGGTCTGCAATAGGTCCCGCAAATAACGCTAGCGCTGCTGTTTGCGCGAGTGATTGGTGACTGAACGTTTTGTGTGGGGTCGCCAACTTGTTTTCGTTTACTTCGGGATTTACGCGATTACCATGTCCTTTGTAGCAATGAGGAAGAGCTTTCGCAACAAGGGGGTGGGGGACAATGGTTTGTCCTTGTCTTTTCTTGGGCGACCTGGACCAGATTGTGCGTACTGGAAGATAAAAGGACCGCTCTCGAATTGCATTGTATTTACACTCATAAAAAAATAACTTTGACATTAAATAAGAAAAACACACATAGATTTTTGAGTAACTTTATAAGTACCAAAGAATAAAAATATGGTTTTTTATCGATGATTACAATGGTAGTAAGATTTTTGGCACAATTTGGCACATGTGTGCCAAATTGTGCATTGTGCCTACTTGATTGTGAATAGGAGAAACTGCATAAAAACTATAAAACTTCGAAGTCTGGAAACTTTAGACAAGGTGTGTTTGTCGCAACATAACATACATGAACAGAGGGTTTGGAATTATTGTGAATTACAATGAAGTTGCCTTTTTTAGGGCCTTTAGCATTGAAAAATGTTAGGCGACGATAGGCATAAAAAATTTGGGGTTTTTTCCCTAACTTCAAATGAGATGCAGAGGAAACTAGGAACCGACAAACATTATTTATTTTAGTGTTTTTTTTACTTAACTAGGAAGGCTCTGTAGCTTTAAATTGATGCAATCACACAAGGCATGTGAGATGTATGAGGTGTTTTTAAATAAGCAAAGATCATTTGGGTATGCCCAACATTGCTGCACGAGGCCAAAATGAGGCGGTTGTTAAGAGTGGGTTTAAATGCAGATGTTTAAACTGGAGAATCTTTTTGTCTGTGATTTCTGTATCAAATTGTGGCCAGCGTCAGTCAAAGGGAAATTATTGGCTTCATGCTGTCTTAAGCGTTTCACGTTGGGTGCTTCCGCATTGTGTATTTCACTTTTTCCACCAAAATTCAGTTCAAAGTACATAGAATCACAGTTGGTTGGATAACAGTATGCTATTCATGATGTTTCTGGGCTGTTTTAAGCGTGTTTCATGTGGTTGTCTCCATGAAATTTCACTTTAACAACAGAATCGAGTTCAAATACTAGATCACAGTGTTGTTGGATGCCACGTATGCATTCTTCATGATGTTTCTGGGCTGTTCTTAAGCGTTTTCAAGTGATTTGCTACATCGATTAAATTTTACAACAGAAGTCAGGTTCAAATACATAGAATCACAGTTGTTGGATGCAGTTATGCAACTTCATGATGTTTCTTGGCCTGTCTTAAAGCGTTTTCACGTGGTTTTCTGCATGAATTTCACTTTTTACAACGAATTCAGTTCAAATACATTGAATCACAGTTGTAGGATAACAGTATGCAATATCATGATGTTTCTGGCCTGTTTTAAGCGGTTTCAAGTGGGGTTGTTGCTCCATTGAATTTCACTTTAACAACAGTATCAGTTCAAATAAGTAGATCACAGTGTTGGATTGCAGTGATGCAATCTATGATGTTTTGGCCTGTTTTAAGCTTTCAAGTGGTCTTGCTCCTGAATTTCACTTTAACAACAGTTCAGTTCAAATACATAGAAATCACAGTTGTTGGATGCCAGTAGCAATTCATGATGTTTCGTGCCTGTTTTTAATCGTTTCAAGTGGTCTTGCTGCATGAATTTCACTTTTACAACAGAATCAGTTAAAATAACATAGAATCACAGTTGTTGGATGCAGTATGCAATTCTCTGGATGTATTCTGGCCTGTTGTTTAAGCCATTTCAAGTGCGTTTGCTTGGATGATTTCACTTTTACAACCAGAATCGCATGTTTCAAATACTAGAGATCACAGTTGTTGGATGCGCAGTGCAATTCATGATGTTTCTGGCCTGGTTGTAAGCGCCGTTCGCATAGTGGTTGCTTGCATGAATTTCACTTTTACAACAGGGAAATCAGTTCCAAGAATACATTGATATCCCCACAGTTGTTGGGATGCCAGTATGCAATTCATGATGTTTCCTGGCTGTTTTTTAAGCGTTTTCAAGTGGTTTTCTGTCAGGCTAATTTCACTTTTACATACAGAATCAGTTCAAATACATAGAACTCACAGTTGTGGATAACAGTATGCTAGTTAATGATGTTTTGGCCTGTTTTTAAAGCGTTTTTCTCATGTGGTTTGTTCATGAGATATTCACTTTTTACAAACCGAATCAGTTCGCATAATACATAGAATCACCAGTTTATTGGATGCCCCAGTATGCCAATTCAATGATGTATTCTGGCCTGGCTTAAGCGTTTCACGTGGTCTTCAGCATGAATTTGCACTTTTACAACAGAATCAGTTCAATACATAGAAACTCAACAGTTGTTGGATAAACAGTAGGCTAATTCATATGGTTTTGTGACCTGTTCCTAAGAGTTTCAAGTTGGTTTGCTGCCATGAATTTCAACTTTTACAACAGAAGAATCAGTTCAAATACATAGGATTCACAGTTGTTGGATGGCCAGGTATGCAAGTTCATGATGTTTCTGGCCTGTTTAAGCGTTTCAAGTGGTTTGCACCCATTGAATTTCACTTTAACAACAGAATCAGTTCAAATAGCATTGAATCACAGTTGTGGATGCCGAGTAGCAATTCATAATGTTTCGTGCCTTGTTGTTAAGCCTTTCAGTGGTCTTGCGCTCCCATGATATTACACTTTTACAACAGAATCAGTTTAAAGACCGTTTCAAGCGGTTTATGCACCATGACCTTTTACAACAGAATCAGTTCAAATACATAGATTCCGAAGTTGTTGGTATGCCAGTATGCAATTCATGATTGTTTCTGCCTGTTTACCAAACGATTAAGATGCAGTTTGATGGTAAAAAATATGTGCCTAAAATCAAGTGATGGAGATGCCCCAATGAGGTAGATTTCAGTCCCAAGTTTAAAGTAGATTTGGTGACTCAAAAAGTGATCCACCAATTGGTTGAGGAAACCATAGAATGAAATTGAACTGTTACTTTAATCTGCAAAAGCCACAACAAAAAAAGAGCCACATCACTCTCAGCCCAGCCCTGTTCTTTCAAAGTCAAGTTAGGACATCAGTCTTCAGTGAGTCCTCAGTATTTTCATTTGGCAAATGTTATAGTTGAGTGCGTGTGTAATCTGGACGTTGCCCCCCAGTATAAAAGCCATAACAAATAGTGTGAAATACCCTGAAAGACATTAACAGTAACGACCTTCTTCATTTGACGCCATTACAATCACCAGGCCCAGGGGCTCTGTGGCTCCTGTCTGCTCCTCCTCAGCTCCCTCGCTCCCCTGCAAGAATGACTCACGGTGGCTTATCGCTCATACATCATCGCGGAGAGATGTATCTTCATCAGCAGCACGGCAAAGGCAACAAAAAAAAAACCTGGACAACAGCAGAACAAAGGCATCCATCTCAGCGCACATCAGCGGAGAAGCCCAAACATGTAGATTAGTGCAAAAGCATCCCAGGAGTAATTAGCCCGTGCTCTGCTGAGGAGAGTGTGAGGGATAAGAAGTATTTAACAGATGATCTATACGCAGGGCTGCACCGTGGTCATGTCCCCCGCAGAGAGGAATTATGGCTGTAAACACGGGCCCGCATCTCATAAATGCGTCTACATTCATTTGAGTTGACGTGGCAGACCTCTCCGTGCCATCTTTAGAGGTGGGCGAGATCTGTCTCACAGCAGCCGACCGACGCCGTTCAGGGTGCAGCCAAGAGAGATAAACAAGGACTGAAATGGCTTACCATCTGGTGTCAAGGCAGGCACAGAGAATGTCAATGCCCGCTTGATTACCAATGATTGGATTTGTATTTATAAAAAACAAGCAAAGGCAATTTTGCCATTATTAGTTCTAACAGCATGTGGTAAAAGAAATGATCACAAACTGCCATTGCCTATGCTGCAGGCGCTCAAAAAAACAGAACAAAGCAAGGGCTAAATGCACATGCTTTTTTCTTCTTTTTTTTAGTAGAAAACAGTAGGAATTTAGATAGATAGATTGTTGATCCCCGTAGGAGAAATTAAGGTGTCCAGTAGCAGCAGAAACGCATCCATCCATAATCGTTAAATTTTTTCATGTATTAATTTATTTCAGGCAATGGCACAGGTGAGTAGATAAAGTAATTAAATGTAGTTAAATGATATAAATCATATAGTGCAAAAAACAAACAAACAAAACTCAATAAACAAAAAACATTATAAACAAAAAATGTATAAACAATAAATGCACGGTATAAACTTGGCCGTATAATTCTGCCTGAAAAAAAAACCTTTATCCCCATTCAGTGATTAAATGATCAACTTCACTGTTACTTTGTTCAAGCATTATATCATGATGGCGTTACCACGGGCAACAAGGAAATTTACATCGCAACGACAAAATACCAACAATGGTAATGAAAAAAAAAGAAAAGCAACAACAGCAAGATTAGATATACCAACAATGGTAAAGGAACATTGAGCACATGCTACACTGAGAGACAGAGAAAATCAGATTAAATTAAAGACCCTCATCTCTATATTGTGACCAGACCTTAATAAACCATATAAACAAAATACATATTATAAAAGTAGCTAACAATAGTAATACAATACAACAGCACTTTAGGTCACAGCAGCAGAGTTGGAAAATCAGCTGGGTGGAATTTTCAGTATTGAGGAATGTTTCTTAATCTACGGAACATTCAGTTGATGTTTTGATTAAAACATCAGGGTTAAGGTTTAGGCCTATTTAAGTTGACAAAGCCTGCCTGCACTTTCCCAATAGGAAGCACGAGATTTTCTTATTGTCAAACCCACACCCCACTTCTCAGTGACTGGACTTCAATGATACGGTTTAAAGCACAAATTCAGATACTATACCAACAATAACAGCTGACAGGTTCCTTATTTCACTGAAGTCGGCACCAGCGAACGCCTCGTTGCTCAGTGTGAGCGGGAAGGGGCCAACCTCGCTCCTGATTCACTCGTCTTCGGTTGCTATAGACACAGAACTAGATAAGATGTGTAGTTCTTATTTCAACAGACTTCCTTTTGCTGAGGACAAAGAGTGACATCCCTCCACTGTCAACTCTTGTTTACATTTTGAAATTCTTTGAGTACTTTAGGAAGGTGCAGTTATTTAATTAATCCCTACACCAAACTCATCCAATTCAGCTCCTCATCCACACCAAAATCCTTAAGATAAATACATATAAGAAACAAATATTGGAAGTGTTTGTATACCTGACAGAGTGTTTCGGATTTAGGAGCTCATGTTGCAATTCTCCCACTTAAGTGTTTAAAGGGTTAAATGATAAATGTTGTGTTGTTGCGTGTTTTAGATAGATAGATAGATAGATCACTTTATTACAGACTATTACAAGCTGAACATTGTAATAAATTGTTTATCTAAACACTATTAAAATGGCTTTAAGAGGGTCTGAGGACAGTGGTGAGGATCCAGGACACCCGACATTCATGGACTTTATCAACATATATGGTCAATGGTCATCTGCCCCTTTTTGGACCAATGGTTCTGTTTTTTATGTATTCGTAGTTGCATTTACTGTGTTTAAGCTTTTTGATTCTCTGATCTGTGTTGGCGAGTCAACAACTTGTAAAGTCCTCTGAGATAACGACTGTTGTGATTTAGGGCTATACAGCAAAGGAAAGTCTCTATTGTTGACCTATAAAGGTTTGCATGTCCACTCGGATACAGCTGGCCTTTGACTGCTCTGTTTTGGACGTACCACTGTATATGATGAAAGCAGTGGACATATTCCCCTAAAACTAAAGAGCAGCATGTTCATGTTCCAGACCACGGCTCCACTGACTGTAGCCTCTTGACCTCTGCCCTTCCTGCTCCCTCAAAGCCCCATTGGTCTTCCTCATGTGACTGACAGTCTGTCCACACAGCAGGTGCTCTGAAGCGTTACTGCACAAGAAAAATAAATACATGAAAAAAGCATTGACCGTCTGCTGTGAGGCCTAAGCCAGTCTCTTTGGCACGAGTCCTGCTTATACACCAACACAAGGAGCTTAAACGGGTCTGGACTGTGGGGACGCCGTGACTCCTGCCTTATGGACTTCAAACCTGGTTTTGTGATAGTGACATGGGATGACAGAGATCTGAAAGTCGTCACATTACTGGGAAAACATCAGAGAGCCAAGTATAAAAGAGGAACGAATATGATTGTTCTAGCAGCTTTTAATATTTTTGCACTTCAATCTCGACCGGATTAGTTCAACTTTGGTTTCACGTTTGATCAGTCTCATTCCAACTGCGCCGTGTGTCAGGGATCCGACTGGCATTAGAAAATTCGCCTGTTTTGGATTTCTGATATAAAGGAGTTGACTGTTCTGTGGGGACCCTCCCAGACGTACAGACATAGACCATTACTAACGTTGTTTCTCTCATTTGGTATTTGTAAAGCGGAAGTTTCTGCTCAAAGAACCGATAAGATAAAACTATTGATCTCATATAGTGGAGAAATTTACATCTTAGGCTTGGCATCAATAGGATCGCTGAAAGAAAGGAACTGTGCAACAGGAATGGTTCTAACATGTTAAAAAGTGAAAGGTTCAGAGCAGGAATGTCAAGCTCATCGTGGACAGGGGTCGAATAAAAACAATAGGAAAGGAACGGGGACCAGATAAATTAAAGCAAATAATTGTTGTTATAATTACTATTGTTACAATCTGAAGGTATTTCATGCGACATGAGTTTCACTATTATAAAAGTTTAACACATTGTTTTGTATTTAACTATTTAACTTCTGATGATGTCTTGGGTTGAAATTGTAAAATAAATGAATACATTTGCTTGTTTTTAGATGTGTAAAATGCTTTGGTAGCCCATAATCATCAATGGTGCAATTTAATAATAACAATTGAAAATAATTTTAGGGGCCTCTAAAAATTGTCTTGCGGGCCAGATTTGACCCCCGGGCCTGAGTTTGACATGCCTGATTTAGAGTATCTTACGTGCAATAAATAATATCTTATGTGCAATCAAAAAAACATTAGAATCTGGGGACAAGCACGTGCAGTTCTGTTGTTAATCAGATGCTGTATTTTTCAATATCATTACTTTGCTATTTCCAATAATAAATTAAATTGAAACGAATCAAATACATGTTGTTAATGTGTTTTCTCAAATGGCTACATTTAAGTGCCGTGCTTTGCCAACAGACCTATTGAAGTGTGCCGTAATGGTTTAATGAAATTATCAAAGTCCTTTTTTCCGCAATGTCATTGAACCATTCCAAAACTTAATGGCAGATAGAACCACAATTCTCCTCCGAATGCAGTTACATTTATCTTTATGAGAAAAATGTCCTCACTAATTGAAGACGGTTGGTGTTCTTTCTCACACAGTAGATGGAGAGAGAGAGCAGTGTGGACATTTGATCTCACAACAGATTAAGGGTTTTCTTTAATCAGTATTTATTTGTTTTTCTCGATTGTTTTTATACTGGAATCACAGCAAAAGAATGTATCGCCATAAGTCTGCAGGGCCATCATATCAATCATCTCAATCAACTTTTATTTGTTGAGCGCCATCCAACCATCAATGTCTGTGCATACAACTGAAAGCAACTCGTTAAAATGATCAATAAAACTGTGACATGACTGCGGTGGCTTTTAAAGGACTATGATAAGAATAGAAGAAGATTGCTTTTGTTCTCTTTTAAAAGAAACATGCTTAGTTATAATGTTGTGCTGGTGCTTTACTGTCTTTCACGTCTTCTTAGTGACCCACGCAGGCGTATTTCACAATTGCAGCTCTTAACTTTTTTCCAAAATCACAAAGACTTACCTGCTACCTGAGTAAATAATCTCAGGGAGCCTTGTTCCAGCTTCTTCCCTCTGGCAGTAGATATAGCTCGTTGAGATGCAGGACCTCTCGTTATGCTAACAGCTTCTTTCCACAAGCTGTGATCAGTTTAGAGAGCACTTTAATGATCTTACTGTTTCAGTGTCAATCGTTTCTTGCACTTTTAATGTTTGTTATTTTCCTGTACATTTTACCTTGTTTAATGTATGTTCTTTTCTTGTGCACTCTGGGGACTTTTGCAAATGCAGAAAGCTAGCAGTGAAGCTTAACACATCAGGCATTGATTGGGGTGGGATTAAAAATCTTCTTTCCACTACCCTTCAGCTAGAATTAGTTTGTCAGGTGTAAATCCAGTATATACTGTACATCCACTTTTGTCTCATTTTGCACTATAGGACTTGACTGTATTTGTCTACCTTGTACTTATCTGTGTCATTGCCTGAAATAAATGAAATAACCAATGGCCTGACAAAGACCACTGTCCTGTCCAAACGGGTTGGTTTCCCAGAGCAATGAAGGATCTTTAACACAGCGGTCGAAAGTGCCTCTAGTCTACTTCCACATTTCAGCTGGGGTATCTTTTCATGTGAACCAGCCTCCATCACCACCAGTGTCTTTCTATCAGAGGAATTATTTTTCGGAAGATCGTCTAATTTCAATATTAGAATTATAGCTATAGAAGCGACAGAGTGAGCCATGTCGTCAAAGTCAGGTAATTGTATTTTAGATTAAAAGCTTATCCGACCCAACGGCCCGTCAATAAACAGCAGGTAGTGGTGATTAACTCATGTGGCACACAGATGTTTAGAGTCTGGGTGAGTGGTCCGGGAGAAGCCAGCATTTAAAAAAGTCCATAAAGTCCATTGGGGCAGGAGCCATGGCCGTTCTGAGTTCTATTTCCACTTTATTGCCGTCTTTTAGTCAAGTCCATTATGCCGAAAAGAGCAACAATGTACTTTTCATCATGGCCAGAAAGATCAACAGCCTAACAGCCGCGGGGCAAAACCAGGGCAGCGTTCTCTTGCGAAACACTTTTAACACAAAATAATACATTTTGTGCTATTTCCTGGATTTGGATTTAGAGAATAAGACCAAGCAATTCATCAACAAAATCTTGACAATATTTAAAATGCATTTCAGGGTCATTATCTTTCAGTAATTTATGAGCACAGACAAATAACCCTGATGGTGATAAGCATTTAAAGGTGAAACTAAGATAATTAGAATATTGTTCATAAATTACAGACTCATATGTAAAGTGACAGATGCAAATCCAAAAACAAAGGGTTTTACTAATTATGGCAGTCCATCTTCCAACTAATTGTTTTAGATGTTTGAGGTCATTACAAGCTGTGAGCCAATTATCAACTCAACATATACAAAAACACACACTTTGCGTGTTGAATTAGAAAAGTGTTCAGAGTTTCACCTGTTTTTCTTCCATCATATGTCAACAACAAGAACAAAATCTTGCTCAGTAGAACATTTCATCTGCAAATATCGATTGTTTGTTATAATATATTCATATATTTGGATCAAATCATCCCAATTCAACTAGTATCTGACTATGCTTAAAGTGTGGTATGTGACATAAATCAGTTCAAAGGAAAGCGCATATTTTTCTTCAGTAAAATCCACATTTCCGCCAAAGTATGTGCCTCAGCAGTACGCTCTGGTCTGTTTGCTGTAGAGCTGTACTGTGCTGGGTTCAGACTCTGCATCACTGGTGGCCTGGACCCCATTTCAACAGCAGGAGCCTAACAAGATGGATTCTCAAGAGTTTGTGAGCTTACAAATATTGCCGACAATTAATCTTGCTGTGCGGTGCCTGTTATAGCAGGAAACGTTTAAATCAATGTCAAAGTTTCTTTCCAGTCACCACATTTTATGACAAAAAATCCACAACTAAGACTACTTTTCAAAACTGGGTGCATGGGCAGCATTTTACTTCACAGCAGAAGGATGAAAACAGGTCATGACGAGGGTTTCATTTACCTTTTTCATACATTTATGTACAATACACAATATAATTCAAATAGAGCAAAACTACATACTATCTGCTGTAAAAGTGTGTTGCTATGGTAACTTGCACTTGCTTCAAGCTGAGGTTGCTGAACTAGTAAAGGACCAGTCTTGGATTGAGGTCTTGACATAATAGATTTTAACTACATAAAGATACAGAAAAGGTTTTGAAGACCGATAAGGTGAATAAGCAGAGTAATTACACTTCTAAATTGTAAAACCGTCAAATTGACTGCTCTTGCGTTAAATGTACTATACAAATAAATGTTGTTCTGCCATTCTTCTTTACCGTCAGTAACTATACAAAAGAGAGCTTTGATAATGTCTTGTCCGGCTATTTACTTATTGTTTTTAAGCCGCATCCCACCTTGACCTATGCAGTAGACTGAAAACAGGTCAATCCATGTTGATTATTCTATTGACTCCAGTTTTCTCTGAGAGTCGGCAATCAGAAGTCGCCTTCATATTGTCGAGCAAGTTTGTTAAATGAGTGTCACGCGGCGCAGTCCCACTGAGCTGTTGACATTTGGAGAAATCCCCGCTGTGTCATTGCAGGTGAAACATGATCCTCGGCTCGATAACCATTTATAATAGATATGGCTTATTGGCCCGATAGGTTATCCCCGCGGGCAGGACGGCTGCCCGGGTCACGCTGGGTCGCTCATCTGTAATTATTTTTCTCATCCCACACAAGTACATCATTGCTTTTTTAGATGAGCAAGCAAACGCGCCTCTCAATGTGACATAAAGAACAGCAGTCGTATTTATCTCTTCACAGGATGCCTCCATCGGGTCCATTTGTTATCGCCAACACAAGGGAGAGAGTTGATAAAATGCGCAGAGCAAAAAGGCAAATTGTTGTGAGATCTGTTTTCTGAATATGATGGATGTTGTTGTCAATACGAGAGAAGAAAGGTGCGGCATTTAAAGACCTGAATGCAGAGGAATGAGCAGAACCTGAGCTGAGTTTTAGTTTCAGGCTGGATTCTTCTTTTAAATGTTATGCAGCGTTCCACTTCTCTAACAGCAACACAACTCCGATGTTTGTACTTGTCACACAGCTACTTGGCTGCACCCTGTGTTTGAATAAAGCTAAAAAAGTGACCACTGAAATATTTATTGCCTTTTTTGTTTGTATCTTTAAAAAGCTATTTAAGCTGGGTGCTGCTTCTATCACTAGTTTTCACATGCATTGACTTTAGCCCTGTGTCACATGTATTGGCCAGTTTTTTTGTATTGCACATGGATTTTAGTGGTAGTGGAAACTGGAGCACCTGGAGGGAACCTATGCAGACACAGGAAGAGACAGGGGTTTGATTTGACTTTCTGTTGGGACAAAACAAATGTAATATTCATGAGGAAAAACAAGTTGTGTACCCCTGCTTTAATGGATTACTTTCTATAACAATAATAATTTCAGACAAAGTTAATGTGGGTAAATTCATTGATTTCATGTAATCTAATTTTGGCTGAAACTCTGAAAACAGAAACCACTAATGTTTTACTCCAAACCTGACGCAGCATATTCAGGATCCTTTTAGCTTGAAGTTTGATGTGGCTGGAACTAGACATTTTGATTATTTTCATATATCAGTATTATTGAAGTAGCAGGGTAAACATTGAATACCCATATAGTCTGGGGAAAGACAAGATCAGTCAAGTCTATCCATCAAAGCGCATCAATCTATACTGAGCGCTGATTGTAACGGTAGATGGGAAAAAAGGTGAAGCTT
Source organism: Knipowitschia caucasica (assembly GCA_964034765.1). Classification (NCBI taxonomy): domain Eukaryota; kingdom Metazoa; phylum Chordata; class Actinopteri; order Gobiiformes; family Gobiidae; genus Knipowitschia; species Knipowitschia caucasica. The sequence continues at coordinate 21,431,472 of OZ035835.1, forward strand.
GAGGAAAACTAACAGGAGATAAGCGCTGACAAAAATGACAAATTGAGGTGAAAAATGGTTCAAACCGACCCAATCAACAGAAACAAACTAATTAATTTGTGCTGACGATTACCATATGTGCAGACGGAAGCCAAAATGGTTTCAGAGTGCACAGTGGCACAGAACCAGAGTTTGTCAAGCAGCATGTTTTGCGATTAAATATTATTAAATGTAAAGAGAGGCTGTGTTTGACCATCTGCTCTACAGACACGCACACATTTGCATCAGGCTCCGTATCTTTGCCATTGGCCTTTGTTTAACGAGAAACTAAAGGGAAGTACTCGCTGTTTTAAAACAATGATTGATGCTCTTTGCACATATATTTTTAGCTCACTCATGGACAAGTGTCTTCCTCACTCACAAACACGATTCTGGGGCGGCTCATATCTCTGGAAATGTTGACTCATTTTGGAGGCTTTAAAGATCAAAACAGAGATTAGACTCTCATCTGTTGCGTTGTCCTCATGTCTCTGCTCTTTTGCAAACGCCAACTGCTGAGCGAAGGGGCGGAGACAGAAGACTGGGCCAACAGGCTCCTGGCAAAAAGATCCATGGCTCCGGGACTGATCTACACACACTTCGCGGGTTCTTTTTGTGGTCCTTGGGCGACCGTGCGCTTGCAGACCCCGGGTTGGTGACCCCTGTCCAGACGGCTACTATTGGCACCTATTCCCCTCTGCTGATCTTGTGGTGGCATAGAATAAAAACAAAACTCTTTTGGGTTAAAATGCAATATAATGGACGTTGCTGACCTTTGTACCAAGTCAATATTACCCAGTTTTTTGTAATGCCTTTCATTAATCCGTTACAACAAAAGTAATGCATTACTCCCAACACTGGTTATCTTGGAGGACTTTACAAATTTGTTGAATTCGTCCACACAGATCAGAGAATCAAACAGTTCAGTTCAGTTAAAAGGTGCTGGTGCTAAACTGTGGGTGTCAAACTAAAGTAGGGCATGTTATTTTTATGGGGCGTGTTGCAGTTACAGGTATTATTCCAGCACTAAACTGTGTCTAGGTCTTTTGCTGCTCAATGATCATTTTGTCTTCAATATGAAACAGGTCTAAATCTAGTGACTGCTGTGATGATAACAAACATAACAAAGTCTTAGGTTTACGTACTGACAGTGAAGGCACCAGCCCCAAACAGACAGCATCAATCTGACGCTCTGGAGGCAGACAGCTGTGGAGACGTCGACAGCACTGAGTTGGGGACGGAGCGGGACCAGGACATGATGCGGGCGGTCAGCCACGGTATGTGTCCCGTCCACGGTCTCTCAAATCACACGTGGATCACACAAATGGATGGACGGAAGAACTGAAGCAAAATGATGATGAAATGATGATATTTTGCCTCAGCTTTCATTCATTTTGCACAAGAGATCATGAAAACTATTGTATTAATTATCGATTCTGCATGGTGAATACCAGTGGGGGCTTTGTCTCAGAGTAGACATATCATTTAACCAAAGACCACGGTTTGCTTCCTGTCACCTCGTTTGCTCAAATTCCCGGTTTTATGAATATTAAACATCTATTTTAAATAATGGTTTTTAATTCTACTTGTCTTTTTACTACTGCTCATAAAATACACCTAACACAGACTAGGCCTGGAATCGACTAAAGAAATTCTTATAAAACCTTCTAAATACATGCCCAGTTGACTAAAAAGTGGGTGTGGTAAAAGCTCTGAAATCTGTGTAGGCCTTGTATGTCTCTGACCCAAACTGACACACACAAAAATCACTATTTATAATGTAGTGAATGAAGTATAGTGAATAAGGAGATTCAAAGTCAGTTCCAAAATCTTCAGCTCGATTGCTCCATGACTTTTTGGCTTTTCCCCCCATAGAAATCTTTGTAAATTAGATTAAATTAATTAGTCGAGAAATTCAATTTCTAGTTAATTTTGAAATTATTGACGGATTAATGAATCCCAACAATTAAAGGCGGCATCTCTAACACACTTAGGGGGGAACTAACACACACAGATGATTTAGTCCTAAAGTAGACCTACCGCTAACTTAAAAATACAGCCCTATATTGAGCCATTGTGTTATATCATCACTTTCCGCGCTTCTGCGAATCGGTGTGCTGTTTTTTTATGACATTTATTTGAAGGCATTTCCAAACACGTGTGAATTACTACGCCCCTGTGTGTCGGTGCGTAAGCCAGGTTTAAGTGTTCCCACCGCTCTCACAAATGACTAATAGAACAATCAATAAGTCACAGCGGTGCGTCTGCTCAAAACAAGCCCTGATTGAGCCACAACCAGCACAGATAAACATTTGGAGTCTAATTGTTTGTGCTTCTTTGCTTCTCAACTTTTGACTTTATAAGGTGCAGTTTTTAACATACTGTAATTGTCTAATTAGAAGTAAACTTTGTGCCTCAAGTGCAAAATAAGAAATAATTTGAACCAAATGGTGGCAACAATTATTCTGGTGTAAGTTCATTAAATTATTGAGTGAGGCCCAATAAAACAAAATAAATACTACGTGATCATAGCTTTGTTCCGATTTTGCCTGAATTAGCACCAATTACATGATTTTAGCCTCAAGAATGTTTTAATCTATTATGAATATTTCCAAAAGTGGTGTTTTAATTTGCCCGGTTCAGTTATTAAAAGGATATGCCCCAAGAGAGCAGAACGATCAATGAGGTCAGAAGGGTGTCATCCAAATTGTAATTATCGAGGCAGGAGCAAGTTCTGAAAATCCATCTTCATTAATGACATGTAGCAATTCGGCTTCACTCTGTTTTTTTTAAGAATCTTCTACTCACTGCCAACAACTGAAACTGCAAAAGGAAACAGAAGGATTTTCAATGCTTAAGGTTCACATGTATCTGTTTTTGGACTATTTAACATGATATAATTGCTTTGCATCTAAAATATTGGTTCTAGAATGATTCATGAATATTTGAGGAATCTACATTCTCATTCATTTAACATACCTTTGACTTGTAGCGTGGGCGTTTTGGCATAACAGAACTCAGAAAAATGTCAGCTCCTTGCTTCACTGGAGTTATTTTGGCATTTGTTTCACCTTCAATGTTCACTCTTAGAAGAAAGCGCTGTCATTTTTCCAAGACTAATAATTAATAACACAATTGTTTGTTCTTTTTTTTATTATGGATCTTTACCAAATGGTTGAGATGCAGTTTGATGGTAAAAGAGCCTAAAACCAAGGGATAGAGATTCCCCAAAGAGGTAGATGATTTTAATTCCGAGCTTCAAGTAGATTCAGTGACTCAAAAAATGATCCAGGAAATGGTTGAGGAAACCATTAAAGGGTAAAAACATTAATATTTAGTATAGAGAAGAAAATGTTCTTCAAGATGTAATCAGTGATGTGGTCAGTGCAGTCAAACCATGGATAGAGTGATGTAAAATATAGATAGTTTCTCATCAAGGAGCTGGTATGAGTTGGTTGAGTTATCAGAAAATATGTGCTTTCACCTTTTGTCAGCTAGAATGTATTTCACTAAAGATCTGACGTATATTGGTTGCATTTGGCTTTATTTTTTCGGTTGTGGGACGTTGTGCAAATCAACAGCGTCTCGATGGTGAGTCTAAAATGATTATGCTCTGGTGTATTCTGAGGATGCGTTCACTTGTTTGGTCCCAACCCAAAAACTCACATGGCGTTTTTGTGGAGATGTGAACAAGACCTGGTTCATTTGTTGACATTGAAGTTGGCCTATACTGTAGCCATCTAAAAACAGGGTCATAGATGAATGTTTGAGAGTGTTTAAAAGGACATACACAATGAGATATGCCCTGATAATGTAGATAACTACCTGTCCTATTATTTGCACGGACGTTTTTCTCTCAACACACCATAAGGACATAACTATGAAGTATGGCTCGTAGCTATTTTTACTTTCCCTGATTTGAATAAAACATGAACAAAAAAATCACTTTATGCTCATCAGCTTTGCATACTGACTGAAAGGATGACACCGCAGATACAAGCTGTCGAAAAAAAGGTTCCTTGTGAGGGTGACAGGGACCCCTCACTCTAGAGACAGGGTGAGAATCTCAGTCACACGGAACGAGCTCAGAGTAGAACCGCTGCCTCACCACGTCGCAAAGAGCCAGATGAGGAGGCTTGGGCATCTGTTCTGGATGCCTCCTGGACGCTCCTCTGGGGAGGTGTTCCGGGCTTGTACAACTGGGGAAGACCCAGATCATGTTGGAGGGACTGTGTCTCTAAGCTGTCCTGGAAACCCCTTGGGATTGGCTTGCATGAGCTGGAGGACGTGTGTGAGGATAGGGAAATCTGGGTGTCTCTGCTAACCCTCGTGAAGGGATAAATCAGAAGAAAATGGATAGATGGAAATAATCATATTTATTCCAATAGAAAAACGGCACAAACTAGGGCCTGGCCAGCTCTGTCCATTAGTCACCTTATAAGTCAAAGAATGAAACAGGACTTTGACTATGCCTTTGCTGTATTTGAGTCCAGTCGACCAATAAGGGTGAAGCACTGTCTAAAAATAACCAGATTTTACCTCGTCTACGTTGCCCATAGCAGCAGTATTGGAGAAAGAAAAACCTTCTCTCACACCTTTATAGTGCACTGACACATAGATGCTGGAATGAACTTTGAAATCCAACTCTTCATTTATAAAGCCCTTAAACGCAACTCCTGCCTCCCGCCAAAGCAGATTGATCAACCCTCTGATCAGGCATCATTCCTTAGGAGAAGAAGAGTGAAGCGGGAATCTCCTCGGCTGCCAGTCCCTCGAGAGCATCCCACTGTTATTAGAGGAGGACTGCTGCTGCATTATAAAGGCCTATCATCGCTGCTTCTCTCCCATTCCCCTCCGAGCGCTGACAGCCTATTGGACATCATTACAGGTAGCTTTCAGTGGCTTCTGGCATCATAACCAATGCCACTTTTTTTTCTTCCTCCCAAGAATCATGGCTGGAAGAGGTAAACAGTATGAGTTTTTACACCTGTCAAGCTTCAAAAACCCATCACACAAAGGCATACTGAGAAATGGGTTGGCACCTGTGGCAAGGCACAAAGAATGAGATGAATGAATTCCAGTGAAATGCAATGGCGAGTGCGGGGAAGGTGGTAGGCGAATGGTAAAAAGGGTCAAAACATGGTCATTATGTTGTCATGGAGAAGTGCAACCCTTTATCTCAGTGGAAACGGAAACTCAATTAGTAAATTTGTTAAGTAAAAATGATTTGTTCAGTCAATATTATATTGTTGGCTGAAAACTAAGTTCGACACTAAGCAGGACGAATATGCAAAACAACTTCAACCTTTTGTTTAGGCTTCCATTCGCTGCAAAAGGGAAAAATTGAGCATGCTTGAAATCAATTATTATTTGGCATTTGCATATTTTTGACAAAGATTTTACAAGTAAGAAGTCACACAATAAGTCTAGCACAAAGGTAAGGAGGTTATTTTTCTTATAATATAAACACAAGGTTTTTATAAAATTACTGCTATAAGTAAATCAAACAAAACAGTTTGAGCCTGTCAAAAGTTAAAGAGACAGTATGGATTATGCTAATTAAGTCAATACAATTACAATCACATTTTTTGTTGCCTGTGACACATGTAGCTCCTGAACGCTGATTACTGAAGATAAGAGAAGATAAACCTTTATTTGTCCCTCGTCGAGCACACTACAGCAGAATAATAGAAAAAGAAAAGAATAGAATAAAAAAGAAGAGCATTCAGGTTATTGACACATAAAACAGGATCTATTGAGATAATGATAGAATACTGATGCAAACCACCGACCGGGGTTGAGCTTGAAACATCACAAACTCTGCCCTTTTTTGTACCACCTGTCACTTAAACAGACATTCTTTTGTTTTTAAAATTGGTGAAGAATAACTGAATTGTTAAACTTGAGGTCAGAAAAGGTAAAATATGATTTGTACATGTTGACCAATCAGATGAAAGTGCAGATAAAAGTCAAACAAATTATTCCCCGTGGATAAATTTGTCTTCTCAATGTCTCATCCTCCCTTCCATCTCAAGATGTTGATGACTTTGCCTGAGTGTTTTACCTAATCGTGCATGATTGGAGTGGTGGGGGACACCGGAGCGCCTGGAGGAAACCCACCCAAACACAGAGCAGGAACAAGGGATTGAAGCGATGACCTTCTTGCTGTGAATGCTCTGCCACCATGTCACCCAAAATCATATCACATTTTTGGAACTGCAAATTATAAAATAGCGTCACATAAATAATGCATCTATAATCATCATTAATTCATTGTTTAATCCATTTTTTCTGCCCTGCCGCTTTCTTTTATCCACTGACCTTCCTCTCACACAGCATACATACACCCTAGTACAGTCCACACCACTGCTCCCCTCAACTCCGAGTTAATCATTTAGAAATAATTAAATTCAATAAAGCGGAACAGATTAAATAACAAAACAACAATTGGCCAGTCAGGGTGTGCGGCTGCGTTGCGGCTTCCATTATCTTGGAATGATGGCGCAGAGGCTGACATAGCACGCAAGTAAGCAAGAAACTACAAATATGACTCATTTATATGTCGGGTTTTATTGGTCAATGGGCTTATACCAGAATGACCGTCTGAATGCAATTGCTTAACCACTGAGCCAGAAAGTCGGTAAGTAGCTAAATGAAAGGCAAATTTGTCTAGACTGGATTAGTTAATGTAGTAGCACTGCACAAAGCATTTAGTAGAAGGGATTTCACCAAAATAGCATGTGTGTGTGTACTGTATATATAGTGAGGTTTATTTTTTGAGATTCAACTATCACCTCATTAGCTTGAAACATGGCACAACAAACATGCGTGATTAACATACTGTAAGAAGACTTTGCTCAAGCTGAAGATAAGAAGGTTGGATGGAGAGACTCAGTGGAGGGGCATGCTGTGGGGATGAGCCTGCAGCTGATGTGCCAATGTGTATTTATTTCACTTGTTGGAAAGACAATACATCACATTTTACAATTGCATTTCAAATAATGGTAGTCCTGTCAATCAAATGAAAAAGAGCAGAAAGATACAGAAAGATATAGAAAAAGAACGTCTGTTGCCTGCCCCTAGGTACAAATCAAAAGAAAAACATATTTAAGATGGACTTCTTCTTCAAACTGTATTAATTTTTTTTTTCTTTTTTTTTCTTTTTTTAAAAGTATGATTCTTTTTATTTAATCTATGTATATAAATATAAACGGCTTATTAACCGAGCGCGAGGTCTATGGAGAAATATCAGACCGCTGCCTTAACTGTGCAAAAAGGCCAAGGTCTGATATTTCTCTGTACAGACCGAGCAAGCAAGGTTAATAAATGTTTTATTATATGACTCTTGTCTGTGTCTTTACCAATACTTTTGAGATATTTGTGAAGTACGTTCATGTCCGACTTGGTTTTCCTTATCGTGTTTTTGGTGTGATACGCGCTGTTCGGACCAATTGTCATGGTAACGGTCCGAGATGGGAAAATATCAGAACGCAAATCAGCCAATCAGAGCGCGCGTACGGTCCAAGTCATATAATAAAGATTAACATGACAGGTCTGGTAAAAAAATAAAACGTGGTGAACAAATCAGACCTCTAAACACTGTCTCTGTGAGGGCGGTCTTCTCTGTTTTCTATCTGAAAAAGCTGATCTAAAGATATGACGCAGAGGCCAAAAAACATGCATGTGAAAACTAGTGATAGATACAGCTACGATTTAGCTGTGGATCCAAAACATGTATTTTGGATCCTTTCAACACTGCCTGTAAGTGACATTAAGTGGCTAGACTGAATGTGCCATCAAACAAATTTGATTTAATTTCATTTCAAACTATAAACTACAAGAAAGCTTATATGTATGAACATTATAATTCAAAAGATGTTTGCTCAAATCGGTCTGATATATTCACCATACACTGTTTCCCCTTGGTCACCAGAAAAAAGAAGCAGTCTGTCATTGCACAAAAGGAAAAAGATAAATGTATCAATGACAAAAACATATACGAGCGCGGGGAAAATTGGGATCCAGCCGCACAAAAGCCAGTATGAAAAGTGATGATAGAAGCCGGAGGACTGGTTAAATATTCATACAGGCTCAGCACTGATGGGCGGTGACGTAGAACCAGCAGAGAGAGGCCAGAGCAGCCGTAACAAGCGAAAGAAGACCAAGCCATGCTTTGCTTTACTACGCAGCTGGAGGCTTGTATACGACCACAATTAAAAACATTCAATTACAGCCGTAAAAAAACACATTTAAACACATGTAAATGAGGGGTGGAACACTTGTTAGCGAACGGAAGAGGTCTGAGCACTTAAGTGTGTGCTGTGTTTCGAAAGGGAAGCTTATTTTGGGGGGTTTTAAGTCTGTGAAAGGTTTTGACTGCTCACGTTGCGCAAATAGATAGAGGGCATAATTATTCTTCATTGCTTCAAAAGTTCTTATTAAAATTCAAAGATAAAATTAACCTTGGTGGATTGGTCCTATCAGGATGTGGTTCTTATTCTACATATTCAGGAATAACAGTGGAAGTATTCAACAGATTACGGTACCAGATGTGAACAAAATATGAAAATTATGAACAACACTATTGTAGATGCACTTAGTTACGGTACAAAACATGCATGTATTGTAAGAGCGAGTTAGATGGACTAATGTTGTGGTATCTCAGCTTTTAAAGAAATGAATGGTGTTATATTTAAAATTATTATGAATGTTTTTTTTTTCATGTTTTAGAATGTGAAAAGTAGAATTGACTGTATATGGTGAAACAAGTATCAGGGTGATATATTCTTTCTGCCTGTAACTCCTTATGCTACCGCCAGAGGGAGGAGGTTTGTTTTTTCTTCCAAATTTGGATATTACCAGCTGCGACCACAGCCATGGTATTGCAAAGAACATAATTTACCTTGATTAATTGCCAAAACTAATTAATGAAAAGCTGATTAACTGCTCAGAGTGTGATGAGGGTATATTGGGAGCACTTAGGAGCAGTGTGGGTTTGGGACCATGACTTCTTGAAATTCTTGAAAATACATTTCTGTAAAAAATTATGCTAATATAAAGTCCACTTTTGCACCATATTTATATTTCTGGTTTTAATCGTAACTGTAACTTATACAGGAATGTGTATAACTTGCTGTATCAGTGCGGCTGCTTTCATTGTGAGAGGTTGCACAAAAGGCCAGCTGAAGACTTTCTCCATACGTTTTCAAAAAGATAATTATTTTTACATATTGAAAAAAAAATGAACAGGCCTTTTTTCAATGTTTGTGAACATGCAGTTTTTGAACTTGCATTTATCAAAGCCCAAGCTGATATTATGAAACATCTTCCACAGTAGAAAACACGGATACAGAATTTTTACCTGCATCGCTGCCATGGCAACACTACACAATAATATGGAATACTTAGCAAAAAGAAGGCCACGTTTTTTGCTATTGATTTGACCCATTCACAAAGGCGTATCTTGGGAATGGATTTCACTGAATTTCACATTGTTTGCACACATCGAGGTCATGTGGGAAGTAATTGCTCCAAGGGCCAGTGCGCAATAGATGGGAGAAAACAATTACGATGACCAATAACTCTCGCAACATATGTAGTGCACATATGGACTCAGCTGAATGCAAATAAATCCTATAAGAGAATCAAATAGGAAGGCGTAGCGGAGAGCGGGCTCCTTCCCCCGAGGTACAGCAGCCTGAGTATTGACCTTGATAAAACCGTCTTTTCTCTGTAGCGCCACACGTATAGGCACTAGTGCTGTTTATTCTTTTTGGTTTTATCTATTTTTAAGACGGAATAAATGCATAAATCAGCTTGTACATCAAAAGATTATATTATATTATAATATATATATATATATATATATATATATTATTATATATAGGACGACTAAATAATCCACCTAAATAAATCAATTGATATGTCTGCAAGGCAAGGCAAGTTTATTTGTATAGCACAATTCATACACAAGGCAACTCAAAGTGCTGAACAAGATAGCATTAAAATCATAAATAATTACAGAACATTAAAACGAAAGATAAAAATATAAAATCCCTCAGTTGTATGCACAGCTAAACAGCACCGTTTTTAACCTGGTTTTAAACATTGTCAGAGAGGAGGCCTGTCTCACATCTTCAGGAAGATTGTTCCAGATTTTAGCAGCATGGATCTGAAAAGCAGCCTCCCCATGTTTAATTCTGACTCTGGGCACTAACAGGAGTCCAGTCCCTGTGCTCCTCTGCATGTGATATGGTTATGGTTTTCTTATGTTTTTGTTTTTAATTAAATCTACTTTACTTTTTTCTAATCTGTGATAGATGGATGATTGGCCAAATTGACCAGGCATTTTGGCTTGAGAAGTTAGATTTATTTAGTTAGATTTATTAAGGGAAAACCCCTTGAGATGCAGCATCTCATTTTTGAGAGGGTCCCATGAACATAAAACAAACAAATACAATACATATAATACAGTACATACAAACAATTAACATTTATACATTTAACACACACAGGTTTGCTCCCTCAGATCCAACTCCACCTCCTACTATAAGAACACATTCAAAAAACATATACATATATATCATTACTGTATACAATATAGTCAAATACAGGCCATACATACTGCGGGTGATAGAATAATACAACTTAAAATATACATCCAGATATTACACAAAAAAAAAATATATATATATATATATATATACTATAATAATAATTAAAAAAAAACAAAAAAAAACAGCTAGTAACATGCACAGGAAATGGTAAGATATCTAGACAATTCCAATTTAAATAAGCCAAAGGAGGTTAAGGATCTTATGTATGTGGGTAACTTATTCCAATCAGATGGAGCCTTGTATGAGAAAGCTCTACTTCCAACTTCTTTATGGATTCTTGGAACAGAAAAGGTGAGGGAGTTAGTGCTTCTTAGTGAATAGGTTGGTGAATTGGGGACAAAAAACAATTCTAAATATTGAGGACAGTTAAAATAAATACATTTGTAAATGAACTTCATCCAATGAAAGTGACGTCTGTGGTTAGGTTGCAACCAGTTCAGTTTTTCAAATAAAGTGCAGTGATGTGTTCGGTAAGGACATTTAAGGATGAATCTGCAAAGACAGTTGAAGAGTGTATTTAAAGGTTTGAGGTATGAGTCATATGTGTTTTGGTAGATGGTGTCAGAATAATCTATGATGGGTAGAACTAGTTGTGTTATTATTTTCTTTCTAACTTCCTGGGTGAAACAGTTGGATGAACGAAACAGGGGGCCCATGGTGGCGTATGTTCTTTTAATGATGTAATCAATATGGGGTTTGAAATTAAGCTCTGGGTCCAGCCACAAACCAAGATATTTAATGGATTCAGCTCTATGCATCTTTGACCCATCACTGAACTCTATATGGAGGTCGGGGGAATTGAGAAGTTTGTGATGTGTACCGAAAAGAATACAGCATGATTTTTTCATATTGAGAATTAATCTGTTATTATAGAGCCATTTTTGGACTGAGTTAAAGACAAGCTGCAACTGATTCTGAAGAAATGGAAGATTACCATTAGATGTGTAAATGACTGTGTCGTCAGCGTATATATTTATTGAACAGTTTGATATGACTTGTGGAAGATCATTGATGAATATTGAGAATAGAAGGGGACCTAAAGTGGAGCCCTGGGGCACCCCTTTCTCAATTATGCATTTGTTGGACTGAAAACCATGTGACACAACATATTGAAAACGGCTATGGAGATAGGAATTAAAGAATAAAATGGCGTTGGTATCAAGACCTATTGCGTAAAGCTTGTCAAGCAGTAGGTAGTGATCTACTAGGTCAAAGGCTTTGGAGAGATCAAGGAATATGGAGCCCACATACATATTTTGGTCAAAAGAAGAAAATACATCATTTGTAAATTTTAGCAGAGCAGTGCTGGTTGAGTACCCTGATCGAAACCCAGATTGAAAAGGGGACAATATATTAAAAACATTGAGGTAGTGATATAACTGTTGGAAAATCAATTTTTCAAATAACTTTGCAACTGCACAGATAATAGAAATTGGCCGAAAATTGTTTAAGTCAGTCGCATATCCTCCTTTAAAAACAGGCGTGACTCTGGCCGTTTTTAGGACAGAGGGAAAAGAAGAAGAAGAAAAGAAGGTGAGGACATGCTGTAAAGTGTGTGCTTTTGGATGGTTTTTCTTCTATTACATATTACATTTATTTTTAAAGTGTCAAAAACATATTGTCATGATATACTGTACGTGTGTCATAGATTGTTGACATTACATATGATTTTTACATGCACACATCTTGGGCATCAAGGTTGGCCTTTCTCACTTTCCATTTTCAGCACACACTCTATGTATGAATGAATGAATGAACTTTCCTCTGATAATGGATGATTTGTAGGTGTATAGTCACGGCTGACATGCTGCCTTTTCAATTATGTATCATTTGTGAAGCTGGCCGGAGCTGCGGTGAAGCTCTTCTTGGTCTGGCGTTGCGGGAGGAGACGGAGGAGAGGCTATTGAGCGGGCAGCACTGGCTTGGACATAAACAGTGTATTAGTGTGATTGGTTGGAGGGAGCTGATCCATGCTGGGGGCAGCCTGTCTGCCTGCCTGCCTGCCTGCTGCTGCTAACCAATCTCACAGGGAAAATCGGAATTCAATTAGTCTGGCCAGAGGAGCAATCGCTGCCTTTCTCGTTCATAAGTGTGTCATCCAATCTCTTGGCCTTTTTTGCAAGATTTTCCCCCGACTTTCCCGCTGCTATCCCAAATCCCTCTTCATATCACAGGCCAACTCAGCAGTAAATACAGAATTAATTTTGTGATGGTTAATTCCACTTGAACAGGTTTAGTGCTGGAGTGTCCCGTCTGGGGGGACGATATTCCGCGAGACGTCTTTTCACCAGGAAATACGGCTGGGAAAGTTGTTGGTTTGGGAAATTGGGTCAGAAATAGGTTTGAAATAGAGAACAAACCCACCTGTTCATAGCAACTTTTGATTACTTCGGACAAGTCAATCTCGCTCTGTTTCCTTTTATTTGCAGGAACTGTTGCCGCAAATCAGCAAATCCTTGAGTGGACGAATATAAACAACAATATCTGCAAACATATCTCAAAAAGTCGTATTTCCGCAGGGCCATAAATTCTCTCTTCAAGTTCTTCTACATAACGTATATGTGAACTCGTTTCCTCAAATATGATTTCAATTCCAATTGCAACAACAACTGACAAAATGGTCACCTCTGAAGCTATAGGTGAAGCTTGGTGGATGGGGGCCAAAAATGATTGCAACAAATGATTGCACAGAATGATGAGAATTGTTCTTGGCTCTGCTTAGGCGGCCGCCAGAACAGCCCAGCAACTTACACATTGAAAGAAAATGGATTGATGGATATGTTGGCTCAAAACATTCTTGGAAATAGACAATATAAACTTCAACACAATGAGTGCGCCAGTGTGCCTGTAGAGTTGAGTATAAATCCGTGTAGCTGCTTGGATAGGGAATGATGATAGGGACATAAGCTGGAAGAAGCGCAAAGGAAAACTGGCAAGAGGAAATGTAGACTGATGGCCATGAGAAGAGGCTGACAACCAAGGGGCCATTACACAGAATAAGGAAGAAGATAAAAGAGGAGGGAAAAGGGAGAGCTGGGCCAGTAAAACGCATGAAGGGCTAATGGACTGAGAAAGTAACTGGTATAAATAAGTTGTTATGATGCCAGTAAAAAAAAACACCGCCATCAGGGACAGACGTAATTGGAATATGGTCTGCGGTCTTCTTATTCTAAATACAAGATGCCCATTCTTCGCCAATTTTACATATACTCTGAAAAATGTTCAACTCGGTCAAAAGATATTTTCTGCAACAGCATGCCATTAAAAACTAGGGATGCACTGATACCACTTTTTTCAAAACTGATACGAGTATGAGAACCTTCATTTGAGTACTTGCCAATACTGAGTCCCGATAAGAGAACTGCATTGTGTTATCCCTGGGAACTCATAAAACTAACTAACTGACATGCATTGTTTTATTTCTTATTTCCACAATAAGAATATGCTGTCTGCTGTTGTGACGCTAATTCAACTTAAAAATGTGGGTATCGGTTGCGCGGCATCGTGTCCTATGTTTTGAGTATTGCCCCATCCACAAAACTGATGGATTTGTAACTGTTCCATGAGTCCTAAATTTTGGCTTCATGAAGATGCTGCATGCTGGGAATGTTCAATTTGACTTACTTTGTAACTTTAAGACATCATTTAAACCATTATCGCTGTAGGCCAGAGTTGTCCAATCATCAGTAATTCAGTCATCCAATAATACCGTCTCAGTCGACCAAAGTTGTTAACATTTTACAATCATCCTAATATGGGGTGAATTGTACGTTTATTGGTTTCTGAATCTTTAATTCTGTGACTCAAATATGATTCATAAATTCAATGTATTCTTGAATAGTCAGAAAATACAACACAGATTACATCCCACAAACTTGATACATCTCACATATCTGAAAATGTCTCTCTGATATCCTCTGATTTATAGATTGTGCTGTGAGCGAGAAAGTCCATTTCATCGCAGTTGGCTCGGCGATGCATAACAAGAGAAGGAAATAAGAAGTGGGCAGTGGATCTGTGGGAGGCAGATATGTGCAGGATTAATCTTGTGATATCTGATAGTGTCCCCATAGATATGGTTCACCCACAAACTCCCTGCACCCCCAACCGAACTGTGTAAAACCTGCCAACGCTACTTTCCAATCGCCACATAAAACAGGAAATGTCGATGTTTAGAAATGAATCCAGAAGACGTCTTATGCACACATCACAAAAAACTTCACTTGTGGACGATTTCATGGCTTTGCGTTAATGGAAAGCCCTCGCTATACATTATGACGATGTAAAGACAAAGTATAAGCGTTCATGCCACGGTCCCAGGAGGATCGTGGGTATTCTGCGCTCTCCTGATGTGCACCTTTTTTGATTCTTGTACTTTTCCGCGGCGGATTTCAAAAGTTGCAGAGGTTGTAAAGTTTTCTCTCGCACATTTCACGAAGATGGATGAGACGCTTTGTCAAGCTCTGGCAGTGTTGCAAGGAAGAAGTGGTGTCAGGAAAGCTCGCCGTGTAGTGATAAACAAATTGGAAGTGGGATGAAAAACACTGCGTTGGTTTTAAAAATACAAAAATCATATTATGAGGCAAAGGAGCAATGTGTTAAGAGAAATGTAGAAGCATGACAAATCACGCAATGGGATGAATAATTTGTGTTTCTCAGAGCCACAAATTAATTCACGTGAAAGTACTCAGGCTTTTTTCGAGCATTCAAGCAAAAGAAAATTGTCAATCCTCTTCACTTACAAAGCAATCCGAATCTCCTGATTTTCTCCTGAGTGTGTCAAAAAAATCTCCAAAAAGACGAACTGATTTTTTTAACTAAACTGCTCGAGTCCATTCAATCTCCCACTCCCAATTAATTTCCCTCAGTCTCAAAAACAGAATCAATTTTAAACGTATCAAGAAAACAGATGAGAGAAATCGATAGTCATCTTGCATCACCAATGTTTTTCAGTTTTACTACAGAAAAAACCTTCTTTGGCAAAGTGCTAAGACAGTTCCAATCCTTTAATTCTACATCCCAAAACACGTCTGATCTTATATTGACACAACATTTCCATTGCAGAGTCCAGATGCGTTTCCTTTGGTGTTGTAGCAAGACCATGCTACGGCCTTTGACTAGATTTTTTTAATTGCATGACATAGATATTGAACATTTGATATCCTTTTCTTATGCATCAGCTGACACATCAACGCACTAATTGAAATGGGAGTTACTTTTAAAGCATTCATGGGAAGGGCAGAGACAAAACTTGCGATCCCACAGAACGATTGTGAGCCTTGACTGCGTTTGATTAGCATGCTGTGCGGCCGAGATAAGATGGCAGAGAGAAGCGGACCGCGGAGTTAAAAGGCTTCTCACCAACAATCGCCCTCAACATCTTTTTCACTTTGCAAGGGAATTGCCTTCCAACAGTCCGGCAAAATCTGTACTCTTTTCGTCTTTTGTGGGGCTGTGCGTTCATTTTGCATAGTTGTCACTTAGATTGAGTCTTGGGTTTGTTTTGACCAAAGAGCTCGCTTCCACCAAGCGGTTGATTCTAAAGACATCCGTATCAAATCGGCACATTTACTCTAGAATAGAAAAATTAGCAGGAATAATTAGTCAATGTCATGGGTTTGTAGCACCTGAGCACACACATTGGTGGCCTCTGAAACTGGAAATCAATGTAGTTCATGCCAAGAGATGGTTTTTTCACGGGCATAATAGTAATTGGTTGGATCCCAAGTTTTAAGTTTAATTTAGCCTCCTCTGGTGCCCATTTTCAGTGTGACAAAGATATGCACAGAACATCAATGTATCTAAAATCTGTGATGTTGTGCAGACTAAACTTAATTGAATTGAATGGTTCAAAGTTATTCAACATTTAGTACTGCCAGACAATAACTGCTGACGAGAAGAAAAAGGAGGCGAGTCGAGCCGATTGGATTGAATAGTTCAATTGCTTTCCATGAGCTCTCTCATGCAGTGTGCAAGAAGTACAAGTCTAAAAGCCTCAAATGTTTTGAAACTTTTTACAAAATCCCAAAATCCATCTATCCTGTAACAGTTTGGTTTCATCATGAGATATCACAAGTATTTTTGGCCTTTTAAATCCCTCACTTAGCTAATCAGTATGTAAAAGTGGCTGCCTTAGAAGAGATTAAATAGTTTCTATTACTACAATGACTAGGCTGTGGTATGATTGTATAAGTACTTACCTTTATGAACGATTCCCTGAGATTCATTGCCAGTACTAAGACTTCAGGGTTGTTATTTTTAGGTTTAATCCATGTATTTTAAACATTTAAACCATTCTCTGTCTCCCATGTCACAGGTGGATTGACTTAAAAGCTGCAAAATGATGGATGCCAATTAGCTTTGAAGCTAATTTGACACCTGCCAAATCCTTGCCTTGCCAAAGTCGCTTTCCTACCCTGTCTCGTGTGTTTTCTGGGGGATGAAAGCAATCTTCAAATGACATCTGTAGCCGTGAAGCTCTTGAACCCAATCAGCCCCAGTCAGACCCAAATGGACCACACCGAAAACCCCCCCTCCCTCCTTCATTGTCCCATTCTTGAGAAGGCTTCTACGCCAATCATGGCCAAAACAACGGCGATCGCACACATCCATCATGCGGCTCAGAGAGGGTGCTCACGGTAATGAAAGCTCTGAAATCGGAAAAGTTGCTCCTCTGTGTGGGATAGCGAGTAAACACAAGTTGCAAAGTGAATAACGGGGTGTTGATGCAGCAAAATAAGCGGTGGTGGAAAACACTGGTTAGAAGACAAATCGCACTGGGGACAGCCACCTCCCCAAAAGGCATTTCATTTGTTTAAGCTGCCAAAAGTCAAGCTACGTCTACGATTTGTCCACATGAATGTTGTTGACACTCAGAGCGAGAGAGTCCCAGCGATCGGCGTGTCTACCGCGTCTCAGAGAAAATGCATGCCATATGTCAGACTCTTTCTTGTTTTTGTTTTTTTTGTGGTTACTTTGTTTTTGCAGAAGTTGAGATAGAGCCGCTAAAAAGCCGGAGCGTTAAATGTCATCCACGGAGGTGATGGATGGAACACACAAGCTTTGGGTATGGCTAATGATAATGGGCGAAAAAGCTGAGTTAATTAAAAACCAGAATTACAATGTCACACTTGTGACATTGTAATTCTGACTTTGCGAAGCGTGCTAAGTTTGCGCATGCATCCATTATCTGTCCGCATTTACAACCAGAACATAACGCCAATGACAACAATAAAGTGTGTACAAGGCATTTTGGCCATTGGATGTTTATGAGAAAGTAATTCTTGCTAAGGGCTGCAAATGTAGGAATTTGGCACTATGGGTTAGAACAAGCTACAGACTGATAATGCAAAATTAATAAAGATAATAATAAACAATGCTATAGCTATTGCTTTGTATAAAAGCTAAAGCAATCATTAAACTTCGCAGCATAACCCGGACTTTGAATTTATTTATGACCATTTATCATTTATCATTCTGAACTCCGTGGTCGGACTACGTAAATAACGCATTAAAAGTCCGGCGTTGTCTTTATTATTATTCTCTGCAAATTCCAATTCACTAAAGCAGTTTAATTTATTAGTAGTATGCGTGCACACTTTATAATACAAATAAACAGCCGTAAGACTTGGAAACATTGACGTTGTTTTGCTGTCTTGTAAATTGTTTATTAGTGTTCAAAGAGGAAAAGAGGAGACGAGTCGGTAATTAGGAAGTTGTTCAAACAGTGACGCCTGTAAACCGCCACATTATGTTTATACCAGGCAGAGAAAAGTAAACAAACTGCACAGGAACATTTTCATATACGATAAGTAAGAGGACATTCTTATTATACAAATTAGAAATCACTTTGAAGGTTAATTAGTTCTGTTAAGAATAGGATTAATACGAAAGGAAATATGTAGGTATTTGTAAGTGGGTATTTTGAACATATATTGCAATTGTGTTATTTTGTTTCGTTATTATTATTTTACTGTATCATCACTGTGTACATATGCATTCAGGATCTGTAATCTGTAGTGGTGTGTAATGAG
The DNA here is from genome assembly GCA_964034765.1 of Knipowitschia caucasica. Lineage (NCBI taxonomy): Eukaryota > Metazoa > Chordata > Actinopteri > Gobiiformes > Gobiidae > Knipowitschia > Knipowitschia caucasica. The sequence goes on from OZ035835.1 coordinate 21,450,139, forward strand.
GTTTTAAGGCAGGGGACGATGCACTGATATAAAAACTATATATATATATGAAATTGTTGAATATATGAAAAATATTGAATTGATAATCAGCCTCGACTTCTTGTTTGTCAGTAAGAGCCTGCTTCATTTGTCTGATCCACAAGCTACAAGATTGTTGTCATATTACAATAATCACAATATAAATAGGCTCAATATTGTCAGCAAAATATGTTTTAATATTTATCTTTGAATCAAAAATATATGACATTGAGTGATAGAACAAAAAGCGCCACAGGAAGTCTCTTGTTGTTGTTGTATTTATAAATACGTGACATTCTAGAACCATGTGTTTTATGACCTAGCTAACCTCTAAGTGGGAGGCCAGTCCTTCTTATTTTATTTTAGGTGTCTTCTTGTGCCAGCAACTGGACAACAGATTCTCCTGTTTGGATTTCATCCCCCTAGTCTTGGCCTGCTGACTTCTGCACTTTTCAACCTCACTCCATCAGGAGTCTGGCAGACGGAGGAAAAGGCTGGACCCTAGATCGGAAGCTGGCTGATAGGACACTCCCCTCCTTCCTGTTCTTTATATATGCTCTGGCTTGGGGAGAAACAGAAGGATCAGCCGAGGGCCAGGAGAGGGACATATTAGTTTTAGGGGCACTCTTTTGTTGATTTCTGTATCTGATTGTAAAGATAATTAAATGCAGATGTTAACCTTTGAGAATCTTTTTGTCTGATTTCTGTATCAAATTGTGGACACGTCAGCCAAAAGGAATTATTGGCTTCATTTGGTGACCCGAGACGTGATTTGATACAGAAAGAAGACGCAAGATGAGCTCAGATATAGACTGGGTCCGTCAGCCGGGAGAATTCTCTCTTCTCTTCTCTCTTCTCTTCGAAAGAGGTAAGCGGATCGTTACTTTTGAAAATCTGCACATTGTTTTAAATGGAAGAGAGAGAGAATTCGGCTCGGCGGACTGCAGCGTGGCCAGACGACCGCCGTGACGGGCGATTCTATCGGACGCGATAGAACAATAGTCAGGTTTAGACGTTTTTGGCCTTGGAGGAAGCATGGGTCCCTCCAAAAAAAACAGAACATAGATGATGGATCAGAGCCACAGAGTTTATAAGTGCAGAAGAGGCACACCGTTTAGAGTGCAAAAGAAGCACACCGTTTTAAAGTGCAAAAGAGGCACAAGTGTTTAGAGAAATAGGATTAGAAAATAGGGACAGTTAGGGTCAGAAGTTATAGGATAATAAAAACTCCATATCCCCCGGGGGGCGGGAAAAAAAAAGGGTACAATTAATTTAAACAGGAAAAAAGCCAAGTATTTAAAATGTGGATTCTGATAATAATGATCTGATTAATGAGAAAAAAGGGAGCCACTTGGCTGTAACTATGAGTTTTCATGTGAAGAAATGACAAAAGATCAGTCTGGGAGTTTTTCTCTTGTATTGTGATGTAATGTTTCAATAGTTACAGAGGTATTACGAAAAAAAAAGATCCGTCTGTACCTAGTGATGCATTGTCATGTAAGCAAATTGTAATGTTTTCCATTACTGACGTATTTAAGGATAAAATGTAAAGTGTCGTTTGACGTGAGAAAAACTTTTACCACTGATTAAGACCATATCACGATAAAAACGAGGAAAATGTAGCAAAGAAGGGGTGTATTTCAATCATCCATGTGTTCCTTTGTTCGAGAAGCCCCTCCCCTCCCTCGTTCTGTCTTCTCTCTCTCTCTCTCTCTCTCTCTCTCTCTCTCTCTGTCTTTCTCTCTCTCGTGAAGAAAGAATTTTTCTTGTAGAAAATTACATTTATACACACGATAATGTTACTGACATGGAGTCATAGGATCACAGAACTTTGAGTTAGATTATAAAGAGGCATTATTTTATTTTTTATTTTTTATCTGGACAAGTTTTTTTTTCATACATTTTGGTGATATAAAAGTTAGAATGATCTTAGAGAGCATTATGCTTTTGGAAAAATAGGGCTCAGGAGAGCAGTTGAATGCAGAATTGGTTTTCAGAATTTAATGTTTAAAATGTTAATATTAATTATTTCATAGGTTTATTTTGAATTGTAATTAATCATTGGTTTCGTATGGTAATTAACACACTTGTTTGTGCTTCTTGTTTGTCTGTTTTTTCCGAGAAAACTTCTGTCTGTTTCATTGGGCCAAAAATCGTCTCTGCCACAAACCACAATCGGGCGCCATCAGCACGGACCATCAGCGTCTCCCCCAGACCCACAGGGGGCACCAAAGACAGCAGCATCGGCTGCAGCAGCTAACAGGAACTCTCGAAGAAGACCTCTCCGGCCTCCATTTCATGGAGAAAAACCAGACTTTTGCACAAACCGAGTGGAGTTATGTGCACGGAGAAGAACGTTGTGTAAACCTAACAAGAAGAAGAAGGACACACGCTGGTGTGCGTCAAAAAATGAGACAAAGAAAGACATGAGAAAAGTTGTCGAAAGAAGAAGAAAATAATTGAAAAGAAAAAGACATTGCAAGAAAGAAAGTGATTATTGAAAGAAGAAGAAAGAAAGTGATTGTTTAAAGAAGAAGAAAAAGACATTGAGACAAAGACATTGGACACTTTGAGACAAAAGACATTGAAAGACGCCATGAGTAAAAGAAAGACATTAACGGACATTTGAGACGTGGCTGGCCTAAATGAGACACACAGAAGGTAAATATACAGACAGGCAACAAACGCACAGAGACATATTAAGTCATATTTACACATTTAGGTCATTCGTTCATAACACCACATTTAGCTGCATGGAAAGAATACAGGACAATCGTTAAAATTAATTAGACTCTTGCTTTAGCATGAGACACAAGGAGATTAGAACAGCAGTATATTTAAAGTAGAGGAGCTCTATTATTGAAACTAGTATTATTATTTAAAGTTATAGACGCGGAGAAGTTTAGAATTATTGATTTTGACTGCATGATCTTGGTAATACGGATATTTAACACAGTGTTTTCAACCTCTGAACCGTGGCTCGTTTCCCATTTAAAAACAGTCACATGCACAGTTGATACTGGTGCTAGAAAGAGAACTGCAGCTTTTAATGGACGTTGCATTTAGTACAAAATGGTTTGTTCAGACAATTAAAGTTTGAAAAATGGTTTAAAGCATTTCTAAATTTTGGCTAAAGGTGATTTTGGATCATTTCTGATAACACATTGATGCAACACTGTTCATTGGTTGAAAACACGGATGTAGGGACATTTTATGAAATCTTTTATGACATGTTTCTCTTCCAAATAGCTAAATTAGAAACAATTAGGACAATTATGTCTTTGATATAACTGTTGGCCGTTCATCTGAGACATGATTGGTGCAAGTACACACACATAAAACAATGGTCTTTTCTCCACATGAACGTGAAACAAAGGTGAAGTATTAAAGTTTGAAACTAATTTACATTTTTAAGGAATCCGAACTGGCTTTTAAAAAAAAAAGGGAAAAACATTTATTGCACGTGCACGAGTTTTTTTTTAAGTAACAAGAGCTCATTAAAAATATAGGGGACACAGTCTGTGACAAGCCTGAGTACAGACCACGTGGTTTAAACACTAAAGTTTGAAATGGATCCTTTTAAGAAAAAATCTCTCAAAGTTCTGCATGTTCTGCAGGCTCTGAAAGTTGCAACAATAGAAATAGCTCATGAGACAATTGTAATTGGACATGGAAAAATATAACAAAGTTAAAATTACAGGCCTTCTGTGTGTGTTATATGTTTGTGTATGTTATATGTTTGTGTATGTTATATGTTTGTGCGTCATGTCAAATACACTACGTTGACCTTAACAAACTAGACCAATATACTAACGTGGGGTGTTGTGAGTGTGTTGTGGAGTGAACGAGGAGTGCTGAACGGATCATGGAATAACAAAAGTTTTCTGTAATGTTTTAATGTGATCATGGAATAATTATTTTTCGTCAACAGCATACGGTGTAAGTACTAGAGATTCAAAGATAACAAGCTTTATTGAACAGGTGTAAAAGTGAGAGTACTCTGGGATGAGTACTCTGAGAAAAGTACTCTGAGAAAGTACTCTGAGATGAAATACCTTGCTGAAGGTACTGGGAGTCCCTCCCTCTGCTGTTTGTCCGGACAGTGATTCGGTCCAACCGCAGTGAGCTGTCGTGGGTTGAAGGACAACTTTGGTTTGTAATTCACATTTAGGGGAGTATAAAATTAGAAACATACATATTGTTAAGTCTGTATTTGGCTACAGCCTCTGCCCTGATGTCACACACCGTCTGTCAATGCAGTTATGTTTTGCCCAATTGGATTGATTGACAGGCCGCACCATGCGAAGAGAGGGAAGTGGGCATTCCTTGTGTTCTAATGTTTGTTTTTCAGATGAAAGATAAACTGCACCTGCTGCAGGGATGACAGTAGTATGGATCATAAGGAAATGAGCCTCTACTTTGGCACCAAAGCCCACAATATGAATTGAGGACGATCCGGGAGGAACAACTGGAGAATGATTGGAACAGTAATCTACACACACACACAGATGCATGTTTTATACTTGGCCCATGACCAAAAAGAGGGAGTATATAATGTTATTGTCATAGGTGGTCATGGTCCTTAACCTTCTAAATCATTAGAAAGAAGTGTAAAACATATATTTACAAGAACAAATAAATAATAGAAAGGGCAGCCTAAAAAAGCAAAATGGGAAAATTATTAAGTAATTTTCGGAGTTGCCAAAATGAAATAAAATTCTATATTTGTCCCATAGGGGGTCATTCTAAATGTAGTGTTGGGCAAGTTCAAAAGGAGAAATAATAGCGCTTATAACATCAAACAGATCTACTCTTTAAGATAATAGATCATACAATAATAATAATAGAATAGAATGAAATAGTCTGGAGCTATAATGTCATTGGATTTGAGGAGCTATAGGTTGAAAGGTCGCTAGGAAGAGGTGTCAGAATAAACAATAGTAATAATAGTTAGACTAGTGAATAATCAAAATAGTTCTATTGTGGAAATAAGTATCAATAAGGTCAAATTGTTCTAATAACTAAAGTAAAAAGGAATCAAATGGAGTCAGATTTTAGATGTTTCTGTTTTCCACATCTGTAGGAACTAGTGCAGATGTGTTTATAGAGAGTAGTATTAAAATGCAGACATAGAACGACAGGCTTTAACACAATTTTAAATCTAAAAATAGCTCAAATATAACATTGCTCGTGACGCAGCCTCTGAGCTGCTCCATTGGAGAACAGGTTAAATGTTATTGTTTATTACAAATAGCTGATGTATTTACACATATTAAGTTTGGGACAACTCTTTAAACAGTTATAAGCAGCGGACAGAAGCCATGAATGTGCTTTTGTTTATTAAATAATTAATTTCATAGCCATATAATCGTAGAGAACGTTTTAAAATAGTTAAAATCCCTTTCAGGCAACTTGATTTAGATGTATGTCTTTAATATTGGAGAACGACTGTGTTGTTTTTGGAATTGTCTGAAATACAATACATAGAATAGTGATTTGCAGAACAAGAACCAGCCAATGAAAAATCATCTATTGCCAATGCAATTGTTACAATCAGAACTCAAAAATTGGGAATATGCTTTGGCTCAAACTACAACCAAGATTTGGAGTCACAATAGAGTGTAAAATAGATAGATGCTTTCAAAAAATAGAGATTATTTTTAGACAGGGTTAATATCAAACGGTAAAAAGACCATTTCCTTCATATTATGTCCAAAAGTAGTTACTTCAAAAGTAGATAAAGTTCATGAGTGTAGCCTGGATTAATGTAGCTTAGATTAATGAGATAGATTAGAACCAACAGAGATTCAAAAACATTTAAAAGCATTTTGGTGAATTTGGGTATAGCACAAAAGTAGATGTTTAGGTAGTTTTGAGAATTTTAAGAGCTGTCGATTTGTCAGCAACAGATTAGAGAATCAAAATACCGTTGTATAGGGACTAACCCCAGAGAAACCTGCTAAAATAGATTAGCTCCTGTACGGATAATACCAATTTGATTAACGATGTACATTTATCCCAAACGGTCTGAGAGAAGGAAGTGACAGCACTTCCTGGTTCAACAAAATGTATTTGGAAAAATGAGCAAAGCCCCACGAAATGGCACAGAGCCACTGATAATGAAAGCAAACCACCAGTATAGATAGATTTATTAGATAAAAACATATGTTTAAGAATAGGGCTCAATAAAAGCAAAATAATAATATTGCAATATAATAATATTGTTTCATTCATTCTTGCCTCTGTTTACATACCGCCATGCGCGGACGCGTGATGAAGAATGTCTCGGACTCTCGGATTATAAATACAGGAGCCCCACAGGGCTGTGTTCTTTCTCCCCTGCTCTTCTCCCTGTACACCAACCACTGCACCTCCAGCCACGACTCCGTGAAGCTGATCAAGTTCGCGGACGACACCACCCTCATTGGACTCATCTCCAACAACGATGATGCAGTGGTAACAACCTGGAGCTGAACGCCCAGAAGACAGTGGAGATGATTGTGGACTTCAGGAAGAGCACTGTCCCCCCGCCCCCACCCTCCGTGATGGACTCCCCCATCACCTCTGTGGAGTCCTTCCGTTTCCTGGGCACCACCATCACCCAGGACCTCAAGTGGGAGCCGACCATCAGCTCCCTCATCAAGAAGGCCCAGCAGAGGATGTACTTCCTGCGGCAGCTCAGGAAAGCCAAGCTGCCTGCACAGATGTTGGTGCAGTTCTACACGGCCATCATCGAATCCATCCTCACCTCCTCCATCACCGTGTGGTTCGCTGGAGCCACAGTCAGGGACAAACAGAGACTACAGCGCATTGTGCGCTCTGCAGAGGAAGTGATCGGCCGCAGCCTTCCATCGCTGCAGGACCTGTACGTCGCCCGAGCTCGAGGCCGGGCTGGTCGTATCACAGCCGACCCCTCTCACCCTGCACATGGACTATTCCAACCACTCCCCTCAGGCAGGAGGCTGCGGTCCATCAGGACTAGAACCTCCCGCCACAAGAACAGTTTCTTCCCCTCTGCTGTTGGACTCTTGAACACTTCTTAACCTGTCCCCCCGCCCTTTATAAAGTCACTTTACTGCCCATCATACGTCACTTTACTTCACTGTACTGCTGTCACCTTACATTGTGTGCACCATGTGCACTTGTATATTGTAAATAGTAACTGTAACTCTATTTTAAATTTAAATTTATTCTTTAGAAGTGTTTTTTATTCTTATTTTTATTATCTCTTTTTGACTGTTGCACTGAGCCAAAGCAATTTCCAAGTCTGTGACCTCCCGTTACTTACGTTGGCAATAAAAATGATTCTGATTCTGATTCTGATTCTGAAAATAAGCAAACATATTTGTAAATAGATTAGAATAGTTTAAACTATAGTGAATAGTTTTAGTGCATACATTACAGACGAGGTTGAAGAAGAATCAGAATGACAGCAGTGGTCATCAAAGAGTTTAGTGAAGGAATGGTTAGAATGTGGTTTGTTGTGTGTTGTTTGTTTTCTCTGTATTAACTCTTCACAGATATCGAGCCGGAACTAAGCACAAGGATTGATGATAAACGACGATGTGGATTGTGACCTAATTTTTAATCAGGTCAAAAGAGGGAAACTGTTGTATTTATAAATACGTGACATTCTAGAACCATGTGTTTTATGACCTAGCTAACCTCTAAGTGGGAGGCCAGTCCTTCTTATTTTATTTTAGGTGTCTTCTTGTGCCAGCAACTGGACAACAGATTCTCCTGTTTGGATTTCACCCCCCTAGTCTTGGCCTGCTGACTTCTGCACTTTTCAACCTCACTCCATCAGGAGTCTGGCAGACGGAGGAAAAGGCTGGACCCTAGACCGGAAGCTGGCTGATAGGACACTCCCCTCCTTCCTGTTCTTTATATATGCTCTGGCTTGGGGAGAAACAGAAGGATCAGCCGAGGGCCAGGAGAGGGACATATTAGTTTTAGGGGCACTCTTTTGTTGATTTCTGTATCTGATTGTAAAGATAATTAAATGCAGATGTTAACCTTTGAGAATCTTTTTGTCTGATTTCTGTATCAAATTGTGGACACGTCAGCCAAAAGGAATTATTGGCTTCATTGTCTATTGTTTACACTGAAATGTCTATTCTATCCTCTGGCCAGTGGCATCATTTAACATTATTATTTTATATTACTTTTGTGCATTTTTGTCTTTGACCTGTGAGAATTTTAATTCATGTTTCTGTTCCGGCCAACTTTTCACTGGAACATGTTGCTGGACTCTCCACACGACCTTGAAGCAGCTCTTTGCTATGTAAAACTATGCTAATGCAATGCTAAATTATTTCGGTTTAAGTGGACATAATACAAAAGGATTTGGGATTTGTACAATATTTAGCCAAATGACTGTGAATAGGCAGAAATAATTGGAAAACCTTGTAAGCGGTTTCATTACTCTTTGCCTGGAGGAACATAACGTATGACATGCTGAAGAACAACAAAAAACTCTCACTTGAGTCGCAGCGTACCTTCTTTAATTATAATGAATATCTTATTTTCTGGAAAAAAGAAACCCAACACAAGCAAGAGCTGGCGCCACCTTGTGCTGTTGCTCAGGTTCATTTCACTGCAACTCCTGTGTAAGGTATCCCACAAACGCAGACTGACCCAGAAGTTTGTAGACCAGGGTGTACATTTGGTGTAAGCAAAGATCTCCAAAATTTAGGGTTTAAAGCTAAGTACTTTTGTCCAGGGGATAGATACTTTTTTTTCTCCATACGTCATGACTAACCATCATCAGTTAAGGAAAAAGAACCCAAACTGCACGAAAGGAACACATCCAATATTGAGATTTCAGACATTCTCCAAGAAGTGAACTGATGGATCTGCTTTCGAGGCAATGTAACGTAACATCCTTGATATATTATTTCCTCGTCAACCAGGTGCCATTCATTCACTGGCTGCCAACGTGACATTTCTTTCAGTCTCAATATAAGACACATATCCACAGCTCATCATCACATCCCAGCCTGCATCATTCCTCTTAATCATGTGTACACCCGGCTGTGGCATCGGTGCAATGACTGAGCGCCTCCCAAATGTGCCCTCATTCTGTTCCTCCGGCCTGCTGTTTGTGAGATGACCTGCAGAGTGACCTATTTTCCTAATAAATGTGGGCTTTCAAACACAGTGGCAAGTCACGACATGGTGTTAATGGATTGTTCTGAATATATGGTTATGAAACTTTTGGTTTCTATCCATATTCTCTGGAACTGATTTGTCTTTGTCCAAATGTAATCTTCACTATCTCAAACATTCTGAGCATTCTTTTCAGCAGCGGGTTTACAAGCACTTTTCACAGCTGTCAGAGTTTTGAGTTTAACCTGGAGGTAAGATCGAGAAGATGAAGCCAAGATGGCGTCACATTGTTTTCCACAATCTAACAATGGCGCATCAAGACAAAGGCGCATGTCTTTGTACAGTGTCTGGTATTCAAACCACTGTTCTGTCTTTTTACGACCACGGATATGAATTCTGTTGGTAAAAAGTGGTAAGCAAAAATGATAGTCACTGTTTTTTTGTTTACAAATGAACAAAAAAGTGTTGCGTACATATTAGTTAATACTTTGTGGAACCCCCTCTGCTCCAATTACTGATGCAAGTCTCTTGGGGTATGTCTCCACCAACTTTGTACAGCTAGAGACTAAAATTGTTGCCCTTTTTCCAAGCTCCATTAAACAGAATGGTGAGTTTGTGAACAGCAGTTTTAAGACCTAAGCCATTGTTTCTGGATTGGGCAACCATTCCATTGTATGAAAGGGTTCTATGTTTAGGGAAATGGAACATTCCTAATGGAAGGGAAACTCTATCCTCAAGCTGTTTGCGGACTCCAGCAGCTTATTTTCCAAGTTTGTCCTATGTTTTGCCCCATCCATCTCCCCATCAGCTGTGATACGCTTCCCTGTCCCTGCTGAAGAAAAGCAGTGACACATCATTATGCTGCCACCACCAGGTTTGACAGTGAGGACGGTGTGAGTGACGAGCTGGGTTAAGGGTGGGAATTGTAATTGTGTCCATCCAAAAATGTGTCGCTGGTTGTCTCTGGAATGAGGACTATGGTGGGAACATGAGATAACAATTGAATCTATTAAGTTTTTAATTTATTTTTGTATTTCCCTTAATCACAACAGTAGTTATCGCAGAGAACTTTGCCAACACAGATAATAGAATCAAACCATTCCAACACGAGAAATGCTGTTAAAAAATGTCATTGAGCCATTGGTCCATAAAGGGCAGATGACCAAGGTCTTATTAGTCTAAAACTAATTTGTATTGTTAAGTAGGATTGTTACTTCCGCTACGTCCCGACTCCGTATATGATCTAGTGCCGACCGATATCTAACCTAGGGCTATCTCAGAGCCACTTGCATGTTGTCAGTGATCTTCCCCTGGGCTGGTGTGACCACAAACAGGTGTGATGTCATTAAAAAGGTGTAATAGAGCCGCCAATATTTCATCTTAAGAAGACTCCCAAAAGCCAGAACCGTAATGACCAGAAGCACAGCAGTGTCAGGGAGCAGAATTGGATCTGTCAGACGCTGCATGGGACAAAATGGAGGCTGTGGACTGACATGCATCACTGTCACTTTGATGCGTCTTATCAGCTCTCTTTAGAGACTTTAACTCTCCTGCTGTGTTGGAGGGCAAAGACTAACTCAGTGACTGGGCTCTTTTCATTCTGACTCTGATACAGTAGGACATTTGGATTCTGATGAGTGAAGAAAGAAACAAAATTGTCGAGTGAAGGTGTAATAGTACGACGAGTAAACGGTGCAAAGATCTCCCTATTGTGTTATTCAATTCAATTCAAATCACTTCTGTACAGCCCTAAATTACAACCGCGGTTGCCTCGGAGCACTTTACAAAGTTATCATGAAATGTAGGTATTTCTACATGTAGGATCACTGTGGGAAATATGTTTTTAAGATTGTGCTATAAATCTCCTTCATAGCAGCTGGTGAGATCTACAGTGCTGTTGCAGTTTATTACTATTGTAACCTACTAGAATTAAGCATTTATCTGTTTTCTTTGTATAGACGGATGTGTTTTCTGCTGCTACTGGACACCGGAATTTCTTCTACGAGGATTAATAAAGTATCTGTCTATCTATCTATCTATCTATCTATCTATCTATCTATCTATCTATCTATCCATTTTCTTCCGCTTCATCCGTTGCCGGTGTTCTGTCGAGTTGGTCTGCCCGTCGAGATGATCTGGCTCAGCTGTTAATGATGTAATGCAAACCAGCGCTGCGCGTCTCACGGCAGCCGAAGCAAACCAAGATGGCGGACATGTAGTCCGCGAATTACTTTACATGTAAAAGTTAGATATGAACGAATTAAGACACGAATGTCACTTTTAATGCAACTTGAGGCGAGATGTTGATGGTTCCGCGTTGTGATATGTGTGTTTTAAGAGTAAGAGTTTCGTGTAAAGTTTGTTTTAAGCAGTCCACTGCTCCTGTGAAACTACACTGCTAGTGTGCCCAAATCTGATTTGCGCATGCGCACAAACCCGCCAGAATGGGGAAAAAACTCGATCTAATTGAATATTTTGTTTGAACACACTATTGTTAATCATTAACCTGGCAAGAGCCAGATTGATGATTGTGTAGAACTCTAACGCGTTCTCCGCGATATCAATCTGGGATTTCTCCCGGAGAATCCTTTCGGGGAAAGGAGGGGTAAGCAGCAGAATACTTGAAGCTGATTGGGCGAAGTGACGCTGTGTGCCCGCCTACCAAGGTTGCCGTCCAGAAATGTACAAAGCGCCTCTCGCTGTTCATCTTTCAAAAAAGAAATTGGAGATTCTGCTAAAACTGACTTTGCGTCCGTCCTCCTGCGTAGCCATGTTTGTTTTGCTTCGGCCCGGCACTTCTTGCTTTCGTCAAACCCGGATATCCCGCCCTAAACCCCCAGACTGGCGCGTGATTGGCTCGCACACCCAGTGGTTCGACTCGAAAAGTGTAAGCGGGAGCGGTACAAGATGTATTCTCGAGTGTTTGTGAACTCACAAATACCGCGAGAATTCAGCTTGCAGGCAAGGTTAGTTAATCATATTGAATACAGTATGATACATGCATAAAATTTAATTTATTATTTCCATTATCAACCCGACAGACCAGTCACAGGACGCGTCATGGGCCTGACGTATGCAGCAGTCAACTCAGGGACAGCGATCACACAGCAGCAGTGTAGTTTCACAGGAGCAGTGTACTGCTTAAAACAAACTTTACACGAAACTCTTACTCTTAAAACACACATATCACAACACGGAACCATCAACATCTCGCCTCAAATTGCATTAAAAGTGACATTCGTGTCTTAACTCGTTCGTATTTAACTTTTAAAGCAATTCACGGACTACATGTCCGCCATCTTGGATTGCTTCGGATGCAGTGAGACGCGCATGGGCAGGTTTGCATTACATCATTAACAGCTGAGCCAGATCATCTCGACGGGCAGACCAACTCGACAGAACACCGGGTCGCGGGGGCAGCAGTCTCAGCAGAAACACCCAGACTTCCCATTCCACACACACTTCCTCCAGCTCATCCGGGGGGACCCCAAGGCGTTCCCAGGCCAGCTGAGAAACCCCGGGGTCTTCCCCGGGGTCTCCTCCGGTGGGACGTGCCCGGAACACCTCCCCAGGGAGGCGTCCAGGAGGCATCCGGAACAGATGCCCGAGCCACCTCAACTGGTTCCACTCGACGTGGAGAAGCAGCGGCTCTACTTCGAGCTCCTCCCGTGTGACTGAGCTCCTCACCCTATCTCTAAGGGAGCGCCCAGCCACTCTGCGGAGGAAGCTCATTTTGACCGCTTGTATCCGCGATCTTGTTCTTTCGGTCATTACCCACAGCTCATGACCATAGGTGAGGGAGGGAACGAAGATTGACCGGTAAATCGAGAGCTTTGCCTTTCGGCTCAACTCCCTCTTTACCACAACGGTCTGATACAGCGACCGCATAACTGCGCACGCTGCACCGATCCGCCTGTCAATCTCACGCTCCATCCTTCCCTCACTCGTGAACAAGACCCCGAGATACTTGAACTCCTCCACTTGAGGAAGGACTGCTCCACCCACCTGGAGGGGGCAAGGCACCTTTTTCCGGTCATCTGTCTAAATCATCTAAATGTTGTATATTTTTTATAGGAAATAGCCCAAGCAGGGATAGAAGTTTAAAATTAGCATTAGATATACACTTGTTGCAAATTTGGCTGTATCTACAGAATGTATGACTGCACTGTATTATTGTCATTGATTTCATTATAGTCATAGTTTTATTTAGTCCTGTCCAGAACAATGGATTTAGTGATTACGGCGTGTGCTTTCAAACTAATATCCATCATCTCAGTTTCCATTAAATATCTGCAGAGACACTGTGGGTTTTGTTATTTGCTCAAACAAACAATGCCAAAGCCCCGAAGTGACCTCACCATAGAAACGGCGCAGTGTGACAGTCGTTAGCCGGATAAGAAGAAAATAAAGAGAGATTTGAAAGTGAAAGCGCAATGTCTGTAATGCACTTGGGGTTTGTTGTTTGTGCTTCTGAGTGCACCATGCATATAAATACGGTCTGTACGTGTGCATGCATCGCTCTTCCACAGAGTAGGGCTGGAAGGGGACACGCTTGGTCCTTTGAGATCGCAACATCCGTGTCACAGTAATTATTAACAGATTAAAGGCGAGAAATTCACCGGGGATTGAAACTGATCTTCTAACAGGATTTAAAAAGGACCTCTCATCTTTCATCATTTGAGTTTTGTTGTTGTGGCAGTTTATAAAAAGTTGAATTAAAGCAAACTAAATGTTATGACCTGTTTGTGAGTTTGTGGGTATAAAGTGTGGTCCTGCTCACTCCAAATACTGCGTTCACTTGTTTTTGGGCTTTGTTGATCTAATGTATCTGGAGCCAACTTCAGGGATAGCAACCAGAGAGCCAATCATGAAAAGATAAGATAAGATTGACTTTATTGATCTCACACAGGAGAAATTTACATGTCACATTTGGCATGGATAGAATCACTCAAGATTTGTGCAAAAGACAGAAGTGTGCAGACATATGAATATAATATTTTCAGGATATATTATGTACAATAAAAAGAGTGGCCATTAGAGAAAAGAAGAGCAGCTCTGGTCTGTTTTCGCTTGTGCGTCTCGCGAGCTGAAGCCAGATCCAGAAGGCACCGGATTAGTCAGTTGTTGGGCATCATATCAGGATGTATAAAGATATAAACACCAGGACCACATACAGCTGTAAAACCACACATTTCTAAGCCCAAAATTGAGAGTGTGACACAAACGGTTAGAGAGTAGGAGGAATATACTTTTCAATGTAAGTGCTTGGAAGCTGAAGCATGTTGGTGAGTTGAAGCAAATAAGGCTATCCCTTTAAAGGATAGGATTCGCATTGTGCAAACTTATTCCAAAAACGTTATCTTCTCATTCCAAAGGAGACATATCTTTTTAAAACAACATAATTGTGCTTGTCCCATTGGCAAATCTTGTTTTAAGACGGTCAAAATGTGCTCAAATTAAGATTTCCCATTACCAATAGACTTATTTTTCGTCACTGTTTACAATTTATTCCATCTATACATAATCTATACTATTTTATTTCAATGTGAGAAGGTATACCACATGTGAATAAATGCATACAGGTTCAGTGGCTTTTTGAGAGCCTCATTGCACTGCACAATAAAGAAGTACAATGACAAGTCTCTTCTGCATTCAAAGCAGAAAGAGCTAATCGTACACACTATTGAGTTGCGGAGATAAATACCCTGCTCTTAAACAAAGATCCAAGGTGTAAAGGTGAACAACTTTGCCATTTACATCGGATTAAACACGGGACTGTGTTCTTCACGAACATAAAAACTGTCTCATTGTAATCTAGAAGAATTGACTTGTAAATCATGCAAGGTGCAGTACCATGCATCTCATAAACTACACAATCAAGTGTAGTGACAGGTTTAAACCCTAAATTGTCAACAAATCCCCACACAACAGCACTCAGCCCACACCTCAGCCACACAAACAGATAGAAGCAGTCAAAAGCCTGTGACACAAAGTGCAAGAGTGACAAACAGGATGTGTCAACTTCAATCAAGAAGTATTTGTGCTTTTTGTGAAGCCTGACACTGTGTTTATCTCAATCTCCCTGCAGTTGCAAAGTATCATCTGAAATGGCTTGGAGCAAGTGGCTTTCAGCGATGGCACACTTCTCACAAAGGCTCAAAGTGACATGGAAGATGAAACATGGACGACGCTGGAACTTTGGCCACAACGGCACAAATGAGCGGCTGCTTTCCGGAGCCAAATCAGCAAAACAGTTGGGCCCTGCGATAATGGCTCATTTGGAATTTCCCTGCAAACCGTGTTGGAAAATGTGGATAGAGTTAACTGTAAGAAACACACATTTCACTTTTTCATGTTCGTATGTTGATGTACAGTATATAAATATACATCTACATACAGTACATATACTGTACATCTATATATACACTGCTGTCCTGTATGTGCGCTGCAACATTGACATTTTTAATTAAGGATCTCTTATCTTATCTTATCAAGAGTAGCCGCCTAGAAGTGTCTTTCCTTTCTGGTAGAAGATGGCTGAAGCCGAAGCTGAAGCAGGCACTGCGTTGGACAATAGAGCCTTTTCAAGATGGACATACTCCCATTATTTTGAAGTTGTTGGAGACAAAGATGGAACATAATAGTTAATTGCACTGTATTTACCAAACTAAAAGCTCTGTCAACCTCACGTAATAGCATAATAAGCTACATTTAGTACGTATTTATATATATTTGGTGAAAGTAACGTAAAAGTAATGCAGTAGTAGTGTGGTGCTTTACAATTCAGAGACAGTCATTTTGTAGTGGGTTTACACATTACTTTGAAAAACAGTAATGAGCTAAGTATTTGAAGTAACTTGCCCAACACTGTCAAACAATATTCTAATTTTCTGATCTTCACCTGCTCGACAGGTTTTTTTAATAAGATGAAGAGAGAATGTTGAGGTCAGAACATTTTAGTCTTTCAATCGAGAGAAAAAAACAGTTAGATACCCCATTATTAAAGTGATGAATGAATCAGAATCATTTATAAATTCATGACTATCATCGATTCCTTTCACAGTGTCACAACTTTTTTTTGCCCCCGCACAACAAACGTATCTTGACTCGAGCGGAAAAATGACCGATCAATTCATCCATACTCGGCTTACTGCGCATTAACAGCGTCCGTGTGAAGATGTGAAAAGCCGTCCCGTGGGTCCATCTGCTATTGAATACCTGCTGCATATTTCACATGACACACTAATGACCACTAGTGCCAAGCAAAGCGAGGCTGCGGTCTCCGGGGACATATCCTAACAAGCCAGAACATCTAAAGCAGATGGTGGCGGGGATGTGCCGCGGCTGGAGACATGTTGATATCAAAGAACTAGTTTAGTGCCACCCTGATTTGATCACAGATTATTAAGATGAATAAAGCCAAACACAAACAACTGGGTGTTACAGATAGTAAGACCATTTTGTATATTTGACAATAGTAAATCATGCTGTGACAAGCCTTGTGATCAAATTATTCAAAATGCATGATATGAAGGTATCAAGGCATTTAAATGTAATCAAAAACAACAATTAGAATTTAAGAAAACCAATTTCTCCCCATCAAGTGTTTACACAATAGGTTGTGTTTGTGTGACATTACACTATTTCAATGAGCCTATATAGTTTATCTTTACGGTGGGGGACAGATGAAAAATTGTTCCAGGTAACCATGGCAACTGATTTATCTAGTCTTTACTTGAGAGAGACAGCGCACAGTATGTTTTGCATAATATATGTCAGTAGAAAGGACTTTCAGATATAAGAATAGTAATAATTATAATAATAATAATGCATCAGTTTTATAAAGTGCTTTTTTGGACACTCAAAGACGCTTCACATGTCATTATTCATTCACTCCAAACACGGTGGTGATAAACTACCACTGTAGCCACAGCTGCCCTGGGGCACACTGACAGAAGCAAGGCAAACAGGATGTGCCATCTGCCCCTCCGACCACCACCAACCATTCACACACACACCAGACTGACTCATTCTAGGCAATGGGGGTGAAGTGTCTTGCCTAAGGACACACTTTACAGCCGCAGCGGCCCCACTGTGGCATCAGGTGTTCCCAGAGGTTAAGTGTCTTGCCAAGGACACAACGACAGCAGACATCAGTGGGAGTCGGTGGAGAAGGTCGCCTCCCCAGTAAATAAGGTTTTTGAATCTAATCACTATAAAATAATCAACACTTTTGGAATTTTGTACTGTGCCCCTCCGGACAGCAGGGGGGGACAGGAGGGTCCTGGACAAACTACCATCAAAGTTGCCCAGAATGTCACCCCCTACAGAACCCTGCTCTGGAGAGCAGCTTTAGGCCCCGTCCCAATACTTGCACTTCCACTCTTGCGCCCCTCATTTGCGCGTTCCCGATAAAGGGTGCGAGTGCTGAGGGTTTCCCAATTCTCCAAGGAGGTCTTTGGCCCCGCCCCCTTTGCGCCCCTGATTCACACTTCACTGTAGTCTGCATCTAAGCGGACTCTGGCAAACGTTATTGCCCATAATTCTTTGCGGTACACACCAAAATGTTGGGAAAATGCATTTAAGTTTAAGTTTTTAGATATATAGCTGTATGTGTGTTAATATGTTTTGCTATGTTACATTGGAAGAAGCATTAATGACTGGTGAAGAATTACGGACATTCTATGGTAACTATTTCACAACTTTTTTAATCCAAGCTTTCATATGACATTCAATTTAAACTTTACACTTAGTACAATAAACTTAGGATGTATAAAAACTTACCAGATAACAGTTAGTTACCCACATTTAACTTAAAATTAGACAGCTATCTCAAATTACAAATAACCAATATACATGTATTTTAACGTGTGTGGAGCAACTCATTTTGTTTTCCACAGGGTCGGACCAAATGACCTTTAACCTGCACCGTCCCAATTTCGCCTTTTTTTGGACACTTGCGCTCTCAAACCCTTTCGTGCACTATAAACAAATGCACACTTCGTAAAGGAGTGTAGGGTGCAGCGTGGGTATTCAGACAGGGCCTTAGTGTCAGACTTATCCATGTGTGAAGGAGAGGTTCTGCAGGTACTTCCTTCCTGCTGCTGTCAGACTGTACAATGAGAACTGCAGAGTCTGTACATGTGCCATTTACTCTGGTCATATTCTCTGCTGCTAAAGTTCAATGTAAATGTAACCCATGTAATCCATGGTTACTAGTATAACATCGTCAAAAGCCCTTATTTCCAACGCGCCCTTGAACGTACCACACACCTTTCCTACCTGACTTGAACACACCTTAGGCACACTCGGCCTGCATCTAGCTAGAGTCCGCAGTGAGACACGGAAAGCAGACGAGAGAGCTGCACAGTGAGTTAACAAGATGAAAGTGTATAAAATGTACTTTTTAAAAAAACTTCTAACTTAAGAATATGTACTTTGCAGTGCTTTAGAGTGTCTTGCTCAAAAATCAAACCGTGTGGAGTGTTGTTGTTTCTTGGAAACTCTGGTGAGTTATTAGAATGTAATAAGCTAGCAGAACGCACTTTTGCTTTGCACGTGTTACGAGAATGCTAAAAAGCTAAATGCTAAATAAGCTAAAACCAGTCAGAGTATTGAACCCTAAAAGGGTATTGTGCTATAATTCAATGCCTTATTTTACAAAGTTTTCATGTGAAGCACTGTTTATGTTGAAAGTTTTATTGTTGAAATATGCACATTTATTGTACTATGTTATGCAATGCTAATTCACACTTTCATTGATTTAGAAACATATATGAGATCTCATTTGACTAGATATTACCATTTTATTAATTGTTCTGTACTGTATGTGCAGACTGGTTTTTTTGTGGTGCTGGAAACGGATCTTGGAGTTGAACACTGAAGTTGATGGCGAGCCAGACCCAGTGAACTCACCTCTAGACTCTGGAACAGTGTGGCCAGCTGTTCTGGTTTCCGGATAAAGACCCGACCACTTCAAATCCTTTGGATCCCAGATAAGAACACCAAATACACATCCGAACGGACAACAAGTTGCGAAAGACCGCTTTCACACTGAACTTTCCTGTATATCGGGACTAAAGACAATCAAACTATTTTTATTTTGTTTTTCATCTTTCTAAAGATGTTATTTTTGTTTTGATTTAAGTGCAAGTGTTAGATTGTAATAAATCTGCCGGCTGTTCAACTTTAATTCTTTCTCCTTCCTACTCCTCTAGAACCTAGTCTGAAATCCCTAACTTAATTATATTAAGCAGGTGTTACATAAACATCTGTAGATACTTGATGATGCATAGTCCTGCAAAGTGACTTTTCCTTGAGCCAAGTGCAATTATAGCTCCGGACTTTATTATCTTATTTTTTATTGTCTATTTTCTTAGATAATAGCTCTTGTTTATGTGTGCATAACCCTGAGAGCTCGTACTTCTCTTTTGTTCTGCTTTAATGTGTGCAACTATGACATTGAGGGAAGAATAAAGGTTTATCTTTTATTATTTTCTTTTTCAAGCTGTATTTTTAAAACATGCTTCTTCTTCTATAGTATTATTAACCTATTCCAGCCTTCTTATTGAGAAAAATGCTAAAAAGATTTATCCAAATGAATGTACAGTTTGTCTGTCCTCACCACCTCAGGATTCAAATAAAAACATAGCCATAAAAAAACATATTTGTACATTTGTAAATCCACACGCACCCACTTGCCCACACACTCATTTACATATCAGTATTTTGAATGATGTCTATTTTAATTATTAACTTAGAGGTTGAATCACTTAAGCCACAACATCAACAAATGTCATATTTGAAAATGCAAAACATGCAACACATTCACTACGCTGCTAAAAACAGCCTGGATCCTGGCCATGGCTTCTATGACAGATTCATCAGGGCTGAGCGCACACTTTCACTTGTGGATGTAACGCTCAATAAAGCAAGTAGAAATATCCAGTGGATGGCATCCGACTTGTGCAGGTGGCAAGAAAACAACTCCAAAGAACTGGACAATAACAGATGTGCGTTGCTTCCCAGAGGCATTCAAACATGTGCTAATGGTTAGCACATACTGTAGGTAAAAATAGAATATTGTGTGAAATTCTTGATTTTAATTAAAGAGATTGTTGCTTAGTTTAATGCATTTGACACATTCTCTGTCTGTCCTCTTGTGCTGTAGAATGTTATCCTCACTGAGAGATACTCTAAACACTCTTTGTTTGACACTGAAAGTGGTTATTTAAACTGGACAATGAGTCTATCGAGCTTTTTATCTCACTTTTCCAGGGCATTCAGAATTCCTCCTGTACGTTTCTCTGTGGTTCATGATTGAGTCCATTCTAATACCACTTTCAATATGGCTGGCTAATTTAAAGCTGCACCAGAGCAGGAGCAAACCAGGTCTACACCAGGACTAAATTCAAATACTTCTTCTTGTACACTCTATGGTACTGAAGTCTGAGTCTGAATGGTTCCACTGGTGCGGCAATAATGATGTTGGTTATAAAAGGAGTAGGATACATCGTTAGTGCATGTGAACTTTGAAATCATTGCACAACCTTTGAAACACTAACAACAACAAAATGAGAGTGGGAACAAGAAAAGAATGGCGCTAAGATTTTGACTAGATTCAAAGCTAAAGCAAAGCCATCACTGGAGCTACTTGAATGTTAGTTTTTATTTAATACAGGATTATTTTTCCATCATGCGAGAAGTATACCATCACTCTAACCAAAGTCAAAACAAACAAAGAGACCAACAAAAATTAATGTCCTGAACATTCATAGGAGATAGAAGACTACTAATCACTCAATAATAGACAAAGATGTAAGAAAGATTTGGTTCAATGTGTTTGGAAAGCTCATCTTCAAACTTTGTCGCCTAAAGGGTAAACATGGCAAGCTCGATGAAATAGATAAAAAAGGAATTCTTGAGGGTGAAAACACTTGAACCCCTCTTGTGGCTGTAGTCTAGCCTATTCCTAACTCAAGGATCAAAGAGGATGTGAAATCTTCCGGTTTTGTTGTGGATTGCACTGTGACTATCCCCCACTGTTTCTGACTGGTGCTTGCAGATCTCGGGGCTTTAGCCATCTTAAGTTGGTGAGCAGGCGGCCCACTGTCCAGCTCCCTGACAAGGAAAGGTCAGGCTTGAGTGAAACAAGCCAATAAGACCTTTTACCAATCCCCGTTGCTGTCGACAAGGGCCAGCAACTTCTCCGCCATCCAACCAATCACCATTACCACCATCCGCTCTCACACCCAAACCATTTATGACCGTGGCGTATGTTATCACTGTCTGCCAGCGGGAGGGACCACGCTTTCACAGTGAGGCGGAGCTGGAGATCGAAGAGATAGAACAAACCGTATAGAGAGGGGAAGATGGATAGATCCCCCTGCTATGCTCTGCTGTTGTCTGTAGGATCTCCTCTGCGGCCCAATCATGTAAAGGGGGAATGAATAGCTGACGTAGCCACGCGGGCTATAATTGAGCGTCAATTTCTGCTGAGGCGTAATCACGTAAGTTACAGTGGTCGTAAATTAAAACACAAAACAACACGGCGCAAGGAAGGAGGAAGCAGCTTGCACGTACAGTACAGCTGGGGTTTAATTGGCTGTTGCTAAATAAGGCTATGCAGTATCGGTACAGTATGCAAGGGAACTGCATATGTTACTAATACCGGAATGGATACACATGCATTTTGATATGGGATGACAATTTTTCTATATTTCCTGGCTGCCTCTGTCCTTACATTAGCAGTCTATTAGTGGGAATGACCACTGTGGGCGGCAGGCTTCCAATTTGAGTCTGAGTGCACTCTTCATGGTGACGTATGTAGTTATTTAGAACAGAAATGTCCAAGAGTGGCTGAAAATATAGGAGGAATGGGGTATAGGTCTGTGAATAGAAAAGCACCAAATTCATGTCGGACGGGATCAATTTGAGTTTTGGTATCAAAATCTGGACACTCCTTGTGCTCGAATCAATATATCGTCAAATGGAAATCTTATTTTTGGGCTTTTTTTTAAGTGATTGAGTGTGCATGAAGAGAGGCCACCGCTTGTTCTTGTGTGCGTAGTTTTAGACAAGGAATAATTTGCCATTTCAGTCTTTGAGAGCACTCATTTCTGAAGAGTCCCATGCACCGCAGGCTAATGAAATTTTAATTGTGATTATCCGGTTATAAAAGGTCACATGAAAATGCAGTTCAATTGGGTCATTATCCCATAATGGAGCGGCTACATGCAACCACTATATCCATTGCCTAAAAGTATATTGCCAATCATAGTTTTTTGTTGATATAGTAACAGATACATAGTTCCAAAGTGCAGTATTTCGTACATGTGTTTACAGCAGAGTTGGGGTTAGTTCTACGTGTATTGCATATTTCGAACCTGAACAAAAACATTTTAAATGTTTTACAATGGTTAATACAATGATGAAGAATTGCCATAACAGCATCTACAAGTCGCGACCAATCTGTCCATATCCCTAACCCTTGGTATCGATAATATTTTAAAGCTGGAGTACCTAACTTTCAAACCACAACAATGGAGCCATGGATTTTGGACTACAATTCACGCAACACGTTTCTGGCAGCGTTTCAGTGGTTCTATCTGTGAGTAGAACTAGAAAGCACTAGTAAAACTCTCCACCCACTCCAATCTAATCCTATTGATAAAGAATGAAAATCTGTGTGGGCCAAATAAATGAAATCAATCAATCAATCAACGTTTATTTATAGAGCGCCTTTCCTACACAAGGCAACGCAAAGCGCCTCACAACCCATATAACATCATGCATAAATCATCAAACATTAGAATTTAAGTAAACATAAAAAGACAGATTAAGAGCACAAGATATATAAAATCACACAAGTAGTTAAAAACCGTAAAAAATTAAAATCACACAAGGGATTTACAATCATAAATAATCATAAATAATCATAGCGCATTAAAAAGATTAAAGATAAAAACAAATGTAAAATCATTCACTTGTATGCACAGCTAAAAAGAACTGTTTTCAGTTCAGTTTTAAAAACTGCTAGAGTAGACGCCTGTCTCACACTCTCGGGAAGACGGTTCCAGACTCTAGCTGCATGAATCTGAAACGCAGCCTCCCCATGTCTAGTTCCGACTCTTGGCACTAACAGAAGTCCAGTCCCTGTGCTCCTCAGAGCCCGAGTTGGTTCATATGGCACCAACATGTCGCGGATGTACCCTGGTGCGAGGCCATGGAGAGACTTGTACACAAGTAAAGCTACTTTAAAATCTATTCTCTGAGCCACAGGAAGCCAGTGCAGAGACCTGAGGACCGGACTAATGTGGTCGTACTTCCTGGTTCTAGTCAGGACTCGAGCTGCAGCATTTTGGATGTACTGCAGCTGTTTTACCGCTTGTTTAGAGAGACCTGTGAACAAGCCATTGCAGTAGTCCAATCGACTGGAGACAAATGCGTGGATAAGAATCTCCAAGTCTGCTTTAGACACAATGTTTTTAATTTTAGCAATGTTTCTTAGGTGGAAGTAAGCTGATGATGTCACAGATGATATGTGGCTATTGAAATTCAAGTCTGAGTCCATTATTACTCCTAGATTTCTGACCTGAGTTGAGGGTTTCAGGGAGAGAGACTGGAGGTGGCAGATAACGCTCTCTCTTTGTTTCTGAGGTCCGAAAACAATAATTTCAGTTTTTTTCTGTGTTTAGCTGGAGAAAGTTATTTTGCATCCAATCACTGATCTGTTGGATACAGTGAAGGAGCGAGTCCACTGGTCCATGTTCTCCTGCTGTCAGGGACACATAGACCTGAGTATCGTCAGCGTAATTGTGATAGGACACGTTATTACTGTGTATTAACCTACCCAGAGGCAGCATGTAAATATTAAACAGGAGAGGCCCCAGGATTGAGCCCTGTGGCACTCCGCAGGTCAGGGCCAGATGGTCTGAGACACAGTTTCCGATCTCCACAAAATACTTTCTGTCCTGTAGGTAGGATATAAACCAGCTTAGGGCTGTTCCAGAAAACCAACCCAGTCCTCAAGTCTCTGAATGAGGATACCATGATCGACAGTGTCGAAAGCAGCACTCAAATCTAACAGGATAAGAACTGAGACTTTTCCTGCGTCAGTGTTAAGTCTGATGTCATTTGTTACCTTCACTAGAGACGGTCTCTGTGCTGTGGTGGGGTCTAAAACCAGACTGGAACATATCAAAAGAGTGATTGATTATTAAAAATTCTGTAAGTTGGTGATAGACAACTTTTTCTAGATTTTTACCCATGAAAGGCAGATTTGAAATGGGCCGATAACTTTTAAGTGCCAAGGCATCCAGACTCCTCTTTTTTAGGAGGGGTCTGATGACTGCCGTTTTCAGGGCCATTGGGAATGTTCCAGATTCAAGAGACATATTTACTATATGCGTGAGTGAAGGTAAAAGACTGCTCAGAACAGATTTAAGAAATCTAGGAGGTAATACATCCAGGCTACATGTAGAAGAACTCAGACTTGTAATTATCATTTGGACAGTTTCATTTTGTACTGGTGTAAAGTGTGTCAGCCCAAAAAGCTTCACTGGCTGTTGGATTGTAATTTCTACTGTGGAGGTGATGGCATTTTTGATGCCTTGGACTTTGTCATTAAAAAACTCTGCAAACTCATTACATTTGGTTTTGGAGGTAAGCTCTGATGGCATCTTAACAGGGGGATTTGTCAATTTATTTACCGTTGAGAACAGAACGCGTAGATTGCCACTACAACCTTCGATTGTTTCGGAAAAATAAGTTTCCCTCGTTCTACGTAGCACACTGTTGAACTTGCACAATGCATCTTTGAAGATCTCATGGTCAACTTGGAGATTTGACTTTCGCCACTTCCGCTCGGCTCTCCGGCACTCTCTCTTCTGTGCCCTGACAGAGTCTGCTTTTGTCCATGGCGCCTTTTGCTTATTTGTAACAATTTTGACCTTTACAGGAGCAATCGTGTCCAGAACATCCAAAACACTAGAGGTGACAGAGTTAAGTAATTCATCCACAGTAGAACACAACGTGTTATCAAAGTTTATCATCCCCATGAAAAGTTCACCTGTATTTTTGTTTATGTGTCTTCTTCTTCTAACAATTGAGGATTCAGCTCGTGCTTTACTATTGAGACACATATCAAAAAATACACAGAAATGATCTGACAGAGCAACATTGGCCACATTTACATTTGAGATATTAACCCCTTTAGTAATTAGCAGATCGAGAGTGTGTCCTCTGCTATGGGTGGGGCCACTCACATGCTGAGTGAGACCAAAGGTTTCCAGCACAGAGCTCAGCTCTTTCGCGTATCTATCATTAACGTTATCTACATGTATATTAAAATCACCTATGACGACTAAACTATCAAAGTCTGTGCACACAACTGAAAGCAACTCGGTGAAATGATCAGTGAAACTATGACATGACTGTGGCGGCTTGTACACAACAATAATAAGAATAGAAGATTGTTTTTGTTCTATTTTAAAAGAGACATACTCAAATGAGGAAAATTTCCCAAGAGGTACTCTATGGGAGACAATACAATCTTTAAAAACTGCTGCTGTGCCTCCTCCTCTTTTATTTTCTCGAATTTCTGATTCAAATTTGAAATTTGGTGGTGTTGTTTCTATTAAAACTGCATTTTCTGTATTATGGTCAATAATATGGTCAATAATAAAAAATCATTTAGATTCTGATTGAAGTGTGAAAAACTAGTCCATTCACATTCAAATGTGGTTGTATACGCATCTCTTGGGTTGGAAAGAGACATAAATACACAGTTCCTCGCTGCACATAAATGCACTTTGGTCATGGTGCTTTTCAATGATTCATGCTGCAGATGTGTAAAAATCAAATTCCCAAAGTAAACATAATGTTGTGCAATTACACTTGCCGAGCATGTGCTTATAATATATGTATGAAAGACATTACATTTACAATTACAGTTACAAAGTTTGAGTTGAAAGAGAAAGTTATGAGACACGTCGACTGGTGGTCTGGAGCTTTGAGGGGCTTCTCTGCAGGGAGCACGGAGTCGGGACCTAAACTTGTCAGACCTGTTTGACAATTGCATCACAGTAGGAACAGATTTTAACCTTTACTCCCTATTCTTTTGCTTCGTAAACATACACACTAGTTTTCAAATACTTGTATTTTTGGCCACTGTAACATGCTTTGATCAGCTTTTTACAAACGGAAAAGTGAAAAAGAAAGGCTCACCCTCACTCACAGGGTAAGTATGATACACTCAAGTACAGTGATGGGAATAACGGCGTTACTAGTAACGGCGTTACTAACGCCGTTACTTTTTTCAGTAACGAGTAATCTAACTAATTACTTTGACTGTAACTATAACGCCGTTATCATTTCCGACATCCCGTTACTGCGCGTTACTAAAGACGCACAATGAACTTCTCTTTTTACTTCGTGATAGGACTCGTGCGCGTGTTGTCATGAGAGAAGGGAGGATGAGAAAACCTCTCAGCAATTATTGGCTGATGTAAAACATATTTCCTTTACAATCCACATGTCTACAGTTGAGAGGATGGTCATAAATTGTGTTTTTGAAACAAATATGGGTCTTAATCGCGCTCAACCACGGCTTGTATCACCGTGAGGGCTCAGAGGAGCGCATGTGAGCGCAGAAGTCGGCTGCATACAATTCCATCAATAAGCTCCTTTCTCTTCCTGGTTTATCTGCTAAGGGCTGCAACAAGTTTGGCTAACATACATATAACACATTTTAAGATAATTTAAAATGCACTTACGGTAATTTTTCAATTACTATAGGAATGATAAGAAAGAGAGGTGAAGTGTAAGACGGTTGATTTTAGAAATTGGATGCACCCGGCTGCACCTAGCAAAACAGAGTAGTTTACGGAGGACACACGCGTTTTGTTTTACTTTTTAAAACTCATTTCCAAATGGAGGATTACATATCTACGCTCAAACTATTATCTGGACTTAAACACAGAACTGGTCTGAACTGAAGTTGTCTGTGCAGGTCATTTATAAGGTATAGCTATAAGGTAAGACCCATAACTCATAGTTTTGCGTTTTGTATGAACAAACAATGCGGCCATGAAACATATTTTGCTGTAGCCAAACAAATGGTCCACTTGATTTATATGATAAATATGTCCATCTGATTGGACTGAAGTCAGTGCTTCACCGGTGTTTCCACATTCACATGCAGTGGCGGGTGTTGGTGTTTAGTGCTTACAGCACAGAGAGAGATGAAGAGTAACCAGGACTTCAGCAGCAAAACAGCCTTTTCTAGATGGAAATATTGGCACTGTTAAAGGTTAAAATGCGCACGTCGAGTGCACATTATGTTCCAGAACAAAACGAAAAAGTAACGCAATAGTTACTTTTACTGGTAACTAGTTACTTTTATAGTGGAGTAACTCCGTTAGTAACTCAGTTACTTTTTGGGAGAAGTAACTAGTAACTATAACTAATTACTTTTTCAAAGTAACGTGCCCAACACTGCTCAAGTATAAGTATGACAGAGATAACACATGGTTTGAAGACAGCATGTTGTTGTGGTCTAATTGGATCTCAAAGACTCTTTCCGTTGGAACAAAAGAGCACCTTGTACCCCAGTTAAATTAGATCCCATTTCCGATACTAGCTTCAATATTGATTAGCATCTGGGTATTTTCTCTTTCCTCTCATCCTGGAATGACTTTAAAAATGCTTCTTTATGCATTCCACTTCTAAGCCCTATGCTCTTTGCACAGAACGGCAAAGATAGTTGACATTTGTTTTGCTGTCGTCAAACAATGACCATTGATCCAACATACCAAACAGCAAAGCCACAGCCAACATGTCCGGTTTACACTTACTGAACTAAAAATAAATAGTGCTCTATGAGTCTCTGCCGGACGTAAATGCGATAATCCTTTCCGTAAACATGTGAATGCATATTGTTGGTCAATCTAATAAACAGCATTGGTCCCTTGATGACTGCAGTTACTGTTGAATTTGCGGGAGCGATGTGAATCATTGTTGTTATGTAGGTGGTGAATGTTTTCAGGCACAAACAGCTTTCATCTTTCTTTGCGTGGTATAGGAAAATGGTCTCGCTGTAACAGAGATGTAGCCAGTATCGGTATCCGGCTACAGCACACACATACACACACACACACACACACACACACACACACAGACACACACAGACGATACAAGAGTGGAGTAGTAGACAATGGCAAATCAGTGCATCTCATTTCTGAAGGGTTGCTTACTGTACGCATGATGTGAGGGCCGTCAAATGTCAAGACTTCATTTGTTCTTGTTAGCATCTTCAGAGTCTTTTCATCCACATCAAAGCAAAGACGGGTATTATTTTTAGTGGTATACAATTCTATTGGGTTGTGTGAGCATTCGTACAGTCGAGAAAAAGCCATCTGTTTGCTGTGTAAGTTAAATAATAGAACAATAACTATTTCATATGAAAAGCCAATAGTTTCAGATTATAAAACAGTCTCCAGATTTTTCTCCTATAAAATTCAGTAGCAGGGCAGGTGCCAAAACAAGTCAATGGGGAATAAGTTTTGAAAGAAATAGTGAAAAATAATGCTTGATTCTCCAGAAGTGATCGATTTATATTATGCGTACGTCTTTTCTACTAGCTAACATTTTGCATGTTTTTTTGAAAATTGTCAGCACGTCTTGACGCCTTCATTAGATAATATAGATGGTCTGACACAGAAGATGTGGAACTTTGCAATTTCTGTGTCAATCTACATGAAACAAAAGCGGTCACAAAGAAAAAATACTTAAACTAAGAAAGAAGTCTGACTTTTGACAGTTTTGGAATCATCTGTCATCTGCCCTCCAACATTGTTTTATTCTATAAGTTCTATGGAATGTTGTAATGTCACATGAACGCAACCCATTGGTCTGCACTCACCACGATACAAGTGACAGTATGGGCGCTAAACAATGGATGTAAAAAGTCTGTCATAATACTTAAGACTTTTTGAATGGCTTAGAATATGCATATAAGAGCATATAATTAAAATCACCACACTAATGCATTAGCAAGACATATCATTTGATGTAATTGGTGCTCTTATGGCCTGTCAATGTCTGACAGCCGGCTGCAATCTAAAGATCTCTTTCCATGACTATCAACTCAGAAGTTAGGACAGACTGTGTGGTTCTCTGGTCTCACATGTTGAATATCTGCCAACGTTTCCTGCGACCTCCTGCAGAACATATTGCACTGAAGTTCCAGATAGTGAATAAAAGCAAACGCTGCGATTAGCATGCGTAACCCGAGCATCGGAGCAGGCAGAGGCTTCTGTTTCCATTAAACTTTGCTCACTGGCAGACGACATTTACGTGAAAGGACAGCTGATATTTTCGCACTGCAATTACAGCCATAGGTCATTGTTACATGAAGACAGCTGCTCGAGGCCCAGCGGATCACTCCTGACCAGGCCATGGGGGTAAAGACGGTACCTTCAACACCTCTGCGTATCATAACATTAGGAAGTATAGGGCTCAAGTGAATGCGAGAATGATGTGGGGTAACGCATAGGTTTTATATAGATCTTTTTTGGACACTCAAAGATGCTTCACAGGTCATTCTTTTACTCCATACATGGTGGTGATAAACAACAACTGTAGCCACGGCTGCCCTCACCAACATGAGGTAACCAGTATGTGCCATCGGCCCATCCGACCACCACCAACCATTCACTCATTCTTGGCAAAGTGGGTGAAGTGTCTTGCCTAAGGACACATCAACAGTTTGTACTAACCAAGAACAAACCAGGCCCTGCCCGGCTTGGCATCAGAGATTTGACGGGATCTGGCTTTCACATGCAAGTATGGACATTGGATAGCACTTCTTTACTAAGGCACAGCGCTTTAGCAAAACAAGAACGCAAATGAATATTGAATTTGTATTCTGACATTGTTTCAAATCTAATAAGCTATTCGAATCATTTTTGTCAATTTGGTTCTGCTTGCGTAACTCTGGCAATCCTTTTTCATGCATGATAAGCGCCTAAATAAACTGCTCAGGGTGAATGAATAAATACATGTCACATTTCTTAAATTGCTAAGCTATGCCAGCATGGACGGATCTGAAAACACACCCTCTGTTTCTCCCTCCATCTCTTGACTGATGAAGCACCTGTGTTATGTACTGTATGTCTTCAGTGTCAAGTCTCCTCTCCCAATACTGTGTGTCAAATGGTTTTCATAACCTATGTTTTTATTATTGATCCTCGGTGGCATGTATTGATCAGACAACAGTGTCTGGACACTGTTGTCTGATTAGATGACCTGTGTCAATAAAACCTGCTCTCTTCGCAAGATAGACTTTATTGATCTAAAAAGCACATTCCTCACACTTGAACCATGGGAAAGACTTAGTATGACAGCAATGTAATCTCTGGAGTAGAGTTAAACACCATACCCAGGCACCGCAATCCTTCAACTGGGGAGAATAGTAAGAACATAAATACATACATAAATTGAGTGCTGCTGAGAATGAGTACATTATGTTTTTTGGAATGCCTTAAATTTAACAAGAAGGATTGATGAACTGATTTCTTCATAAGGAAGGCCCAATATGTCTGCCCATCTACCTACTAACAGCATTTTTGCATTGCAGTTGACAGCTGGACTCTTCCAACTCGACTTTTTAAGGACAATTCTGGCATAGTGCCCCGACAGCAGTATGGAGCAGACAAAAAGATGGACATGAAGGTAAAATCACTCAGTACTCTTCAGCACTTCCTTATCTGCAGGTAACGGATCCAATTTAGGTGCATCCGGTCTCAATACATGGGAAGACTCTAGTGGCTCTCTCCCTGGTTTTTTTTGGGAATTCAAGCAAAATCACAGTTGTCAATCACATACCATCATTAGTGAAGGGGATTTTAAGTTATTACGGTTAATTACAATTAAACTTGATTGATGGTAAGAGGTTATGGGCTACTATTGCATGTTGCATCACATTTAAACGTATATTTTCCCAAATAAAGAACCACATCCTCTATTTTATTCTAAAATCATGAAAATAATTAGAAATAGTTAAATATAAACATGAAACCACTGGTCGACAAGTCTACAATTACAAGCCTTATTCAGAGCAGTTTTGGTTAAATACAAACTCTCACTGAACTCATATTGTTCAGAAAAATCTACCAGAAAATAATATCCAAACAAGCAAAAGTAATAATTTTGACAAAATGCCTTCATAATGTAAAGAAGAATGGTAACAAGTATTCATAGATGCCAAAGTTGAGCTTCAAACAAACTTTCGAGTAAGTAAACAACTTCAAAACTTTCGGCCCCGAACCAGCATGAGTTTGACACCCCTGCTCTAAACTATGGATTTGTGTATATTTTGAGATTGTGTACAGTAAACTTGGAATGTCCATCTCGGCTGCACCAGTGTACGCCCCGGTACAGAAGCTGAATCCAAGTGGAAAGTCTGCGTGCCAACACAGACTTCTTATTTCCAGCAACACTTCGACTTTCTACATCTTTTTATCCATCAGTTTAACCTTCTTAAACTTTACTTTTTTTCTTTTGTGAAACTCGTGTTAAAACGCCCATATTTGACTTGTGTTCTTGTGGGTAGCTTATCACCACCGTGCACCATCCTCCCACACCAGTCAGCGGGGCACCAAAAGCATCAGAAAAGACAAACGGGAAAATACTTTTTGAGGAGGTGATTAAACGTGGTGCAGTCTTTTCATGGTGCGCGGAGTGATGTGGGGGACGCCGTGTTGGATCCAGGGGGTGGATGAGGCACTCCAGCGACTTCAAAGGAGAGATAGGTCTAGACTTCCACCATGTTGGAGTAGAGAGGAGTCAGAGAGCGAGCAGGGACACCTCAGGGCACGAAGGAAGTGTGAGGCGGCTTATCGACCGTGGAGAATCACATCATGCAACCACACACATGCTGCACGTGCTTGTAAGAGGGGGAACTCACTGTTTATCTGTTTGCTTCATTTGTGGAAATACTGGTTAATTTGGCCTATTTGGATATTATATTTGCCAGTTTTGGGAAGTCCTATATGCAGCGACATTTAATTTGAATATTAGGTTTTGCTACTGTATGCATTAAAACAAAACAGCTTATATTCAGTTATGCACCTGACTTGTACTTGTTTAATAGCTAATGCTTTGGCTTGCAAAAGTATGTCAGGTTTATGATCACAAAAAAATATGTATTTTTAAAGACCACAAAATGTTTTTGTCATTAGGAACATTTCAAAGGAAATGCTGCTTAAATACAGTTGAAACTCGGAAAATTTGAATATTGCTCAAAAGATATTCAACTAAAACCTATCTTTGAAAATAACAAAATGTATAATTTTTCTTTCACTTCGTGACAGTCGTCTGCTACTTTTTGATGTCTTTCCAAAATAAAATGTCATGTTTGTGATGGAAAACATGACAACATTTGAAAAAGTTCAAGCTGTATTAGAATATTTGCATACCACAGTATACAGTACATATACAAACCTGTACATACATAACTGATTTGTCTGTATAGGTTTACATTTGTACAATAACTAAACTATATTCAATAAATGGTAACTTTCCTTTCAGATAGCCCAAATCAACTATTTTAACAGTGAGAAGCAAATCCTGGCAGCTTTCCTCCGCTGAGTTCATGCTATGACGCACACAAAGCCGCCACATACACTGCTGTGCTGATGAGTTCTCAACCTTTATCAAATGCCACCAATGGTATCAATGGATTAGGCTCTCATCAAACCAGGAACATTAGACTCCCTGTGATGGCGAAGTCATGCTTGTGTGAATCACTGTGGTGGAGATACATTTAGAGTTTTTTCTCCCTTAAGCATAAAAGAGCTCTTATTAGCAGCCGATTCTTCCTCTCTCTCATGACTGATGCCGCTTGTGCTTGAACATAATGGCTTCTAAATGAACTTGATGCCTTTCCTTTCGTATTCTGCATGCGAGATAATGAGCATGGGGGTGCATGCGAAAAAAGTCTGCTAATAAGGAACTGCATGCGGCGTAATATTTATCAGAGAACAAGGGTGTCATTTGGCTCTTTGTTCATCAACTGGATATACAGTACAAACACTTAAAGTTTACACACTTATATTGTTAATTATGTGCAGACAAAAACAGAATAACAACACGAGCACATGCAGTTGAAACACGAATCACTGGCTCAGTTTTATTTAATAATATATATTTATTTTTTATATTTTTATAATAGATATTCCATTGATTACTCATTTCTATTTCTTTGTCATGTATTTATTTGTATTATCTTAATCATAGCTACTTTCGTTATGTTTTATTTGGCAGACATTGTGTCAATGTGCAGCACTTAGTGACTGTTTATAACATTTGCTTTACAAAAGAGGTGGGTTGTAGTTCCATGAAACAAAATGGCATTTCACAAGGTCATTGTAGTTGCTGACTACTGCCTCCGGCCGTGAATGAAGCACAAGAGCTAATGTGTATGAATATACAGTACATATATAAATAATCCAAAGGAATAAGAATTTGTTGAAGCATGATCTGAATATCAATTTAAAAATGTGTGCGTTAGTTTTGTTCTTTCAGCTGAGAACAGGTTGTAATAGATACTGATACATCCAATAGGAAACATCTCAGTGACCCATGACCAGCAAAAAAAAAATAGATCCTGGTCATTTTCATTTTGTTTTTAAGAAAAACTGCTGTCATACAGTCTACTGGAATCCTGCACGAAGGTGAATGACTGGGTCCACGCTATATCTGAACCCCGCTATCTTAGAGCCCCGCTATCTAAGAGCCCTTAGCCAATGGGAGACCGCCATGGATCTATAATAATAACTGGATAGGGTATTACTAGCTTAGAGCTGTCTCACTCATGGGCACAAGGGCGCCCGTGGTGCTGCAGACTAAATTCACGAGGGATACCCAGAAAAAAAGTCCCATAGAACTCAATGTAAATTAAAACAGCACGATCTCAGCTGACAGAGAGCCTACAGCTTTCATAAAGATCGGATTTTGTGGGGATTTTAGTGTCCTTTTTTTAGTGAACTTTTTTTCTTCTCCTTCGGTTTTCTTTAAATCCACACTTTACTGCCACAAACTCTGCTCCTTGCCTTCCCGCTCTGGCTCCGCTCTTCCGCTGCTCTGATAAGCAGCTCTGATTGGTCAGAGCGCGGCCGAGCCCCTCTGTGCACGTGCATGAAAGCCACATACGCACGTTTGGCGCGACGCATCATGGGAGATAGCGCAACGCATCATGGGAGATAATCCACTGCGCAGAACCGGGAGGACCAGACGATGCCCAAATATAGGCGAGTTCAGCTAATCTCCCAGTCTCCATGAAGTCCCATGCGCTACTGAGCACAAGCCATTCATTTGAATAGGGCACCATCTTGGATCACCGGGGCTTGGAGACCGCCACAAACAAGATTTGCCCATTAAAACAAAATGTAAAATGTAAAAAATTAGGTTCAAAATAACAATGATCAAAATGACTATAACTTAGTTAGTTATTTCACATATCTGGAAAGCCCAAAAAGCTGCAGCTTGTTAAATACTATCGGCGCACTTGTGTTTACTCAGTCAGCACGGCTCATGTGATCAATCCGAAGCCCACACAGCAGCAGAAAATCTTTGAGACAGGCCTCTGTCCAAGCCGGCGTATAATTGGTTTGAAGTTCAGGCTTCCAATGAGCAGAAGTTTAAAGCAAAGATGTAAACAGCAACACACTGTAATGAAGTCAAAACAATACCTCTCTGAAGCTTTGTATTCCAGTTTCAACATTATATATAGTAGACAAAAGGTAACCAAATAGCCCATACAGTATATGCATGTATGGGTATACTGTCTGTCCTGGTTCTGACCATAGACTGCACATAGATGGACAATGCTAACCCTGAATCTCAATGCAGCCCAACAGGGAAGTGCCCATGGTGAAGTTTTGCTCCAGCTCTCTCTGGCTCCCATTGACTTACATACTATACCAATAGAAATCGCCTCCATCTGCTGGCTGATTGAACAACTACACTATTGAAATTAACGCAAGGGCTACAATCCATAGAAGTGTGTTCATTAACATGCACTGTCCCAACCAAATTAATTAATTAATAAATAAAGAATATGTGTGTTTTCACCTGATTGACTTTTAAAGAATTTACAAATAAAGGTACAGAGACAAATAAACCTCTCTTGCAGAAAACAAACTTAAAGTCAGTGAAGGTTAAAAAATGCACTGAATCAATGAACCAAAAAGTGCGGTGGCTGAATAACAGGACAATATCTTATATCTTTAACTATACTAATACACCATTCACATCGGTAAATCACTACCGTACTGTCACTTTACTTTTAGATGGAATACATTTCTAATAATTTGCATGGTTTTCGTCATCAAAATAAACCAAAAAATCTATGTTACATCTAAAAGTGTCAGTATTTCACCCATGGGCTCTTTTCCTGTGAACTTGGTGAGAATGTCCTGACACCACAGGCAGAAACAGGAGGGGAGAGGGACAGTGACAATATCATTTGGGAAACGTCATTTATCAGTGTGAAGGAGGCGCAGGTTTGAGGTGTAATGATCTTATTCACTGGACATCCCAGAAAGGTCACAACTAAGATAAATGCCATCCCCCGTCCCAAGAGGGGAGGGGGGCGGGATGAACTTGACAGATGCTAACTTACTCCAAATAGGACCATTAGTAAAGTCGAACTCATGTACACAAAACACTTACTAAAGCGTTTTCTATACTACGGTAGGAAAATGTATATTATAATGTAAAAATGCCTCGTATATGTTTGTATGAAGGAAATTTAAAAGTCACATGCATAAAGTTATACCTTATACCACATACATTTTGTAAATAAAACAACAAAAAACAGTACTAGTCCTGCCATTATCCATCCTCTTCCCTTTAATCCATTTCTGAGTCAGGTTATGCCATTATATTACATGAAAAGTTATATTTAAAGGTACGGAGGAGGATTTTCAAAAATGTTAAAGAGCAATGTCCCGACACCCAGTTCTCCTCATGCACGCCCAGCTGTTTACAAGTCACTATCGGCATTGCTCACAGAAGCTCAATTTCAAAGAAGATTTTTCACTTTTTCCACCTTTGGATGACCTTGGTCGGAAAAATGTGCAATATAAATACAAATTTCTTACTGTGCGGTATAATGGCATATTCTGCATGTGTGTTCTGCATGATTGACCATTTTATTACCACAGCTAGATGGAGTAGCTCTCTGCCATTTCTGTTTTTATAAAAGTATCTCTCTAGTTCAAAAAGGTTGGAGACCCCTGCTTTAAAGGAAACACTCACACAAGAGTACCCCCTTTATTTACACCCATATGACAGCCTTTCTTCTTGGGCCCGCCCCCCTGCTTTACAGCCCTCCTCTATTGACAGTTCATAATGAAGACGCCGCATTGGCCGAGATCTCGCACTGGACGACCAGCGCCTGTGCATAATCTCTGATGTAGGAGACTGCTTTGAAGAGCAATCATGAGAGATAGCTTACATAAAAGTAAAAGGCTGAGCTACAGGTGCCTACAGTATAAATAGTGCATCACATGATTTCCCTGCGGAGCGCATCAAGCTTAAAGCACTCGTTGTATGCTAAAGCACTGCATTAGAAGCACTGTGATTGATTGTGGCCCCCCACCCACACTGACAGGGGCTGATGCAGTACCTACAGGCTTGACTAGGCGCCAGATGTAAGGAGTCGGAGACAAGATGAGCACTAAACCGAAGATAGAAAGTAAAAAAGAGATGACGGCAAACTGTATCGGAACAATTAGTCCTATGTGTGCGTCTGTGTGTGTGTGTGTGTGTGTGTGCGTAGCTAATGAGAGGTGTTTTGACAGCGGTTATATTTAAAAACACATTGGGATGGGAAACCAGTCGCTGTATTTTAGACTGTGCATTACTATCTTTCCAAAGCTCATTTGCATTTAATCAAATTCATACGACAAACACATACCCGAGGTCAAAAACACATCCAAATTCAACTTTAAAAAAGATGTAATAATGTTGTTTGACTTTACTCATTCATCGTTTCAATGTGTAAGGCATTTTGGCACAAATGGAAGTGCGTTTCCCGTCACGTCACTAATCAAAAGCAGAATTATGAATAGAGCTGTACCAATGAAGCAGTTAAAGGCACAGAAAGTAATATGCACTCTAAGATGTCTAATAAAGTCACTACAATTACAATCACACTTTGGTCGCCAGAATCTCCCTGTAGCTTCTAAGCACTGATTACTAATGCAATCCACCAGCTGGGTTTGAGCCAGAAACGGTATTTTAACAGTGTATTTAGATAAAACAACTAGTTCATTTTTAATCAAAGGAATAATCTCAAGATGAGTTGTTAAAAATTATAGGAGTCACATTTGTTGTAGATTATGACCTAGCTGTAGCAAGGACCATAATCAAAATCAATAACACCCAATGGTTGCAAAGTACTTTTAATCCTCCAGACCAAGCTCAATCTCTGCTGTGGTCGCCTCAGTGACAATGAAACATGTGTCAAATGTTCTGCTTTGAAAATACCACAACCCAACTTACCTTTCTACTCCTTGTGATTTATTCATTATCATCTATATGTGACAGTACTGTTTTGATTCCCCACATATAAGAGCATATTGGAGGAGAAAAGTGTTCTCTGCCTTTTAAGAGTATAGATAAATGTGACTTAACCGCTTCGTAACGTCCAGAAATAGCTTTTTTTACAGAAGCAAAACCATGTCAGAGTAATAGAAATAAGCAATAACCTAAAACAGTAGAAGACAATATGCAGTAAAATGGAGCTGGCAGACGATATCGGTATTGGCTCAGAGCGGTTATCTGTCGAAGCAGCAAATAGATACAGGCTCAAACAGGTAAACAATAGTTATAAAGATGGCACTTTTATCTCCTTCATCACAGAGAGGGAAAGGTAAGACGTGCACTCCACTTCTCCTGTACCTCCCTGCCCTAGGTGCTTATATGTCAGACTTAAATCACTCTGATCTCAAATGCAATCACCTGGAATATCCCATTAATAGCCCACCAATCTAATCCTGCTAGAGAAATGGATTGTCGGATTGCCATCTCATTATATTGTAAATTATACCCAGAGCCGGATTTGTAATAGATTTGATCATAAGAAATTCTATTGGGAAAATAATGTGGGCATACATTTAAGGCAAGTATTGTAAAGGGGGAAAATACGGCATATGCCAAATGTAAGCTTTAAGGAATATGTAACCTTTTTTCAATAATATGGGGAATTCCTGAGTGAAAATAAGTCGCAGGTTTTCTTGTTTTAGTGCAATGCTTTTCCAGCAGCTAATATACAGCTGACAACAAAGCCAACAACTATCTGATTTAATGATGATTTAATTTTGAGATGTTTTAACGAACAAAGCAAATGAAGCAAAAAATCTGAGGGTACAAGCATTCATTCACATTAGCATGTTTACCCAAGCTGTTAACTTCCATTTTTTTTATTTTATTTTTCACATGAAACGAGCGTCCTATAACTATTTAAACTAAAGGGAATTAAAAGAATACGTTTGTCATATCTGCTCTGACAACAGCCCGACTCTGCCATAATAGAAATACCTACGTTTCTGTGTTTATTTTTATTATCATTATTATTAATATTTTTCTATTTTTTTCTTGTCTCACTTTTTTCCCACTGGGTTTTTGTGAGTTTTTCCTTGCCGATGCAGGAGGGTCTGTTGGGCAGATAGTGTCCAACTAGAAGGACTGTGGTGATGATCGAGGACACTTTAACATTCTACATGTATTGTGTCATTTGTGTATATTTTGCGTCTTAACTGTTGATTCTCTGATCTGTGTTGGTGATTTCAATGGTTTTGTTAAGTCCTCTGAGATTACTTCTGTCGTGATATAGGGCTATACAAGAATAAGTTGTTGTTGTTACCTTTGCGTCATGATTGTTCTGTTTGGGATTATACTTTTGTGTTTTTGTTGAATGTTAATGTGTTAAAAACAAAAAACTAAACCTACATTGGCAGCACAAGGTTTAAAGACATTTATAGTAGTAGCGTCATTTAGTACATCATATGAGTGTAATTAGTTTATAGTCCATTAACAGATGATAATGATTTACTTTCTTATATTTTGTAAAAGTAGAATCCATATGGACGCTCTTCAGGCCCTGTGCATACTTGTACTTTTTGCCTTTTCATTCCCCACACAGTCTACATAACTTTTTCCAAATGTAAAATTACATGCATACATCTTCCTTTGCTTCCTGCTGCATTCAAATGAAAAGACATTGTTGCCTGAAAGCCACAGTGGATGGATATGTGAAAACTCACTTCAGGCACAGCTTATTAGTTTTGTGCTGTCTCACACAATGTAACCTGTGAGCTCTGAGGGCGAGATCTGCACCAAGAAAAGCAGAAACAAGAGACAAGCACGAACTCGAGGTCAAGATTAACAAGGTCTTTTTGTGCAATGAAAGGTAACAGAAAAGACAGATGTTTTAAATAGAACGTTTTTTTATATTAAAAGGAAGTGAATAAGTGAGTCTTTATTTAGACAGTGCGTTTCATGGATAGTTCAACATACGGAAAGACAAAGGGAAAACAAACAAACTCCATACAGAAAGTCCCATATCTAATTGCTGCGAGGCAAGGTTACTCATGATCCATGGTATACATACAGCACAAAAATCTTAAATAGCCTTTTTTTCAATGGAGTTATAATGGGGACCACAGGATCTAATCTCTGCTTTTTGCTAATGGTGCTGGCTCCAGTAGACCAGGACCTGAACATGCACTAGCACGGTTTGCAGCCGAGTAGGGAAATTAGCACTTCCATTAAGAGGCCATGGTGCATCGACTGGAAAAAGGTGCTTTGCCCAGGTGGGTGGGGAGGTCCTTAGTCAAGTGGAGGAGTTCAAGTATCTCAGGGTCTTGTTCACGAGTGAGGGAAAGAAGGAGCGTGAGGTTGACAGAAGGATCAGAGTCGAAAGTCAAAGCTCTCGATTTAGCGTTCGATCTACATTTCCACCCTCACCTATGGTCATGAGCGTTGGGGAATAATCAAAAGGACAAGATCGCAAATACTGTATAATAGGTTGAATTGAGTTTCCTCCGCTGAGTGGCTGTGCGCTCCCTCAGAGATAGGATGAGGAGCTCAGTCATCCGTTTCGAATACCTCCAGAACGCTTCTCTGGGGAGGCTTGTCCCACCGGGAGGAGGCTCCGAGGAAGAGCCAGGATATGTTGGAGCGACTGCATGACTGTATGTATGGCCAGTGATTACCTCAGGATTCCCTCGCCTCAGCTTAGACTGCTTCCCCCGTGACCCAGAATATGGATGCAAGGACAAAAATAGCACTTGGTGACCTGGCAAGTAAGTTCTATTTCACTTCCATCAGTTAGAGTTGTCTCTGAAAGCTTTCAAGGAGAAACTGATTGGTCTGATTTTTGTCATTTACAGTTGGTGGAAAAGCACAAATGTTGTTACTGTCCACAAATGCACACACAGCCTCTCATACATTTACCACAAACCACAATTCTGCGATTTTCCAAATTCCACATGCAGGTTGGACACAATCGGGTCAGCTGGAGTCAAGAGTCTTAAAGGCACACCGCGGACTTTGTGACCTAAAGAGTTGACACATATGAGTTATTTTATATGAATACTTGGGCCAATATACAGCGCTTGACACTTGCAATGCTCCGAGCGGGGCTGCCCTCTTGAAATACCGCCCATGTAAGTTTCGAGCAGACGGACCGTCTCCCACCAAGTCACGTGACTTGGGAGAACGATTTGCTTTACGGCAACAGGCGCTGATATACTCGTGGAGCTAAGGCTTTTGCTACTCATTTTCCACCTGCTCGACTCCTGGTCATGGCTGAGGCAAGGAAAAAGTTTAAACCTTCGGAGGACGCTAAAAAGAGGAAACGTGAAAGGGATCGTGCTCGAGGAAAAACAAGGGTCGATCTAGGAATGGAGTTTGCTCGTTGGCGCAGGTTGAAAGAAGAAGCTGGATGTAAATCTGATTCTGTTTTTTCAACTTCGTTGTTAGACTGGTAAGTGAAGTCTTTGCTCCTAGTATACAGTAAAATGTCTTTGTCATTATTTTCGCTGTTTAGTAGAAGCAAAATACGGGCAGACGAAGCTAACAGGCTACAAACCAAAGCTAACGTGTGTAGCGCTACGTGTGTAAATCTCAGACATTTCGCATATGTAACAGATTCCTACTTTCATAAAACTAACTTGGTTG
This sequence comes from Knipowitschia caucasica, assembly GCA_964034765.1. Taxonomy (NCBI): domain Eukaryota; kingdom Metazoa; phylum Chordata; class Actinopteri; order Gobiiformes; family Gobiidae; genus Knipowitschia; species Knipowitschia caucasica. The sequence continues at coordinate 21,491,515 of OZ035835.1, forward strand.
TGGTAATTCTATACCCCCATGATACTGCTTTGCTGATTCTATTTGCACGTAATTATACTGTGGATGTGTTTGCCTAACTAGGGCTAACAAGCTAACAGGCTGCTATTAGCCCATCTACCGATTCAATGAAATACCAACACTTTTAATTTATAGGCATACTGTATTATTGCACCGGTTTGTTATGGCCCATTTTGCCTGTGCTGTTGGCATTGCTTTCATACAAGGACTTGTCTTTTTGTTTAGTTACGAACGGAGAGGTGTAGCAACATCCACACCATACAAAGGAGAGGGCACAGCAAAACCTCCTGGACCACCAGTATCGAGTCTTTCAGACTCTTCGGATCATGACAGGTTTGCACTATGTTTTAGCTGTAGACAGTTTGTGGTACAAATCAAAATATTCATTCAAAGAGGTATAATTATAAGACACTGATGACAATGCTATTGATTGATATATATCAATCAATAGCATTGATTGATATATATCATATATATATATATATATATATTGATATATATATTGATATATATATTGATTGATAATTATGCTTTGCACCTGCACAAGCAGATTGTACATAAACTAGTAGAACTATAAAGACAAACCAGAGCTTCAGTGATATTATAGCTCAACATTCTTTTCTACTTGTGTAGGGGTAAAGAAATGGTCCTTTCAGGTGTAGATGAGTTGATCACAGCAAGTGAAAAAGTTGACGTGCTTGAATCAAGGTGAGTCCATTACATAATAATCAATCATTTTGTGAGAAGAATATACTCATGTTTGTTTATTTTTTATTATTTTTTGCAGTATGCACTCGTTGGCAATTTCTGAAAAACATGATGACGACCTAGAGGCTGCTAATGATTTGCAGAATAGTATGTAAGTGCTTTACATTGTGTGCAAATTACCCTTTTCCTTTTTGTATGTATAAAGCGTGCATTTCAAGACCAATATGTATTTTTCTGTGTAGGATTGAGATGGAGGAAGCTGTTTGCTGGGAAGATGACGACTCTGATGAGGATTATGTTCCTTTCCTCTATCTACGGTATGTGCTGTTCATAAATTACTTATCGTAATTTTCCACTTGTCACAAAATATATAAAGCTGTTTAATGACACTGACTCCTCAATGTTATTGTAACAGATCTACTGGAGCTTCAAGGGCAGAAATTGACAAGCTTCCTGAAATACACATAGATGAGGCTGTGCTGGATGTAGAGGAGGTGCCCATAGTTCCTGAAGAAGATCAACACATTCCTGTAAGACACAAGGTTGAGACTGTAGAGGACCTCGTAGGAAAGGAAGCGAGCATCTGCTACAATGACAACTTGCTCTCTCTTGCAAGGTATATTAATCTCTAAGACCTATAGCTACTATCTTATGCCAGCCTCTCATTTCCTGTTTTACTTTTCAAAGGTACATGCAGTTGCCTGTACAGTTGTGTCAGTTCCGAGATCCTATTTTGGGGACACTATGCAATGGAAGGCCTCCTTTTCATGTGCAATTAAAGCCCAGAGGGACTGGTGTCATTCTTGAATGGGTAAGTGTAAATGCAAGCACCACCATTGTTTAGAGAACGACTTTCGGGGGAGCCTGGAAAAAGGTGTCACCTGATGTGGGGGTGTTGGTAAAGGTTGTGAGAGAATGTATTGAATTGCTAATTGCTTTGTTCGTCTTTACTTAGGTTTGCCCTCACGGACACACTATTTGGCATTGGAATTCTCAGCCACTCCTAAAATTTGGAATGCAAGGAGGCGATTTCATGCTGTCAACAAACATTCTTCTCTCTGGAAACAACTACAAAAAAAATCCATCTCCTTTTCAAATTTATGTGTATGGGAATGGTTGCAGAGACTACTTTTTTTGCCATACAGTCTGAATACTGCCTAAAGCCTGTAGAGGAGCATTGGAAAGAGAGTAGAGAGAAGGTGTTGAACAAGCTTCGACAAAAGACTGAAGTAGTTGTACTTGGTAAGTGTCATTTTCATGTTTGCTTGTCAATATGTGTCATTGTTGGGAAGCAGATTACATTTCTATATTTCAGTTGTATCTTTTCTCTTTTATCAGGTGATGGCAGAATGGACTCCCCTGGTATGTGATGCTATACAAAAATATTCCCATGTGGAAAAAAAACTCTTGTTACTTACCAAATGTTTATTTGTAGGCCACTGTGCACAATTTTGTACATACACCATGATTGAGCACGAGACCCGTGACATTGTGCACATTGTGAGCGAGGACAAAAGGAGATTTGGCAGGAATTCGGTCATCTTGGAGAAAGTCTGTTTTGAAAGTACAATGGACTGCCTTCTCAACGAAATCCCTATAAAAGAAGTAGTGACGGATGCTCATGTACAAATATCTGCCTTGCTCGGTAAGTATATTTCACACTCAATCAAACTTCTCATCCAAAAATAATTTAACTTAGGAAATATATTATCTTCAGATCCAGTACGTGGAAAATACAAGGATTGGAGTTTAACCCATTCGCTGGATGTCTGGCATGCTTCCCAAAAATCTTGGAAGGAAGCTACGCGAAGTAAGTCAAATTGCCACAATTACCACTGTTATTTGTTGAATGATTTAATCTCAAATAGGAAAAGACCTTTGGTACAAAGTCATTCTCATAAATGTATTTTGTTATCAGGCAGCAAAAGGCAAGGAACATTCTGTGTTGATGCATTGGGTAAAGGATATAGTGAACCATTTCTGGTATTGCTGTCAGCGTGCAAGTACTGTAGAGCAGTTTAAGGTACGTGAATAACAAGAGATACTCAAAGTGTGTGCCATTTTCAATTGTTATCTATCAATGCTTTTATTTTACAGATACTGTGGCATGGAGTACTACATCATGTACGCAATGAACACACATGGGCCACAGGGTTTTGTGAGCATGAGCCATTGGATGACAGCAGTCAAGATAAGCCGTGGATACAGAAAGGTAACATGGAGCATTTTGTTTCACTCATTTAGAACATTTTATTTTGTAAAACTTCATGTTGAAATACAGTAGCTGTATCATAACTTCCTTGTCTTGCAGGTTCTGCTGCTCATCAGACCCTGACTGCTATTGTTTTGAATAAACGCTGGCTTAAAAATGTGAAAAAGTACATAACATTCAGGTATGTTTGTGCAGTTTATCTATTTTTTTCTCTCCCTTTTGTTGCTTTGGATAATGTAAATGCCATAATGTAATGCTTTGGATAATGTTAATGGCATAGACCACCACTAATTTCAATCTAATTTTTACAGAACTACGTCAGATTTGGAGAGTTTTCAGAACCATATTCTGATGTATGCAGGGAAGCGCTTTGCCTATAAGTATAAAGTGTACAGAACCAGGGTTTTCCTTGCTGCAATAGATTACAACTACCACAATGGTCGAGAACATAGACGCAACAGAAAAGGAGAAAAAATGTATGTATTTTTACTGTACACAATTTTAAATTTATTGTTTGGAGGGTAATACTATGTGGTATTCTGTGTTTTACAGTTACAGACGGTACTACAATAAGAAGTCAAAAAAACTGGAGTGTGCATGTTACAAAGGAGGCCAAGAGTATGCCTACATTCCCGACCTTCAGAAGGCAATTCTTAGGAGAAGATTAGAGAGTGGGTCAGGCCTTCCTCGAAGAAGAACCCTTTCAGAAGATGACCCTGAGCGCCTTGGACTGGTTGGCACAGCGGACACACCACCCCCCACTGCTGAACTTGTGGCAAGACACACTTCCCGGGGAGCAATGGCTCTACTAATGGAAGACTAGGACATTTTGTTTTGTAACTGTTTTTGTTCATTCTTTATTTGAATAAAATGTATGATAAGTTTTATGCTGTGCATAATATTTTCCCTAAATAACTAAAGTCTACTTACAAAAATGTAAACAATTGTAAAATCTTGTTGAACTACAAAAGAAATACAACACGTATTTTAATATGTACACATTTTTATTGATATTAATAAGTCATGGAAGCCGGCGCACTCTAAAACCTGTGTATTGTCCATTAGTGTCTGGATACTTGGTCCTAATGCGCCACACAACACAGCTTGGTATGACCACCCTATTGCCCTCCCCTAATCGCCCATGTTGCCAGAGCACAAAATTCCTGTAAGCTGCATGTCTGTATGAGCGCTGCTCTTCACCTGGTTCCTGGCTGTCATCGACTGCAAAGATGTCATTCACGCAGCACGAGCTAGACGCAGAACTCCCTCATCCAGGATATAGAAGTCCATGTGTACATTTGTACTAATGCAGTCGTCTGGAGGCTGACTACAGCAGAGTCTCTCAATATCTGTAGGCATGTCTTACAGTTTGAAACACACACACCAGTCTGCCCCTAAGATGCATAAAACACATTTGTCAACATAGTAGTCTATAAAGTCTTGCATAAAACAGTATAAATAATAAATTGATAAGTGTACACATACCTGCATATCAGCTCTCCTCCTCTGTTGAAGATCCTCGAGCCTTTCATAGTCAGCTGTAGATGGTCTGCTGCTGCTTCTTCTTCCTCCTCGTCCTCTCTCCATCCCGCTCCCCCCGCCTCTCCCTCGTTGTCCTCCGCTTCCACCGCGTCCACCTCGTCCTCCCCCGCGTCCACCTCGTCCTCCGCCGCGCCCACCTCGGCCCCCTCGTCCTCTCCATGTTTCGGGAGGGGATTCGGAAGATTCATCAGGCGGTGAAGAAATTGATGATGATGATGACTGAAAATAAAACAAACATCAGCATAAAAATTGATAATGTACTTACTGCGAAGTCGTGTAACAGTCGCAAAATACTGTCGTTATTTGAAAGCTTCGGTTTGTCCTTTTACACGTTCATGTATGTTTATTATTAGTGGATTATACGATTTTAGATAGAAATATGTATGCATTATTAGAGGCTTATTATGATTTTATATACAAATTCATAGTTTACTACAGGACAAACACAAAAAAAGACGACGTAAGTCCGATCTACAGATAAAATAAATCCAAAACAACACAATAAGAACTTGGTTTTAGGTATAAAACAGCTCTACGACTTACCTGATCAGACATGGTTTTCTGTTCACTTTTGTGCAATTTCTTTATTCAGCGGATGTCTTCTTTTCTTCAATCGTGAACACTCTTCAACCAACAGGTAGTGGACCTGTTGATGTCTGAATACACACTCAAGACACCGGCAAGACACTGTTTGTTGACTTTTGCGACAGTGCTGAGTTGCTTGTGGCCACTAGGGGCGCTAAACGTGAAAGTTGCAGGTCTAGCGCCCCTAGTGGCCAAGAGTTACACGGTGTGCCTTTAAGTTTGTAAACTTGAAAACACATTTTAAAAACCACACTGTCTTTGTTTTTAAACTAGGAACCAGTCAATCAATGCTCACTGACAAACCAGAAATAGTTGTATTTGACCTTAAAACGGAAAGTTCAAGCTATATTTAAATCTTTATATATAAACACTTGTCTTAGTGAGACACAATATAAACTTGCACATCCATCACATGATGCGGAAGATATACTTAGATTTGTTTTGTCTTATCTCCAGAATATAATAAAAAATAAATAATACCCAAAAATGAAAGTTAAAAAATGCTTTGCGATACACAGCATATACATATAGAGCCATATTTAAATCTAATGCTGGCTTCATCAGAATCACAATCAGAATTATTTTTATTGCCATTAAAAGTTACAGGTAGCCACAAACTAGGAAATTGCTTTTGCTCTCGGCGCAAACAAGTTATAAAATATCTAAATATACTGTATCTCAAAGCGTCTATCTGAGGCATACGTGTCTGTGTACATTTGTGATTGGCTGTCAGCGGGTTAAACCCACTAAATGGAGCCATCTAAACGATTGTGGGGTCTCCTGGTGATCAATAGAGAGATAAGGGACGGGGATAAGCCACGGGCAGATGGACGTCAAAGCGCACACCTGGGGGCAGCCGATGGTGGTGGTATCTGGGAGGCCGGTGACGACAGAGACTGCAGTGGTTTTTTAATTTGTGGAGAGCAAACAGAGCTTATCGCAATGTCAGGGGAGAGCTGATTGGTGATTCACAGCCACAACTCTAAAGAGGACAGCCTTTGAGTTTAGCCGCACGAAAAACACAACTTTAAAAAGGTAGGAATGAGGAGAAAACAGGAATCAGCAACAGCCTGATACAAAGTTGATATTGCAGAAGTCTGGGAGAGAAAGTGTATTGAAATTGAAAAACGTAGCAGATGGTTCAAAGTCGGAATCAGACTAAGTATAGTAAAAGCAACCGTTTTTAGTTTGTAACCTTCTGGAGGCTTGTCACATTTAATTTAATTGATTGTTATTTTACCAGGAAAGGAGATTTTAGAATGTTTTTTTTCAAGTGATTCCTGGTCTCAGGTGGGCTGTGGGTGCGTGGGGAGGAGACTAAAGAGCCAATTAAGTCCTGATTGGTTGCTTGGTTGCTAGGTCGTTGCTACTCACAAACTTGGCTCCAGGTTTCTGCTATTAAAGCCTGTTTGAGGTAGTTCTAATCGGATTGTTTGCATTAAGGCAAACACTATACATAACGTCGGCTCTCGGTTAGTCCACTCATTCTATGGTTAGTAAGTAAGTAAGTGAACTTTATTCATACAGCACATTTTTACGCACCAGCGTCATCCAAAGTTCAGACAGTCAGACATCGGAAGAACATACAAACTCCACTCGGTCTCGTGTTGACCGGGATTGGAACCCATGCCACAATGCCGCCCAAGGAAATGGAATATCATGCTCAGTCATGTCCACGGAGATAAATATATTATATACCACATATTATGTTGGGATAATACAGTCATAAACAAGCAGGATGGTTCCAAGTACTAGTAATGGTTTATGGAAGTGCGTGCTCACGGTTTGTGCAGTGAAACAAAATAAGTAAAACTGAATTCAAGTCTATTTGTGAGCTAAAATGTTCACATATTGGAATATATTCATTTATTTTGTGTGCATTGTTTAACCCTTTCCATATGAGTATTTCATTGTCCACGCTAAATCTACTTCAGAACACTTCTAAAAAACGTTTCAAAAGACCTTTTTTTGTCTTTTATTTACTTATCTCCTTTCTGACCACTGGAATATGTGTAGAATGGAGCTCTTCCGTGTATAAAGTATGTGTTTTACTTGAGCTAAATAATGACATCCCCATGGACCACAGATACATGACCTATAAGCCCAGGCCAATCACTAGCCGTGTCGGAACATAGAGGATGAGCAGTGTGCTGAATACTTTATTAGCACCACTCGTGTTTGCTGGATCTCCAGGTGCAATCAGTCAATCATAGAACCCACCGTGGGGCCGCTTCAGATGCAGATATGAGCGCTGCAATATAGAACTCCGTGGTGAGTTTGAAATGCATCATTTATGGCGGCAGATGTAATCAGATAGAAGTGAGATAACAAATCAAAACATATTAAAATGATCCGACAAAGAGAGAGCTCATAACTTCTCCTGTAGATAATTCGCTCATGAACCTCACGGCTGTACAAAGGAAGCAGTGTTCAGTTTTCAGTTTATCTTGTGTAGTAGATCTGGGGTTTTTACTAAGACTTGTCCAGGGGCCGACAATATTTGTGATATTAGTGCTCTTACTTATCTTATCTTAGAACGTCCAAAGAAGACCAAAAATACACGGCCTTATTCAAGAAGTGAAAAGTAAAGGGTTAAAATGAATTATGACCAGAAGTCCATATTGATTCACATTTGACAGAGCTAAAGTTAGTTGAAAACAAATATTTACCATCGCACATTAGCGCCATATAGATAGATACTTTATTGATCCCTGTTAGAGAAATTCAGGTGTCCAGTAGAAGCAAAAACACATTCATCCATGAAAACAAAACAAATAAATATATAAATGTAGCTAACAGTTGTATTAACATGGAATAGCACTTTAGATCACAGCAGCAGAGGTGGAGTAGTCGCTGGGTGGAGCATTTGGTTTGGACCGTTTTCTCTGCTCTGGACCAGAGTAAAATGCTGAATGCTTCTTTAGCATTTTTCAAAAAATTAGCATTCCCCCAGTGGAACGCTGCTTGATCCGCTTGGTTTGGTCGGTGAATCCTCTCTGCTCTGGTCTGAGTCTGTGTAAAACCATGAACACTGTAATGCAGTAACATTTACAGGTAAAAAAATATACACAATTTTTTGACCAAAACAAAATGTATATTCAAATAAAGCCTATGTCTAGATTCTAGAGATTCCCCAAAAAGGCTTAGCATGCCTCTATTGGCAGAGTAAGAATTTTCCATATATAATATATATAAAGCAGTTCCTCCCCTTGGCTTTGATGAAGGAGTTAAACCAAAGGGGAGGGGCCTCAGTTGTCTCTGAAGAAATTGAATTCATTCCGTCCAATCAGGAAGCTGCGTACACAGGTCGAACTGACGCTTGGCTTTGAAAAATGTCTCATCTTCAAAATGTGAAAAGTAACTGATTTTTCCTTTGATAAATCATTTTCTATAAGTTGATGGATTTTACATCATTCAAATGAACAAATGTTGAATTCTGTTGTTGTTAAAGTGTCATTACCCATTTGAATCACAGTAGATAATTAAGGCCATGATTCTGTAAACCCATAAAATTAATACACGTCAGAAAATCTTGTGAAGTAATGGCCCAATTCGTGTTTGTTAAATATATCATAGACTCCATAGAAGAGATTGTTTTTATTATTTTTTGTCCAGATAATGAGATTCAGTCCCGTCCTCTCCACTGGGTCCTTTATATCAATCCTTCCCGCTGTATGTTGGTATGTTTGGAGTGTTTGGTGTGTTTGGTGTGTTGTTGTGGACCAGAACACAGAGCCACAGAGATAACGGAGCTTGTGAGCGTGTCCACAGAGGAGATGGGACAGGAGTGAGCGCGCTAATCACTGCAGAGCACTCCTGATTAACTGGATAACCGCGCTGACCTCTATCACCACTGAGCAGGAAACCCATTCTGACTGCCACTGCAAACTGTATTGTGCTTTGAGCATTGTCCATTTTTCAAAATCTGTCCAAAAGTAATGGTCTAAATTGTGTATGTATGAACAAATACAGGCCATTAGTGGATAGATGGATTTAAATGTTGTGGATGGAGAGTGAATTTGTAAGCGGCATGAGAGCAGTAAATTGGCTATTTTCCACTGGTGTCTCCTGGGATTAGGATCTGAATGTCTCAATTAAATGAAAAGTGAATAGTTTTCAGACAGATAAAATGAGACATCTTTCCCCATTACAACAATCACATGTACCGTAATGCATTTTGACAAAGCTGGACAGTTTTGGGAGAATGATAAGATTTCATTGGACGAAAAGTGAACATGTTTTGTCACCTACATTTATGCAAATATCAGAAAAGCTTGAACCCCTTAAAATTCATTTCTTGAAGAAACTAGATCCGATAATCACCCAAAGCACTAAATTGTATTATGTATTTTTTTTTTTTTTTTTTTTTTATTGTAGGCCTTTACCAAATGGTTGAGAAGCAGTTTGATGGTAAAAAAAAATTGAGTGAGATGAAGTATATTCAGAAGGTCATCTCATATATTCAAAGGTGATCTACCAATCTGTTTAGGAATAAAATTAAAGGGTTAAATGTGTTTTTAAGATACACAACATTATGTATAGAAAGGTATTGGGAAGAGAAAAAAGCAAGGGATCTAGAGTTTGCACTTTTCCAATTGATGATGGAGTTTGGACACAAGGCATCAGGTGGACATGAAATAAAGCTTTAACCAATCAACAGCATTACATTATATTGAAATGACAAAACATTTTACATTGAAAATCAGAACAATGAGCGGCTTTGTTACATCAGCAAAATTGTGATTGGATTAATCTGTAAGAGAGAATAGGTTGTGACAGTCAGAGGCTTTGATGTGCCAGCGTGTTCGGGGTCTCGCGTCTGTCATCACTTGGGTGGAGAGAATGGACAAAATATCGGTACTCCAAAATTACAAACCGCTTCGAGTGACCTTGATCTGTGAAATAAATACTAACTAACAAACTAACTAATCTGATGGATAAATGATACACTTCAACCAGATCAGAAATGTCGCTCTGGTTCAAGTCTGGTTGAAAAATAAGTTTTTAATTGTGGCTGTAAGCGCACCAAGTCACCTAGTCATGGCATGAGATGAAATGAAAAAATATACACAAAAAGCAGGACTGAAAATACAGTGTAATTTAATTAAAGAAACCCAAATCCAGCGTAACAAAAAAACACTAAAAATCAGAGAAAAAAGTAAGCGAAGAACAAACGTGGGATCGACAAACAACAAGTGGGAAACACACGGGTTATAAATTCACAGGGAGACTCAGGTTAATCACATTAGGGGGCGGGGCAAACAATCAAAGGGACAGGAAGGAGAAGATGACAGAGTTAAGAAAATGTATATAATGAAAGTCCAGATCCTTGTAATAATAATAATGCATCGGTTTTATTTTGGACACTCAAAGACGCTTTACATCCGACCACCACCAACCATTCACACACACACCAGACTCATTCTAGGCAATGGGGGTGAAGTGTCTTGACACAACGGCAGCTTGGCACTTTACAGCCGCCCCACTGTGGTATCAGGAGTTCCCAGAGGTTAAGTGTCTTGCCAAGGACACAACGACAGCAGACCTCAGTGCTAGTCAGTGGAGAAAGTCTTGTGGTGGGCTCGAACCCACAATCCTCTGGCTCAAAGGCCAATGCTCAACCAACTGAGCTACTGTCGCCTCTCTTGTACTGTAAGTTCATTAAGTCAGTTTGCATCTTAAAACAGATCTGTGAAGTATTTTTTTCATGAAGTGAACCAAACCAACAAGTGTGAACAAAGTGCTTCACATTAGAATACAAATATAATAATTCTAGAAATGTATGACGCTGGACATCCAAGGCAGGCGGTGCTGACACTCTCCGGATTTCACAATATGCAAAGTGCAAGACAGTTTAATTGGCAGGGTCACTGTGCACTTGTATCAGCACTTTGCAAACTTTCCTTTGGTGCAGTATGAGAAAAGGTTAACACCATGTTTATAGAAATGCAATCGTTTCTAAGATGTTCTCTCTACACCAAACTGAAGTTAAAAAACGATGTGACTTGTGATTCTAAACTGGCTGTATCTCCAGGGAGCCTCCTCTCTCTGAGCTCTTCCCAGGGGGGAGGCCTCATGGGGGGGTCACCTTTGCTGCCATCCTCCCACACCATCCATCTCCCATCTCAGCTCGCAGCTATATCCTCTTCCACACTGCTTCTCTCTCAGCTCCGCCGCCTGAGGGCCCCACATCATGCTTCATCCAGCGCACCTGCCCCGGGCCCCTGCCATGCTCCCCTCGGTGCCCCCTTGTGTCAATGCATATCACAAGACCTCCTTTATGCAACACTAGCAGCTATGGAATTCTGGCAAAAGACAAAATACAAAACACATCACAATATTCCAAAGAGCATATAGTTTAACATCGTGGTGAAGGGCAGTCGAAAAATCTGTCCTGGTAACTATGGTAACTGTTAAAAGTATATCTTTCAGTCACAGCTTAGAGCAGGGGTGTCAAACTGATTCCAGAAATGACCAGTGTGGCTGCAGGTTTTAATTTCCACCAAGTGTAGGAATTACGGCTGTTTTATTTTTAAGCTCTACATATATTTCTGTGATATTATACGTAATAAAATGAGTCTGGGACATTTGAGCCTAATGTTGACATATTTCATTCTCTGATTGAAAGTTGGCATTGTCTGGCTATAGGACTCGGCTGGGCTTAGTCTGTAATTTGCATGTTATCTGTTCTCTATACATTCAACTTTGTGTTTATTATAAATAAAGCAGAATCTGATCTTCCATTCCTTATCACTAGTTGTGCGGGGGAAACTCATTCAAGCCACTTAGATTAGTTACCAAACAAGCAAGAGCACACAGACCCACCTCAGGTCTTCAGGTTAAGACTGGACTCACTTGATGGAGTCCTACTTGATTGGATTTTACTGTACTTCTGGGGCCAATAATCCACATGAAACAAAAGTTGTCACAAAGTTCCACATCTTCTTTGACAGTACACATTAGGTATTGTCGAATTATTTTCTCATTAAGGAGTCTAGAAGTGACGATATTCAATAAACAGATTGTGTTGTGCCAAAGAAGATTATGGCAGGGTTGTGAATCAAATAACGATGTGGACATTTCCTTTTACAAGATTTATTTAAAAAATGGTTTCTTTCCCATAGAGCTGTACTGACACCTGCCCTCCTTTTGCCCAAATAGAATTCTACAACATGAACGCAACCTATAGGCCACTGAAAATACAGCTTATTTCCTCATTTTTTGCAGCGGAGTCCATTGAGGCATGAGAAGTTAGTAAATAAACCCTCCCCCTTTGTCGTCCACCTTACGGCGATCAATAGAGGCGGAGTGTGGTAATGACGGATGGCGAGCTGGCTGGTGCTCCTGGGACAAGACCGAAATGATAGTAAGCAAATATTTCTCTAATGGATAGCAAAACAGCACTACTCTCCCACCCCAAAGACTACACAAAGACCACATTACACTGTACACAACCTGGTAATTTGTCCTCCTTCTAGGAATATGCAGACCCAAACACTTAGTCACTGGCTGTCATGTTCCCGCCTCATCTATTATGGCGTTAAGAAGAAGGCTCTTGGGTCAGTAAACAAGCAGACAAAATAATTCAACATGGTGACAGAGCAGGGAATGCAAATAGACCAAAGACAAAAGATGCTGACATGTTTTGTCAATCGTGCCTTTTGTTCAGATGTGCGAGTCTGACACCCACTTGTCCTACTTTTGTGTAGGTTTCAAAAGACTGTTTCTAAGATCTTCTAAGATCCGTGAACGATATCACACAGTTTCATTTGTATCCGTCGCGTTTATGTGATAGCGTTAGAACTTTACGCGTCCCACAGGGTGTACAGTGAAAAACAGTAGGAATAAGCACTTCAAGCGATAGTAACGGCTGCTGTTATGAATAATTAAACAAACATGGTTTTAAATCCAATAAAATCCATTATATTTGTAGAGCATTCTGTTTTACAAATTTCCAAAGAGAGACAAAAGTAATACATTTACCCATACAAAAATAAAGCCATAGCACATAATTAGCTTTAGTTAAAACAATACTCAGCGGTATGCACTGTAGGTGTATACAGTATGCAAGTTGTTTTTTTATATATTTTTTCATATTGACCTCGTAATTTCCCAGTGCCTGTGTGTGTTGACAGTATGGTGGTGCCTTAACTTTTGAACAGTGCTCGAGGATCAATCGTCTTGCAGGTTTTCTGTTGCCGGGGGTCCGTCAGCAGAGAAAGCCTTACAAACATTGATCCTATAACATTCTCAAGATGTAAAGACGCCATGCTGTCCACTCATACAGCCACTGGGTCAATACGAAAAGTATCAAAACATACACACAAAGCATCCCATAGCAAAGCATCAAAGCAAAACAGCACTACTCTCCCACCCAAAAGACAGCCCAATCCTACATTAAAAAGTTATCAAATAAGCCTTAAACCTTTACTGCTGACAAACCTTTGAAAAAAGTTATTTATGTGACATTTTATGAGGAAAATTACACCCAAACATGAGGAAATGTTAATTATTTTAAGCGTGTGTGTCAAAATTCCCTTGTTTACGGTAAACACAATAGTTTTGGGCGATCAATCTCTTAATCAATTCTTCCAACCCTCAGAGCCCTTTACAACACCATAAAGAACCCAAGTGCTTTCCAATAAAATCAATGAAAGAAAACACAATGAAATATCTATACTAAAGAGGCACTACATTCTTGAGTACGGATTAATAAAAGATAGATGCATGTTTTCTATCTAGACTAAACTTCTTTTATATTCACATTATATTCCATTATTATTTATACGCCCACTTCTGTTTAAATAGCTATATTTAATACTACCGTGTTATACACCAACGTTGGTAGATATAAAACAGATGAATTAATTATTTCGGGGGCGTATACAAAATGTAATGAAAAAATATGTAGGGTTATAGTGGCCTCTGAAGTGGAAAATTACTATTAATCATAGTAATAACATAAGAAATGGGAAAAATACTCATCTTAAAGTTTATCATTGACAAGCAGTAAAGAATCAAACCTGTGGCCCCCAACCCAGTCTCCCTCTGGTCCCTGTGGTCCCCAACCCAGTCTCCCTCTGGTCCCTGTGGTCCCTAACCCAGTCTCCCTCTGGTCCTTGTGGTCCCTAACCCAGTCTCCCTCTGGTCCTTGTGGTCCCTAACCCAGTCTCCCTCTGGTCCCTGTGGTCCCTAGCCCACACTCTATTAGTCTCTGGCTGTGGTGATGATTTTGTTATGTCCTCAATGTTCCTATTTCCTAATGTTCACGATACAACAGTAATGTCGATTAGTGATTAGTGTTGAGCAAAAAAGGAAAGAACCACAAAAGTGAAGGCAGCTGAGAACAGAGACATTAGAGTATCAGATGGAACCCAATATGAATCTTTGTGTTCATCCAGACTGGAACCATTTCCCTGATAAGAAAGAAGGTTTGTATAAATCAGATGAAAACTTGCCTCTCAATAGCAACACTTCCTCTCCCTCCTTTTACCCCTCCTCAGTGTGGGAAAACTGCAAAGTGGGGCTTTGTTCAGGGCAGAAGAGTTTACCGTCTGTGGCCCTTCTCCACAGATTCGCTCCTCTCTTGGATTCACTTTTATGCAATTATCATGTATGTTTTTTATTACTTCAATAAATCACACTTTCTAATCTCATTCTAAATTCGCCAATAACACCCTTCTCTGTGCCGCCGCGCCCTTGATCAACCGCTGTAGGACCAAGAACCCTCTCCTCTGCTGTGATACAACGCAACCTTTTCGGAGTGGTCTCTCTGCTGCCAGACTCAGCGACATAACCTTGCCAACACATCCTGGGAGATTCCCCTTGATGAACAGGCAAAAGAGAATAATGATAATCATATTCAGGATAATAGCCCACTCCAAATGGCATCATGATCTGTACATAAATCACAACCCATTCCCCCACCCTAAAGGACAGGCTTTTACCCTTTACCGGGGACTTTATGCTTGAAAAATCTCATTTTTAACTGGCCTGACCTAGATGCGCCCTCAATTCCATAACAATCCAATAATAAACATCTGGGTCGCATATTTGGCCTCCTCATTACAACTGTGGGCTAATCGTATTTTAAACAATTTATGAGCAATTAGATCATTGTGCAGAGAACATGCAAGTCACGCCAGTATAAGATAACAACGCAACGGCGAACTGGATCACACACACGTCAAGGGTGGGACCTCATGAGCGCTGTCATGGGGTTAATGACCCTGGGCAAACATTAGCGTGGCTCAGAACAGCACGGTAATGAGAAGAAGAGGGGGGGGGGAGGGAGAGGCAGCTAATCTGGTCGCCGGGAACAAGCAGCCTATATAGCAGACTACAGGCTCCATAAATAATAAACAGCCATGAATATTATTATGAGGAGAGTCCCAGCTGACAATACATGATTTAAATGTGTAGCTTGAAACGGATTTCCACACCCCAAGGCCTTGAGCAGAACTGAGGCCGCTGTACTTCTGATCAAGGCTGGGCTTGTTTCAGTCTATTGCTATATTATTATTCTGAAAATGAATAAATACATGCATAAAAACTAGCAATATATCCATAGTTTATATCTATTGCAGATTTTTCTTGAAAGAAATGTCCGCGCTGTGGGACGAATAGAGAATCTCTTCATCTAAGAACAATGGTTTAAAATGTAGTAGTTGTGTTGATGTTGGCTCCTACCTTAGAAAGGTTGCTCATGTTTGGGTGTGATAGAATATTAATATAACAATATAAAACAATCCTTTATCGATATGGTCATTCAACTTATTTATACATTAATAAAACTGGTTAAAATGGCAGTCAATAGCAAATAAGCCTCAAGTCTTGCAGCATAGTATGAGCAACGATGGCATGTTATACCTGATTTTAAAGCATACTCTCTCAGGAACACAACCACATGTTTTACTCTAAAAGACACAACATATGTTATATTGCATTGAAAAAAAACATTTATACAGAGACCATAACTTTTCTGGCATTGCATTATGCTCAGCCTTAATAAAGGTATAGTGTATGCACAACAGCAAGTACTCGTAGAGCGCAGACCTCCGCCCTGAGGTGCAGTTTCATTACTTTTCTAAAAATCCAGAATCTCGGTTTCGGATCATGTCCAAAATGGAATCAGATGTTCACTGGGCCATTGCACGCGCTTCCTGAATTTTCGCACAGACAAACAAACAAACGCTGGTGATCACTTTACCCCGTGGGCGGAGATATAAAAAAAAGACTGTATCTATTGCACCAGTTGGCATTTCCTTTTTGGGATTTAACACCCTGGTCTGCACTAACATAACAGGATTATCTTCAAACACAACACTTTTCTTAAGCGAGGAATGTATATATTTCATACAGATTTCTTTCCTCCGTGAAGGGGTAATGCAATCACCAGGGTTTGTTGTCCGTCTGTAGCAACATGACTAAAAAAGTTATGAACAAATTTGCACAAAATATTCGGCGAAGCCCAGAAATAGAACAAGGAACACACATTTTGAAGTACGTCCGGATCTCCGTCTGGACGTGTGTTTTTCTAGTTTGTTATGTCTTCAGCTCGCCGTGTATAAGCAACACATCTGATACATCACTTTGACGGAATAGAAAGAAAAACCATTGCCGCGATTGATGGGTATTTGAGTGTTCTGTTGTTGTGCTTTATTTACTGT
Organism: Knipowitschia caucasica; assembly: GCA_964034765.1. Classification (NCBI taxonomy): domain Eukaryota; kingdom Metazoa; phylum Chordata; class Actinopteri; order Gobiiformes; family Gobiidae; genus Knipowitschia; species Knipowitschia caucasica. The sequence goes on from OZ035835.1 coordinate 21,508,249, forward strand.
AATTATTACTACTTCATTTGAGCTGAAATCTAACTGTGACTTAATATGTTTGCTGATTTAATGTTTCTTCTACTGTGAGGCAAATCTGAAATAAATGAGTGGAAATAAATATGAAATGTAATGAATGTGGAAGCTTAATGTTCCCCAATGTAATTACCTTGAAAATGTTCTCACGTCCCCTTCTGAATTTGGAAATATTACAAACTTTGAAGCGTTGAGACCGAAGCCAAGACGCTGTCCTAAAAACATACCACTAAGTATTCGCTTTATGTCTGATTTGCCTCGTGACCAAACCAATTACAGACTTCTGCCCTTGTGACTGCTTGGGTCTATGAGCAGCAACAGTGAAGCGATTATTTCACCGCAGTAAATAGATTTGTCATGTAAAGTTTCCCATTATTGCAATGATCCAATTAGCCAGTTGTTTCAAGGAAGAGTGCTATTCTTCACCCTCTCCAAGCATGGATTTCTGATAATTCCTCTTGTTTGTGCTCACGAGGAGCCTGCGAAGGGCTCTGTAGCAGCCGTTAGAAATGATGTAAAGGAGGATCTCGACTCATTTATTGGGAAAATGATCTCAATCTGATTTTACCCTGATTGACTGGCTTTCGTTGGCGCTGATTGGGTTCCCATTTAGCATGCGTAATTACTGTTTACAGTCAGGCGGTTGCTGAAAGATTCGCAGAAGTGGGCTGGATAGGCTGGAGGTTCGGCTTCTTTCTTTTTTTCAACGAGAGACAGAGATAACGAGTAGCTGTTCGATTGGGGAGAAGGAGGACTGATTTTCCGGCGGCGAAATCACGAGACGAGGCCAGCTTTGTACGGATTTCCAGACGCGAGGGATGTGTTGACCTTTCGCCGTGTTCTTGTGTCCACTGCTGTCCTGTGGTGAGTGGTGGTCAGGACCCGTGGTGAAGGGAGGGGCAGGGGTGAACTGAGAGGATGGAAGCGGGGGATGAAAAGACAAAAAAAAAGGCTTGGATGAAAGTAGTGGAGAGATGTGGAAAAAATTAAATTGAAATTGTTAGAATGGTAATAGTAAGTAATGTTTATGTTTATTTATATAGCGCATTTTACCGGCCGTGGTCACCCAAAGCGCTTTACAATGTTCAAAGTTCAGATATTTTTTCATTATCTCCACACACGGTGACGACAGAAAAGCCCCCAACCAACACCATCCATTCACTCACTCATTACATTCAGACCATTGCGCATGTTTTTTGTGCTAGGGGAAACCGTAGCACCTGGAGAAAACCTAGGCAGACACAAGAAGAACATGCAAACTCCACACAGAAAGGCCTTCTTGCTGTGAAACACAAGCTCTAAGCACTGCCCCACCGTGTCCCCCGATAGTAATAGGCAGAAGAAATCAAATAGTAATGGAAAGTATTATTTAGTTATGTATAGTGCCTTTCACAGACCAAGGTCACACACAACGCTTTGCTCGATGTCGGCTCTTCCTATCATTGTGAAGCAGAATTCACCAAGCGTTGGATTGTTCACCCACTAATAAGGAACGTGAGCTGGGTTTAGACCGTTGTGAGACAGGTTAGTTTTACCCGACGGATGATGTGCTGTTGCAATAGTAATCGTGTTTTGTGCTCGCTCCACACACAGTTGAAAACAGAACACCTGGTGCATAAAAGCCTCCAAACATCATCACTCAGACACAGGTAGAACATTCAAACTCCACACAGAAAGGGCCCTTTTTTTGAGGCCTTCTAACCGCTATGCCAATGCAGAAGGGGGTAAGGACAGTGGTGATGATCCAGAACAATTGATTCCAAACACAATTCCAACACATTTATGGACTTTATCAACATTTATGGATATTGGTCATCTGCCCTGTATGTTCCAACGGCTCTATGTGTTTTTATTGTTGAATTTCTTGTGTTTTAACTGTTTGATTTTGTGATCTGTGTTGGTTGATAGTGTAAAGTCCTCGAAGATAACTACTGTTGTGATTCAGGGCTAGACAAAAATGCATTGAATTGAATTGATTGTTCTGCTCAGAATAGACTAGAATAGAGTTTGGGGAGAAACATTTAATAACATAGTGTATTCTCTATGCAATGTTACAATTCAATGGAGTTAATATGCTTGGACTGGGCCATTAGAGTTTTAAAAGTATGAGAATGAATGATTTTCAAGGTTTGACCAATAGTTATTGAAAAGATAAAGCTAAGGTACTGTTGTATAAATCTTCCTCTTTTCATGAATAATAGAAAGAGTCTTGTCAAAGTATAAAATAGTGTTAAGAAACATTATCTTTTGACTGGGAACCTGGATTTTATTACACAGTTCCATATGTGTGGTTTTAAAGGGACCCCAGCTTTGAAAAATTAAGATTTACCACATTTTTGTTGAACCTTTTTAGATCTGACTTGGACGGGGACAGGACAGGTTGAGGGGAAATCCGAAGAGGAGATTTATGACGGTAGTTACAAGGAACATTAATTTAGTTGATCTGATAGATGGCTGAATGGAGAGATATGATTTGCTGCCAACCACAAAAAGAAGGTGGATTTTGATTCTTAGGCGTCTGCATGTGTCCAAACCGCCACATGCTTTAAATATGGTCCATGTTAAAACGCACTCTGCATTTCCGACTCAGGTGATTGACTGAGCAGCGACCACAGGGGCGTGGCGGAGCAGCAGCCCCGTCACGTCCGTCCTTCTTCGCCTCCTGTGCCCTTACTGTGGTGAAATGAGTTTTAACAAGAATGTGCCCGAGATCAGACTTCACACAAATGTTCACCTACTTTTTATCGCTTACAGACGACACCTCAAGGCTGACTGGATATACTGCCCACCGCGCTACAAGCACACACTCTATTTATAGTCGGCTGGCATCTGGAGCGATGGATAGGGATCGGTCTCACAAAATGGAGTTTGGAGCAACAACAATTGATTAGATAGCTTTTTTCATAAGTAAAAATTAGACTTTACTTGCTAGGTTATTGGTCATACAGGAACATGTGGTTTTAGAGTTTTTCATTTCGTTTTAATAAAGATTGTAAAAGAGAACAAGTTTGTGTAAGTTCATTTATCAGGCATATGATATTTTTCCTACCGCCCAATCCCAGCTTGGGTGTGGAAAAATATGTATAATGCAATCTATAACAATCCAACACTGATATGGTCATTCTAAGACTTTATACATTAATTAAATAGGTTTAAAAATAGCTGTCAATAGCAAATGTAGTTTTTTTTTAGCTTTTTTAACACATGTTGGAAAGTGTGGGGAAAGTGGTAATATCTACGTTTCACATGGGCCCGGAAATATGGCATTGTAGCAAGAGCTCTGGTGTGTGCAGTACAGTGGTTACCAGCAATTTGTTTGGTGCACACTGGGGTAGTTTTTCCAATATGGTTTTATTGCAAATGGAAAATAAATTCTTGAATCTTGAAGAAAAAGCAGTGAATCAGTCCAAAAAACCAGCCTTCTTCTTCAGATCTGTTTCAATCTAATCACAACTGAACTTATTTTGTTCAAAAAACAATGAGAAAAACACTTTCCTGTCTCATATTCATTAAAAGTAATTATTTGTTTAATGTACCTCTATAATGGAAAAATAAAATAAGCAAATAAACAATGCAATACATAAAAGTGATGTATGATAGACAGTTATATAAGCGATATGGCAGGGCCCAGAGATTCCCAGCACGACGACCTATACACACTTGTCTTACTTCTTTAATTTTTGATAGATTTACAAGATAAGACACACTTTATGTATCTCCCAATGGAGAAAAGTACACATATAATTTGTATATATAATTTACATACATAATTTGAGATTATTATTTTTTTCAATCAGTTGTCCGATCGTATTTCACAGACATTTTGAAAAACAAAATATCAACAGAGATAATGCGATCCGCTGCTGTGCCCGCCATTTGATGTGACGGGGGAATGTTCAGGTCCATTGAGCAATTTTTAACACTAGGACCGCCGCGCTCTTAACATACCTTGCACCGCCCCCTGCGGTCAGTTGACCGCTATGTATTTTGCGCTGATAGAGCCTTTTGCCAAATTGATTGTTCACTAAACCAGAACTTGATGTTGCAAAGGAATCGTGATCATAATGAAACTGTGTAAATTATTTGTCTAAATATGCTAAGTAATTGTAATTCTAGCCGAAATAAAAGACTAAGACGACACATTGTGCGTGTACTGATCCATCAAAATTACGATGACTTTTCAGGCTAGATTTATTTTGTAACTTTGCAAACACCTAAAAGGTTGGTCACTATATGTTATATTTGACTCAGTAACAATATGTAAATTCAAACAATATAAATTATAGTTTAGAAAAGCACGGGACCATAACGTCTTCGCGCTGCTATATGCGTCTACTTCCTACGTCATCTCCAGACTGTTTTCTCTTTAGAGGCCGAAATCACCGTGGGAAATATTATCTAGATAATAATAATAGTATTCGTATTGACACAAGATCATCAGCTAGGCTACCATCGTCAATGTAAAATCTTCAATTTTACACGGGACACGTTAGAAAGACAAATATATGTATATATATATTTGTATTTATTTGAGACAAGCAGTGCTCTTTATGCTCAGAACAAAATTATAATCATTGCCTTGCAGTGCGCGCTGTGCAGAATAACACACAGTGTTATCTGGATGAAAAAATAATTATATCCTTATTGATATATGAGGGCCGCCTCTGCCCCACAGTCCCTCTCCTCCTGCAGTGTCCGCGGGTGACGAGCACTCTGATCTGCACTCTGCCTTGATAGTTCATCTAATTGTTCTATTTTATTGCTATATTGTATTCTGCTGTATTGCCTTCTTGTATGTATAAATATAATAATGTAATTGATGATGAATGAAAAGGCAGAATGGAGCAACAGCGCGCACACAGACACCTGCGTATGGCTGGCATTACGCGGGTCATGTGCGTTATTGCTTCTGGACTTGTTACAACACTGCTGTCCGTGTCGTGAATGCACTGTGAGTTTACGTTCAGATTTAGAATATTATAGGTGTTCTCCCCGCTGTCACTTTCTACCTCAAAATGTGACATCTCACCTCCGTCAGACTGTTCTCATTCAATGTCTTGAAGCACTGTCAGGGCTTCATACCGTGTACTTGCAGCTCTATTCAATTTGTACTCCTCTCTCTCTCCCAAATAATAATAAAAAAGTCCCTTTAGAGTCTAATGACAACATATTGATACATGTTTATAAGGCGCGAAAAACCCCCGGGAAAGGTTACTATGACAACAGTCGCCCCTGCGCCATGTATCTCCATGGGGAAGCAGAAAGGGCTGTGGTTTAGAAAAGTTAAAAATGCGTGTAAATCTTGTTTTCTTTACTTTTTCCAAAACCAAAACACACCAAAATATAAACAACAAGTACCTAGTAAAAGTCATAAAATTTCAACTTCTGGCGTTTTGTTTTGAATACACTAATTAGCATAATAAAGGGAGTGACGGTCAGTTGACCGCTAGGGGCGCTCCTAGTGTTAATAGTGAACTCATCTCCGAACATTTTAAATCAAGGTTTAGTTTTTCCTATATTTATACATGAATTAGCATTTGAAAGTTACTGATTATATATGAAAGACAAAATCACTCATGTTTATGCACTTACATTCATATTTTTTGCTCATGACATAATTTTGAATCACATTGTCACTTCGTAAGACTTCATCTCAATTTAAGCCGTATAATTTGCGAAAAGTTAAGTACTTTTTTCAAGCGAGCCACAGAAAACTTGAGATAACTCATGCACTTTTTACCTCCCCGTCCATGCTGGCACTTTAGCCATGCACTACTTATCACAAAACCACTCCGGGACAGCCGATCTGGACGGGCCGTGCACCATCAGCAATATCACTAATAACCGAGCAAATGCATTTCTATGTCCCACTTTAGACCCATGTCGGAACGAGTTAAAAAGTGGATCTGTGAGCGTTTTAAATAAGAACTCCACTTCCCAGATATAGGAAAGTTAAGTCTGGTCATTGGAATACATTGAGTTATTACTTTGGTCATGGGAATTGATAGAGGCAGTGTGGTACTTTGAAGTCATTGTGTGTCTGTGTGTGTGCGGGTGTACTTGTGTGCGAGTGTTCGGTCATAACTTCATAATATTTCCATAATTTCAAGTTGTGGCACTCAAAACGCATTGTATTTTGAGTCTATCTTTGCATCCGCTGCTTTATGCCGAGGTTGAGGCTGATAATACCTTTTTGCATGATTATGTAAATCGCTCCCAAGCATATTTCACCTCTTGCCAATGTCTTTCCTGCGTTTTTTATCGTTTGCTTGTGAGCGCAGTGTTTTCTGCATAAATGGCTATATCTGAATGTCCTTCTGCACAGTTGTTTTATCTGTAATAGCAGGTGGGAGGGCCAGGTGAAGTGGGGTTAAGGTATTTTGCGCATGATTCCGCGGCTGCATAACATTTAAGGAGGGCGCAAAACCAGTACAGCTCCTGTGCACGAGAACTCTCACTGTGAAGTACACCTCACTAATGCAGTATATATAATGTTTGAGTGAAAGATCAAGTCCATTCGTTTGGCCTTATGCAAATCAATATGGGGAGATTGTTGTATTAAATATAGACTAAAAAGCAGATGTGAATTTTACTGACCCTGATTTGAACTGTCTCTTTCCTAAGCAAAAAGACCTGGTCTCCGCTTCTTCCTTAGTAGTACAAAAGTGCAGAATATGAGTTAATGATAGTCAATCTGGGGGGGCCAAGATCTGCATTCCTAGATTTTGCTAATCTTTTCAGTTGTTTGGAGAAGGAGATGGACCCAGAATCTGGGGGGACAGCCTTGTAGAGTCTCCTGACTTATCTCAAGGAAGTAATATTTCTATAGAATTAGGGAGGGGTAGTGTGTGAATGATTTCTGTTTAGGTCTGGCGAGACGGAGGAAAGGCCGGACCCTGGACCGGAAGCTGCCTGATACTACACGCCCCCTTCTTCCTGGACATCTGCTGATATGCTCTGGCTTGAGGCGGGGGCTCAGTCAGCGCAGGGCCAGAGAGGGACAGCATAGCATAGTTTTAGGAGCTCTCTTTTGTTTGAATGTTCTGTATCTGATTGTCAAGATAAATTAAATACAGATGTTAAACTTGGAGAATCTTTGTCTGATTTCTGTACCAAATTTTGAACACGTCAGTCAAATCTTTTTTGACCCACAAGATACATGACATTTTTCAACAATGGTGGTCAAAATATTGTTTATTCGTTCCTAGAATGTGTCTTTGTAATTTGTTCAATATGTGATTTTGACATTATTTCTTCCCATAATGGATAAGATTTCTTTGGTCTTGCTTTTATATTTGAAACTCAATTCAAACGAAATTCCTGTTTCCTGTGTTACAAAGAAACACATTGTTTTTCTTACCTTTTTGAGCATCTTTCTTCTTCTAAGAACTGTAATAAACTGAATAGAATACTACCTTTGCATCCTAATGTTTGGAAGCCACGTTTATCTTTCAAAACTACCATCCATAGAACTCTATATTCCTCTTTGCTTTAAAGGAGACGTATTATGCAAAGTCGACAATGAGGTTTTAACTATGCATATTTCAGCATAGTTGCCTCATCAAAAACAGACATTGTGTTGTATTTAGATCTATCCACACTAACAACAGAAACTTCTGGCAAACATGTAACCCCGCCCCTTCTACTAAAAGCTCCTGTCTCAGTCCTGTAATAGTCTGATGTTGTTGTACCAATATGAGCAGGTTCCTTCCTTTTAAAACAAAAGTATTTTCCATATAATATTCTAATTTATTCAGGTCACATATCACTCTTTACAAACGAATTACTTTGCTTGCAGTCAGTACTTATCAAATTTGGAATGAAAAGTACATAAATTCAACTCTTCCCTCTGGTGGTAGCATGGGGAGTTACAGGTAGAAAGCATTGTTTACCCTTCATACGTGTCTCACCATTTATTTTCCACTAATATTTGTGTCTATACGTATATTGACTCATAATCATTGTAATGGTCAAACATTATACTTAAAAAAAAACATCCAACTGCATTGGTTTCCTCTCAAAATGTGATTATCATTTGAGTGTCTTGTCATGCATCCACATCCCCCCCACACCACACAGTTATGGGCCCTTTCCTTTTCATCGAACGCTGCCAAGGTAACGTCAAGGAGGATTTAATTCTTTGCCCTCTGCCTCTTTGCAGTAAGCCAGTACACCCCTGAAGATGAGCCAGTCCCAGCCAGCATTTTCTTCCGGGACAAAAGTGAAAATAATGGCACGTTTTTGAAGAGTTGGCGTAGCTAGCGTTTGTGCCTCTCCGTCGCATCCCTCTGCTTTATGACAACTCATTTCTCGTGGTGCTCTAACAGTGATGAAACGCTGCCCTTTCGCTGCTATTGTCCCAGTGTATTTAATACTGCCACATAAATCTTAGTAATGGATTTGTTTGTGTTTTTATGTCTTTTAGCCGAGCACCGACACAGAGAGGGAATGATCAGGCCCTTCCATTGGTCCCTTGTTAATTACCCCATAGTTATTTTGATCCGTCATAAGCTCCTCAATGGGCTGTGTAGAGGCCTGCTGCTGCTGCTTCCTTAATCAGCTAAGTGATGATGCGGCACAGGCCTATACCTTTCACTCTTTCGTCTTTTCTCTTCGTCAATCTGGGTACTCAGCATATCAGCCAGAGTAACATCGTCTGGTTCTGTAAGAGACCTTGGTATCTGTGTGCGAACTATACAAAATGTTTTATTTTCAGATTAATAATAACAGTTGTTCCCTCTGTATTAGGACGGGCTCTGGACTGTAGGTCAAAACATTGGGCAAAGATCATCCAATATCTATGTAACCCTTTATCGTTCAATCAAGCATTTAGGATCTAAAAACATGGACAGCAATGTCATTGTTATCACTGTCAGAGAGTTTGTTTTCAACAGGATTTGTCTGTATGTCTGTAAGCACATCGTGGAAAACAAACTGTAAAGATTACATACATTTTAGGGGTTAGAATTCTCAGCTCAACACAAGCGGCATACCTAGCTATAAATCAGTCTGTAATCAGCTTACTTTGTTTTGTTTTTCATTGTAATTCACTTGGTCTTTTGGGAGCTACTGTAGTGCACAGAGAGAGGTCACCGCTGCTAGATGCTGGGTTTGCTACATACAGAACTACAAATACAGTCTTTGTCCTTTTTGCACCACTGAAGCGGCACAAAGCATGAGCGTGGCTCCTGTGTGGGAGACCGCTGCATCTGTACCATATTATGAAGGAAATGGCCACGCTACAATGATGTCATCACCTGTTTTACGATCAGATGACAGGCTTAGTAGTACAGTACATTCATTCAAAATGTAAATTACTGTACTTTTAAATTGATCACACACTTTTATGGAATGGTTAAATATAATGACAAATAAAGTTTCAGAGATGACTAAACACCACAAATATTCAATTAGAAAACCATAGTTTGGGGCCAGTCTGTTAGATGCACATGTGAAAGCAAAGCCTCACTTGGATTAATTGGCTTTTGACAACGAGATGAAATAGCTCCATCACATTTATGCATCAACAAGGATCCATCTGCTCTTTTTACATGTTATACACAAAATTTCGGTTCCCCAATCAATCAAGTAAAAGCACTTTCACAAACTGATGCGAAGCAAACAAAAGAAACAGGCATACTTTCGGTCAGGACTCTAATTCAATCAGATGTGCCAGATACTTGTCAGAATCATTGAGAAATCCTATAATCTACTGTATTTTCAGACCTCCTGCTCTAATGAAAGTGGTGAGTCCTCACTTGAAAAACCTAGTCTGCAGAGAAAGAAGACTCGAGCCGTTGATTAACTTCAAGAAATGCTCCAATTGACGTAAATGCCATGTCTGATGCACATTCAAAGGCTGCACCGACAGCCCCGCTAAATGTCAGTGCAAGCAGGATTTTAGTAATCTTTTCATTTCAGTAAACAGGGCATGCTTTTGTAGCACTGAAACCAATCGCAGAGAAATGAATCAGTCAGAAGACCATCACAGAAATTTAGCCAACAGAATTTTTCACATTTCTTTTCACATTTCTCTTCACTTTTTAGAGAATTTGAGAAGTCGGTCGGCCTGTGATGTAAACAGATTTGCATTCTGTGGTAATTAGAAAGAGAGACATGTCACTTTTGTGAGATAATGCAAGCCAAGCGTTCCCCTTCTGCAGCTCAGTGGGAGGTGTAAACACTCATTTCAAAGTATTGTTATCGCTTTGGCATATGTTTGATGGGAGGCAGACTGCCGGACCCGAAGCCTGAATGACTTCTGTGAGCTCTGTGTGATTCGCCGCTGCATGAGCACACCCCAGGCTAACACCCAGTGAGAAATATGAGCTGTGTAAACAACATAAACATGATACTAGATTGATGCATTTTGTAGAGTTTGATGGAGAAAGTGTGTGGATACAGCTTGGAGTAAAGAACTGGACTTCTTTAGCAATATCACTGGGCTCTTATCTATAAGGAACTGCTCTTCCTCTGCCTCTCCAAACCTATTACAGTTTAGAGTCTTTTGTATGCATCCAGCACAAATATATGAAATATTTCTACAAACGATAGATGTTAAATACATGTTTTTGAGGGTTGTGTTGTGAAGGCCTCTTGGCCAGGATGCCTTGGGAAAAGAAAAGACCTTTGAATATTAAAAATGGGTTGCATTAAATAATTGATATAAAGGAAGCAAATTATCTCTAATCACCTTTTTTGGGGGATTTTTACCATGTTACATCAAGATTTGTTCCCTCATCAAAAACAGACCTTGAGTCTTTTCATCTCTCCACTCTGATATCAAGGACTTCTGTCAAAAAGCTCCCTTCCTGCAGTATGATGTCATTCTAGCACTACATACACCATACGTGTTTGAAGCCGATAATTTTGGAACTTGGAAAAAATGAACACAGTTACTCCCCCTGGTGGTATTATAGGGAGTTACAGGCTGCAACCTTTTTCTGTTGTTTACCCTTCATTCTTGTTTCACCATATATGTCATACCTAATATAATAGTTCACATTCTAAAGTATCAAATGACAGAAACTAGTCCCATCGTCTTAAAGGACAAAACTAATGCGTGACATTTCCTCTTTAATGTTTGCTGAAGGAAAATATTGGCCCGTTCTTGTCTTATTTGAATACCGTCGCACGCAGTGGAGCGTAAAACAAACTGCTGGAGCTAAGGAGAGAGATAGACTGGACACAGACAGGAACAGACAAAGGGCAAACAAGCATGTACCAGGACCTGACCTAGGAAAAGGACAAATCACAATGTTGGAGGTTTGCTGTACTGATAGAAAAAAAACCTCCCTTGCCTAGAACCTGTTCTTTCAACACAATCAATTTTGCCCAACAGCAAGACAACAAATTGAAGCTAGAAATTCTTTGGAGGGCAGACTTCTGTCATTGCTTTGGTTCTACCTGTGATAGTAAAGAAGGAAAATGCATCATTCTGGAGTTACTGTAACCATTGTATTATCTTCTGCGGTGTACAGTGAACCTGCCGGTAAAGTCCGCCGCAGGGGGAGGGGATGATCTATCAGTGTGGCAGCGATCAAATCAAAGCTAAAAGACAAACATTAGAAAGTGTTTGTTTGAGCAGTTCTTGGCACACACAGCACTTAGCACCTGGAAGGATCATTTCAGGGTGGAAACATGTAGAAGCATAGAAGCTCTGTGTTTGAGCCAGCTGGAGTCAGTGTGATCCTCATGTTTGTGAAAAGCTTTTAAGGTGATGCTATTGATGTTGCAAAGAACCAAACCGTGGAGACGGTTTAAAAAAGAATCATTAAGATAAGGACTGTTATTATTGTGATAATTAATTGGCTGATTATTCTGTTAATTACCTTAATCATTGTTTTAGATCCCAGTGGGGCAGTATTCTGAGAGAATGTGTGATTATTGAATACATTTGACAAAAACAAAAGCTCAAGGGCTGCCCCTGGAGATCGTCTTCATACAGATAACTCATTACACATATTATTCCACAGTTATTATAGAAATTATCTGAATCATGAACCCTCTCGTCAGCATGTCCAAGTCTATGTAAGGTTAAAATGGGATTAATAAAACACTAAATGAGATGCCAAATATTGCAATAATCGATAAGTTGCAATTAATCGATTTACTTGTTACAGCCAAAACTATGTTAATTCCCATCACAAATGAAGGTAGACTGGATGGGTTGTACAGTTGAGTTCATCAGGGCAGGACGAGAACCGAACATCATCAATCATGGAAATGCCGGAAGTGAAAATATTAACACAAATCCAGACAGCGGCATAAACTAAAAGTTTTATGATTTCAACTGCTTATCCACTTTGTGTAAGACAGAAGAAATGGCCACTTCTTTGCTTCTCGGTCGCCATCTTTGTTTACATGGCTATAGCACTGGGCGACACACGAGATTTGACGTTCAGGCTTGAAACTTCTGGTTGGATGGTTTCCTCAGACTAAAGGAGAGAGCAGGATGTGGGCGTCTATCAAACTGATTCCATAACTAGTTTAGATTTGAATTGGAACAGAAAGGGGGATGGGAAGGCCTAGGCTGAAGTGTAGGTGTTTTGTGCAGTGAAATGATTGTGTGTTATCTTACTCATACTAATTGAAATTGTATGACCTCAAACTTTTCTCGGTTGACAAACAGCCTTTGTGCGGTGATCACACTTGTGCTGATGTTGATGGCGCTTCTGCACATCTGCACTGATTTACCAATGACAGATGTCCCGTCTGATGGATGGGGATGAGCTAAAACAGCTAAAAAATGTATGCTTATCAACCCACCTGTGTGCCTGCCACAAATAACCGGTCCCGCTGTCTGTTACGCCACCTATCCACGCACCAGCACCAGCACATATGTTTGCTCTGTCCCAATCTCTTTATTCATGCTCCCGTCGTCTACCTGACAGATTTATAATGAGACCACTCTGACAGATGTTAGTGCTTTGCCGCGACCCCCAAAACAAGCCCGCGACCGGCGCTTTGGGGTTGGCCATCAATACTACTCTACCTGTTGGAGAGCTGCAGACTAAGTGACACAGAGACAAGCAAGAGGGGTGAGGGGAAAGAGGAGACGTCCTGTCCAATCAGACGGATGCCAGTGAAGCCCTGAGCTCTCTCCTCTGTGATGCACGTTGCCTCGATTTGTCATGTGTGTTTGTGCACAGGGTAATACTTTCACTTCCTGGTGCCGGCAAAAAGTGTGCTGAGAAATGGAAGAGAGGGAGGCTTTGTTTAGTCAAATATGAGTGTTCTCTTTGTATATTTAGTAAATATCCTTTTTTGTCAGCATTGTGGTTTCCTCTCCCTCTAAAGATGTACATTTAAAGACAATATCTGCCACTGAAATTCTATATTATATTTATAACAATACATATATTTGACCATATAACCCTGTAGTATAATTTAAATCATAAATAGGCAGGTAAATCGTGGCAGGAGCTCCGGTGTGCACTATCTGGTGCACACTGGGGTAGCCTTGCACAGTTTTTCCTATGTGGTTTTACTGCAAGTGGCAAATAAATTCTTGAATGTTTAAAGCATACCCTTCTATAATAACCACCACCTGTAATATGTATTGGAGGATAATAGTTTGACTAAGGATGAATTCAGTTCAGTTCAGTTCAGTTGTCTATCAATAAGTTGAATGCATCCAATCAGAAAGCTGTAGGCGCGGATTGCATTTGAAAAATATGTTTCCATCTTCAATCAATGAAAAGTAACTGACCTTCACTTTAATGATAGATGATCAAGGATTAATTTTTTTCTTGCCTTTGGCGGAAAGAATGATGGCCAGTTTAAAATGAATGCAAACACCAGAACCAAGGACAGAACCAAGTCAAAATCACAAAAATATATTGGCACCGTGAAACATGGCAATATGGTCCAGGCAGCAGTGCACATGCCAGAACCATCCAAACCCATGCCAAACGATTCTAAAAACTCAGTTCCGACTGCTGAAGAATACAACCCACAACATCCTTTTAAAATGTTACTAGAATGAATAAACTCTATGCTTGTTTAATAGAGCAATCGTTTTAGTTTTATTATAATCCGTGCTGTTGTTGCAGCGATATTAGAGGTCTTGTAAAGCTCACTCACTGCCCTACTGCTGACTAGCTTAGAGGGAAGTGTATATAATTTACTAGTCACCACCTGCACCGTTGGCGACGAGAACACTTCATTGCAGCCAGTCAAGGGGAGACAACGAGCACAAAATCAGCCCCGAGTAAATCCTATTAGAGGCTAAACAGGAGCCGGCCAAAGAAACGTAGCCGGGCTATCTTTGGGACTCAATAAGGGGTGAAGTTCCGAGCAAGCGTGACGGCACAGAAAAACTGGGGTGACGGAGAAAATATGATGGAGATTGAAGGGAAAAATTGCTGCGCCAGTAAAATCTCCGGCCGTATGGAAGACAAAAGGCGGGATAAAGCCAGTCAGAGCGGCCCCTGCACTCTACTCGGCTCACTGCTCTCGCTGATGACGATAAGCCAATATGTATTTGGGGAGCGCAGTTTGCATTACTGCCCACAGACCCCGGTGCTGTGGGGGTACCATCTGTCAGTGCTATCCCCTCCTCGGTCTTGTTCTGACTCGGCTATGGCGCTCTGTTGCCCAGGCTTGGTGTGGAAGAGATCCAAAGATGGAGGCTAAGCTGGTGTGTAAGCTCTCCAAGTGAAATGAAAGCTCTGGAGTGAATGAGGGGAGCATTGGAGTGGCTGCAACGTGGTCAGAAGTGTTTCCATACACGGGAACAGTGGGGGAATGAGTTATGGTTTAGAAAGATGGAAATAATGTAGCAACAGCTGTTTAGTGCTGAACTTTGTGAATTGGGATGAATGGGGCTTTTCACCACAAATCAGCCAATGGTGAAATGAAGTGATATAGTGACATATTTTTGTCCTTCTGTCTTGCAAATAAGGGAGTGAAACTATTGGAAGGATATTGTGCAAAATACACTTCTTCTTTTTTTAGCTTTTAACCATAATACAACAGAACATATTAAAACCAGTTTACAGCAGTGATCCATCTACACTAACAATCATGGAACTTCTGGCCAAAACGTGTAACTCTGCCCCTTAACTGTATGATGTCATTGTACCACATGACATCACATTTAAAAACAAAAGCACTGTCCAGAAATGATGTTCCAGCCAGTCATTTTCAAAATCACAAATACCTCCACTACTCCCTCTGGTGTTAGCATAGGTATTATGCAGGCCAATAGCCTAATTTATCCTTGCTACTTGTTTCATTGTATATTATCTATGGAATATATTGTTTTATCTTTCTAAAGCATGATATCATGAAGACAATTGTGCCATTATCATTTGTAATGGCCAAAAATAAAGCATATTATGTATTCTTTTACACCTTGAGGCACAACATGCATGTGTGGTGATGGATTCCCTGTTATAAAGTTTTGACTGATCAGCTAAAAAAATAAAAGTCTACCGCCCTATTGAAAATACATGCAATTATTTTCCCTTAGTATGAAAAATATGCCAACTTAGAAATCTTATGCTTTCAAACTACCATCCCAAATTAGCTAAATCCAACATACAGTAGATCCATCTGTTTGTTAATGCTGTCTGGACTACAGAGAAATACAGTAATTGCGAGTGAGTGCCAATACCTTTGCAGGGGTGTACCGAACAGAAAATAATTTTAAAATGTTTGTTTCCCAGTTTTCTTTTGGTGTTTGATGTTAATACTTTGTGTTAACATTCCTGTTTAATTAAAGATGCAGTAAAGGATTCAGGTTAGCTTAGCAGTAGCACCGACACCCATGTCCCCATGTTGACTCGAGTTTTCTGGCAGGGTCCGGAATCTTTTTATACGAGACCTTTTCCTCATATAATTTTATTTTCTTTACCACAACCGGACGAGTGGGTGGCAAACGTAAAATTGGTACTTTCTTTTCAGCCTTTTTAGGTGTTTTAGAAAATCTGACACTTAAAAACAACTCAGGTGCACGCACTGACGAAAAGCAGGAGGGGGAACGGATTGGTTTCGTTCTATCGGACCACTTCAAAATATTTATGATATTATTCTTTGAGGCTACAGGCATCTGGTCAAGTCCATTACTATTTGAAAAAACATGAAAACTTGACTACTTTTGAGGGGTTTTTCTTTTAATTGGGTCTGGATTAATCATTGACTGCATCTTAAATACCCAGGCAACACTTTGTCAATCAATGAATAATGATATAGAATGATCCTCTGGTCATGTAGTGTCAAATAACAGAACATAAATTAGATAATTACAATATTCCATGTGTTTTGATCTCCCATCAGCTCTAATGCAAACGATAATGCATGCTTTAGTTATAGGCATAGTGCTTGCCTCCTCTTTTGTCTCTCTAATTGTTATCCATCTTCATTTTTTATTCACACATCTACGCCAAGAGCATGCTGTTAGTCTCTCTTAACATGGGACATTTAACATGATAGTGCTTGTTAATAGGGTGGTACACTTTGGAGCCTAATTGGGATGAAGAAAAGCCCACGTCACATTGCGCTGCGGATCCTTCTGTCGAGCTGTCGTCGCTAAATCTGGATAAATGTATAATTAAACTTGTATTGTTTGCAAGATGAACAAGCTATCTCCTCCATCATATTACAGTAACAAGACAAATCCGTTTTGACAATGTCTAGACCTCATTTGTATTGTTCGGACCCACTGCCACTTCTGAAGTACTTCTCTGTGAGGCATTTTATCGCCGGGAGGAATCCGGATGGCAACAGCTCAAAATGAAGCGACTTGGCTCAGACTGATATGAATACAAAGGAAGTGGCACAGTGTCCTTCAGAAAGAATCAACCAAAATCACACTAGGAATATTCAGACAATGGGCTCATTAGAAAATCTGAAAAGGTGTTTGAAGAAAAGAGCGATTGTGCATCAGAGGCACTGGAAGAAAGCAGCTGTAATGTTGTGTTCATGAGATCATAAGTTATTGCTTCTATTTTATTAAGGCACATTTTTTCTGTCGCTGCCTAGGGATTTGTGTGTGGAATTTGCATGTTTCTTTCTGAGTCTTGGTGGGTATCCTCCAGGCGCACAGGTCTCCCCCTACCACCCAAAACATGGGGCTGCCTTAACATCTTGATTTCAAACAGTGTCATTTAGTTTTTTATTTTTAAAAATTTTAAAATATCTCCCAGTTTGACTCAACATCTACTTGGTGGCTGAGTGGATAGCACTCTCGCCTCTCAACAAGAAGGTCCTGGGTTCGAATCCCGGTCGGATCAGAGCCTTTCTGAGTGGAGTTTGCATGTTCTCCCCATGTCTGCATAGGTTTCCTCCGGGTACTCCGGTTTCCCCCACCACTAAAAACATGTCCAATAGATCTGGCATGCGCCTCCTGTACTGGCGGCCCCGCTCCCATCTCTGTGTGGAGTGAGCGGACAAATGCCCAAAAAATAACAATTGTCTTTGAAAGGCGGTAAATAAATAAATATTACTTACTTACTTACTATCAAGCCAATCAAAAGCTGATTTTGAGATGTATATACAGTTCATACAGATGTATATACAGGACTTCTTTGTTTTCCACTAAGGAAGTCTAGGAAACCTGCAAGTGCTAGTTACCATGACAACACACTGTTTACTTGCTGCGAGTTACATTTAGCATTTTAATGTTTTTTCTTTTCTGTATTCCAATTTATATTCACCAGTTTAAGCACTTATTAAAAGTGAGTAAAGGTACATTTGAATAAAACTGATCAAAACTCAAATGAAGCCTCTGGGAAGTGCCACAACATGACTGGAAGTGAAACTCCGATTCGCGGTGTGGTCTTCGATGATGTCCGCGCTACTGACAGCTCAGAGCTCAGCTAGAAAGGCACTGCGGTGCATTGACATTTTTATCACTAAATGAGCACAATGCAGGCTTTTATTTCTTTGACCATGTCCCCTCGCAGCAGGGGGATGACATTAAAAGCTCTTCAGTGGGATTATGGGGCCACAAGCACTACAGGTGGCAGTGGATAACACTTGAGACTCGAGGGGGAATATACTGTTTATGGCTGATATCGATTCCACCGAAACCACCGGAAAAGAAACACATGTTATGCTGACTGACTTTAAAGGAGACGTATCATACAAAATCAATTACATTTTTACTATAACGTTTGTTTACATCAAGGCGGACATGCAGTGAAATGTTGTCTTGTCCCAGTGCCTTGTGTCTATGAGTGTTTTTGATGACAACAATGCTACTTGCCTTATTGTGAAGTGAAATGTACGACCATCCAGACTTTTAATAGGGTGTCAAGTCCCATTAGGTATTTACTTTTGAATCTATGTTTTTAACTTCAATAAAAAGTATAATGATATTCAACTCTTGCTCTGTTGTTTTCCAATGCTAAACATCTGAAACAGCACAATATTTCTTCTTTAATGAGAGAATATTTCCTGTTTACATCGTGTTGTATTAAAGTTGGCAATGAAATGCAAAGTATTATTCCATTTTGCAAAACAATCAAATGCAATTTCCTCTATAATTGTATTACGTTACTTTCATTAAACAGTAATTTGATTTGTAATGGCGGAGTTGCAGCTATGAGCTTTCAATATACAAGTCAGACCTCAGCTGGAAACTGCAGGAATTTTGATTGTATTAAAATGTAGATGCTGGTGAGCCTGAGGAGTGGCCAGACAGAAGGACTGCCTGATTAAGCAACTAATTCAATCATGGTTATTGGGATGTATATTAAACCTTGTAGTTAAGGTTTAGGCTTATCTGAGAGAAATGTTTTGTGATTCATGCTACTAAAAAAACCCTTAAAGGGGACATAACCCAATTCTGTTCTCTATAATATGATAATCTATGACAACCATGGGTCTTTATTAAACATATGGTTCACAAAACATTTAAAGTTTAGATCAAGCTCACACTATGTTATAGAAGAAATGAGTTGAGTAGCTCCATCTAGTGCCCTGTTCTTTGGGGCTGTTTGTTGGGACAGCAGTCTGACCTCGAGAGACAGGAACTGTTGAGACAGGTTCATCAGGAACTGTGTTTCTGATGATGGGGAGAAGTGTGGACTCTGTGGGGTCTGTGCTGGACAGAAGGATGGGGGCTCTAATACAGGGCATTCTAAATACACCACGATGGCCGCTCAGAGGAGTAACCACAGCTGGTACGGGCGAATCCCAAGGCGTTCCCAAGTGACATACAGTAGTCCAGGGAAGACCTCTCTAGAGAGGCGACCAGGAGGCATCTGAAACAGATGCTTAAGCCACCCAACTGGCTCTTCTCGACATGGAGAAGCAGCGGCTCTAATCCAAGCTCCTTTCGTGTGAGCAAGCTTTGTTTGTAAATGACACAGGTAAACATCTACAAGTGCCAGATACGTGTATTTATTTATTTATTTTTACAGTGTGCCATATCGGTTAGAAAGTCACATTGTATTTACAAGGAATACAAATGCATGAAATAAATATTGCTTTAATAAGGTTATAGAAAACAACACATACACACTGTATATATGCATGCATACAGTATGTACACATACATAATTGATAGGGGCAATGTTTACTTTCCACAGCTGCAGGCTAACCACTCTGCTGTCGTCATTCCCAAATCAACACATAAGTTAATGAATGAAAGTTCTGGACAGATGTGAGTATGATCACTGGTCTGTATCTTCGAGGAATGACAGTCGAGGCACACAGCCTCTTCAAACCAATACACGATGCAAATGATTGACTTTCTCTCTCCAAATGAGCCGGTTTATCATCCCACATTATGGTGTCAGCTTCAGAGGAGGCAGTCGTTTTGTTTCCCTCAAACTCAACATGCTTTCAAACACATTTACAAGAGCATTTCTTCTCATGCTGCTTTAATCACAATGCATTTATTTACTTCTCATTGAATGGAATAAAGGGTGAATAGAAGGAATGACTGTGAATCTTGTTCTGATGATGATGGCGATACATTGTGGTAGATGTTATTAATAGTTTTATTTTGGCTATCACATGTTGCACTTTCCACCCCTTCAGTTAAAATCTATACTGATCTATACACTTTTCCTCAGCAAAAGTGTATAGTATTGTGTCTGAAAATGACTATGATGTCTATAAGCTAAACTCATGGCCGACAAGTTCCATTTGAAATTGTTTTGCTGCTTGACCTTGATTGAATTATAGTATAAAAATGCCAATACCAATTCAGGTGCTAAACATAAAATGTGTTTTGACGGAGATTTCCAATCTGGGCTTTGAGAGTATATTATTGCTGCGCTAAACTGCAGGTCAATGAGAAAATGTTACAGTGGCCAACGCACGTTCTAACTTCAAAGTCAAATAGGCCTGAATATTTATATAATATAATGTTTTATGCATATCTTTCGTCTCGTGGGCAAAAAACTTTGAGTAAATGGTTTTATCTGCGTGTGTGTTGTGGTCTGGTCTGCTCCGACTGAGACGACACGGTCCAGCATCAGTGCAGTTAATTAGTTCACAGTTATCAATTTGTTGTGATTAATGCACAATAAACAAGTCGTTTAATACACTACTCATATTACATTGACTTTCTACTGCAGTAACTGAGGGAACCTTTCTCAACAGAAAATAAAACACCGCCTTCTCTTTCTTGTCACAATCATAAATATTTGATTCTTTAGCAGGATTGCATTGAATTCTCTGAGCCCTTGTGGATTTGATCGATTGTTTTGGATGGTATTGTATTGTTTTCACCGACAAAAGGGTCAGATGGGAGTAGCTTGGTTCCTGCCTTGTGATTGGTCAGTTTGTGTCAGCCTTGTCCTCCAGACATCCGCATTCAATTAATTCACATCTTTTAATGCTATTTTTGGCAGGCATGGTGTGTGGGGCTTTAGGCCAACTGGCCCTAAATATCATAAGCATATGTGCACGCTCTGTGTAAGGCTAGGCATGAGGCACGGAGCACTATTAATTATATACATTACGTCAACCTTTACGATCTACAGCACAGATCATTGAACAACGATGCTGCTATCGGATGCTCTGGGTTTGCATTTTGAACTTTGTATCTGTAACCTACAACACAGCACATAAAGACCAGGCCCAGATTTACACCAGATGCCTTGCATAAACATTCCATTATGACCAAGGGCCTATAAAAGTCTGCTGAGGAGACAAGAGCATTGATGACAGCTCAGAGGGGATTTCAAAGTCAAAAAGTGAGAAAGTAATAGTTAAAAAGCCTTTTGCATTAATTTCAATGCACTCATTCTGTGACATGCACCAAATCACAAAACTAATGTTTCTAAACAGGTACAAATTGAGCACAGCAAATGTACCACACGCATACAGAACAACAAAGAAAATGAATTCTCCCACTGCATGGGCAAAAGATTAGATTTGCTTAGGAGATTATAAACCATTTTGAAAAAGAGATTCAACACTTTTTGGACAGGCTACACAAAAAGCACAAACTGCGGAGAAAGATATCTCAATAAAAATGCAAAGAGTCAAGTCCAAGACACCGATGGGATCTTTGAACTTGATTTCATAATATCTGTATGGAGTAAAAGAGCTGGAGAGAATGTCCCGCTGTGAGGCACTTTGAAAATATACAAAAGCAATCGGGTAGGAAGAGCTGGTTCGCCTCTAGGGGGAGAGGGGCGGGTGAGTGGGAGGTAGCGGCATGCGTTTCAAATCTCTCTATCTTCTGCCTTTTGTCTTGGGATGACGGCGGCACGTCTATCACGGCAATGTCATCGTTTTTGGCACCGATTCTTTCTTTCCCCTCGGTAACGTCCTGGCACCGCAGCGTATCCAGGAAGAGACACCCCGGGTTTTTAAGAAGGCAGATTTTTCACACACTTGCTGCATCAACAAAGAATCTTTCAAACAGCAAACAAACAGAAAGTCTCGGACATAGAAGCTTTTGTTCCGCTCGCAGACAGTGTGAGAGGCAATATATGAAAAGGGTGTTCTTAACTTTGTATGCGGAGGATGTATGGAGGGGGTGGAGGCTGCAAACAGATCCTTCAAAACGATATGTTAATGTTTGGAATTGAATTGACGACGGTGAGACATGAGCAAGAGAGTTTAAAGGCATTTTTAGCACAATGTTTATACAACTGTTTTTCAAATAGAACAAAGTCAGACTGCATTTTTAAACTGGTTCATAGATCAAGTTGATAGCTTTCACAGGTCGCGCTTTTTGGCCTCTCCCTCAGTTTAGGATCAGCTTTTTTAGATGGAAATGTACAGTAAAGATAGCAATTTGTCACGCGGTGAAAGCTAAAGAAGGACTCAAAAGGCAGAAATGTAAAATAAAACGATTCACTACAAAGATGAAAGCAAGGTGAAAAAAAACCTCCAAACTGAATACAGGGACCAGGGCTAAAATACACAAAGATGAAGACAATGGACCAGTTTCAGTTGGGGATGAGCACAGGGTACGCATAGACACAGGTGACACTAGTGCAGGGGTCTCCAACCTGTGGCTTGGGAGCTACCAGAGCAATTAAATATCTATTTTAAAGTTGCTACATGTAAGATTTTCATGTCAAGTCATCACTTCATGGCCCAAATCTGTCAAAAGTCATTAATAAACCATGCTCTTCTCTTTAACTGACAACTGTCGTTCAGCCGAGATATTTGAGTTTCAAATTAGTTTTACAGCCGTTTAATGTTTTCATTTCGATGTCCCGCCCTCCACCGCTTTACCAATCAGAAAGTCCATGTTCCGGGTTGCCAGAATTCACCGCGTGGAGCTAATCTCACTGATACAGTAACATGTGGCCGCAGAACTAAAAAAGGTCTTGTTTTGATTCTCAAATCATTAATCACAAAATGGTTATAGATTTGTTGTTGACAAAACTCTTGCCTGTTCAACTATTATGGTCCCAGCTGAATTCGTCTGCATGTCTGGCAACCTGAGTCAGGGAGAGTGCAGCACCACTTTTGGCCAGATTTTTACATACTGCTCCTTTAATTATAAATCTTAGTCTGCGTGTATACCATGTGCAGTATGTCCATGATTGGCTGTAGTTATTATATAGACCACAAATGTATTACAACTGTTGAAAGGAGATACTCTGCCATTTCAGTTTTATAAAAGTAACTCTCCAATCTATAAGGATGGAGACCCCTGCACTAGTGAAGGTAACACAAATCAAACAGGCGAATAGAAAACAAAATCCAAACCATGAGACTACCGTCGCTTTGCCTTTAAGCCCTCTGCTCAAAAGTTTGCACAAGACACAAATATTCAGTTTTGTATTGGTGATGAGAGTTTGCTTTATGTCAGGAGGAACGTGGATGAAATACTGCGATACTTGTGTCCATAGTGATGTTCTGCTTTGCCTATATACTTCTAATACATTTGCTTTTCTACTGCATCTGTAGGCAGACATGATGCAGGTGGAATATGTGAAGAGCCCAGAGCACAGAACTGAAAAGAGATGAAAGAGATTTACTTTGCAATAACGTTAAATGCCATACCGTACAACATTTCAGGCAAAACAATAACAGTACTTTGTCTCCCTTTTCTGTTTTTCAGAACAGTTTCAGAATCAGTGAATTACTATAAATGTTCAAATGAAAATATACTTACACAGAAATTTCTGTAAACATTTAGAATAAAATCTTTGTGATAACGGCTGTAAATATGACAAACTGTGCAAAGGTTCAAGCTGCATTAATACTTTTGAGAGGTACTGTATCTACGCTATCATAACAACAACTATTTTACATTTAGTATGGATATTGCTAGAAAAAAAAAAAGTCTGTTTGGAGTCTGTTTGGAGGTTTACAGACATCTGTATATCTAAATGTTTATTGCTACACTGCCATCACTTCCAAAATAAACAAGGAAAGCCGCTCATTTTATCAGCCTGGATTTTGCTTTTCTATTTTCAAAATCCCTGCCTACCTTCCGCACAAAGCGACCGTTTCAAACTATCGGCTTTTGCGATAACACCAATCGGAATCTTGCTTCACTCGTTTGTTTGCAATCATTTGTTCGCACGTTGCACAATCCCCACCAAAAAAAACGAGAGAAATATTTCCATTCGATGCGATTTGGGGACGGAATTTAGCTGGATTGTTTTGCTCTAAATCTCTGCTTATGTGCTCCTCATGCAGGTCTCCATTCAAAAGCCTTTGGAACGTGTCGTCAATAATCTCCATAGTCCTATAAGACCTCTCAATCCTCTCTATTCAGCCACGTCAATACCATACAGGCTTTTTTATATGTTTATCCGCTATCCAAAAGCAGAGGCGTGTCCTGTCTTTATCGTTGTTATTGTGAGTATAGCTGTGGGCTCTGAGGTGGCCGCGCTGCTGCTGTGGCGTCGCTGGAAAAAGTAAAAGCGAGTCATTTGCACCTGTCAGCAGAAATGGATTCCACCTGGCACCGGTTTTGGTCTGAATCAATGGAGGCTATATGCATGTGTGTTGGGGTCTGCGCAGCACGGGCAGCTGGCAAAGCGGGTCCATAGATTTGCATTGATTTTGATATATAGCATATATATATATGGCGTATGCTGGGAATTTAGAGGGGTGTGTGTTGGGGGGGAAGGGAAAAATAAGGTAATGTGGAAGTGAGTGTACAGTACATAAAAAGGTTGTAAGCAAGAGAAATAGGAATCACTATGATGGTCTGGGCTGACAGCTGATTGGCTGGGGGAAGAGGGGTGGGGAAAGGCTGCCTGGTTGTGCTCGTGACCAATCGTTCATGATAATAGATAATAGGACTAAAACACCTTAAACTTTATGCCCATTTTGTCATGTTTACCATCATAAATTTAAAGGTTTTATTTAGATTTTTTTATTGAAAGTTCGCACACAATCAACAAACAACTGTGAAGTGAAAGTAAAGTGATACATGATTTTGATAATATTTGAAAAAGTGAAAAGTGGGGCCTGCACAAGTATTTATACCGCATTATTCTGCGTTCATTAAATTGCCTTTAAACCCTTCCTAATGACTGCTGCATGTTCACAAATTACCCTCACGATAAAATGAAGTGTATATGTGTGAAATCTACTCTATGTATAGATACAAAGGTTCTGTGAGGGCCTCAGAGCTGTGGCCGGGGTGTACTGGTCACTAAACAGCATCATGAAGGCCAAGAAGCACATCAGAGAGTTCAGAGGTGAGGCGGCTATATGATTTACTATGGTCTAGATATTCTAAATTAAATATGTAGTTTTATGGTTGTAAACATGACAAAATGTGCAGTTCAAGATGTGTGGATGCTTTTGAGAGGCACTGTATGATTTTGTTCTACTTCTATGACCAAGGGTATTATAAAAATTCGGAACAGAGAAGCTCAAAGTCAACGACCGTTTTTTCTACATCTTGTTCATTGTTGTTTTCATAATACTTGCTCTTCTGCATGAGCACGTTCCCTCATTACTTTAGTCCATTCAAAGCTAAATCCATATCACCTTTTGAGTTGCATCTGCAGAGTTAACTTACAAAACGCTTTCCTTTGCTGCTTGTTAAAGTGGTGTTAGTGGAGACGTTGTGCAGTGAAGGAGACGTAGGTTTTAGCGTGGCGCTCCTGCCTGAGGATTGGTCTTATGAGCTCCCCTCTAAAACCACGACGCCTCTCCCAGCTGCCTAATGATGTGTTTGTGTGCTCTTTGTAGACACACATGGGTTACGGCCCATGTCTGTGCCAGTCTCTGGGGAAATACCTGTGAAGTGGAATAGCAGTATAAATATGATGGTTTCTTCTGTTGATTCTGAATTGGAAATTATAGTCACAATGTATTGGATGTTGAAAATTCCCCCACGAAGAATTAAGCATCGCTTAATCTTACTCTTAATATTTGAGTGATGATTTTGGGTTTTGGGCGACATGTTATCAATGGAGCTGGAGAACTGAATTGAGTGTTCCTTTAAAACGCTGAGTGTCCTAGTTCATTCTGCAGCAGTGTGGTCATGTGTAAACGTGTGAAGAGTGAAGAGTGAAGAGTGAAGGGAGGGTGAGAATGTCCATTTCCGGGTGAAAATGTCCATTTTTTGATGTCTCTGACTTATTCACTATATGTATAAATGTTGTTATTGTTGCAATAGCAATACCTATCATTTTTACCTGTTATTATTACGTCATATATATATAATGTATGTATATATATATATATATATATATATATATATATATATATATATATATATATATATATATATATATATATATATATATATATATATATATATATATATATATATATATATATATATGCGCAGAGCCTTCAGGACCCGAGATTAGAGAGGGATAACCGCCTGCGGAGGGTGAATGTAGAATTGTTGTATAAATACTGTTTACACATGTATACTACTAGATAGAAGAAAAAATCTAGTTGCACAAAACACACTGCATTTTATTGTTCTCAGCTTGCAGCCAAATGTATTGTGATACAATGTGTTATTGTGATATTCTGGAGAAGTGTATACATTTTGAACAATGTTAAAGATGTAACTGTGTGGTGGATCCATCAACTACCTGTCTCCATAGAAACGGGGTCACTTTGTTCCACAGTATGCAATAAAGCCATCTTAAAACATCAGACTGTTACATTGCTCTTGTCTTTGAGGACTAATTGTCTTATGGTCATGGCAATCTGTGGGGCAGCTCTCTATGATTCATGCGGTCAGCGGGTGTTTGAACCTCCAACTCCGCGCACCATCTGAATTGATGAATCCCTGCCTTGGTTCCCCATAGGGCAGCGGCTTCTAAATGACCTCACCTCTCTCCCTTAACAGCTGTAATGATCAAAGCAGAAGGATGTCTTTCCATCCTCGTCAGCAGAAATCACTGGAGTCTACAGTCCAGGCCACACAATTAATAAAGACGCTTTGAAGTTCTCCTTTAATCGTACAGGACAAATCAGCTGGAAATTAAGCTCCTCATTCACCAGGCTTGGACACATTGGCACAAAACAAGAGCTATTCAGTTGTTAGGCAGTGAAGTGACCATCATTTTAGTTCCACTTTTAATCCAAACAAGTGAAGAACCATTATAATCCTCTCAGAATCACACCATGAGGATCACCTTATTCTTTGGGTCAGAACCAGCTAAAAGTAGACAAAACATTACAGATTCAAAGTATTAGCAAATGAGTGGGATTTCTACAGTATAAGTGTCACCTGAGATAAAATACTTCCGATTTCAGTATCTTAACCCTTTAATGATCACTCCTTGAAGAAAGCAATGTCCTTTATTTGTTTTTTGTATTTTTGAGGACTGATAACACAAACAATCCCTAGTTTTAGGCCTTTACCAAATGGTTGGCATGTGGTTTGATGGTAAAAGTGGTCTACCAAATGGTTGAGGAAACCATTAAAGGTTTAAGGGTTATCTTTCATTTTAAATTCCTTCACCAAATATCAGGTCAACATTTTCTGAATAAAAGTTTAAATTGGAGTGATGGATTCTTGATTCAAAATATAAAAGCCTTTATCACCCTATATATCATCCAATCAGAGGAGCAGAAATGAGTCATTTGGCTGGTTTTTTGCGCCTTCTTTTACACACACACAATTATACACACAACCAAAATTGCACATTTTGGTTGGAACACAAATCAGATACAAACATAAGTAAAAGGCAATACACAGCGTTTGTACAGAGTCTTGTCGATACCCTGCAGGGTGGATTGCCATCAGTAACCAGTGTTTAGAAGGCACATCGGTCAATGGTAGGATGGTAAGTATGGAAGGACTATCTTAGACCAATAAGAGTGCATGTCACAAACTTCCCCTTTAAGAAGTATGTGAGCAGATGTCCAAAAAAAATATTAATGACGAATAGCAACCAATAACAACAACTAAAATATACCCAAAACGGATTTATATTGTTATAGTCTCAGATCAAACACAAAACGTCATGTAAGCGAATTCAATGTTGGATTGTAAGTTTAGTCTATTTACACAAT